>CM025784.1:12961783-13025829 GCA_014636745.2 Centella asiatica | reverse complement strand
AATACAAACACCTGAATCTTTTCGCTCTTTTAAACTAAAAAGTGATTGCTGGAAACAGTTGAAACAAACAGAAAAGCTATTTTACACACAAATTCAAGTTAAAATAGTTATATTAAAACTTGGGGTTTTTCTGGAAATCTGTATAATCACAAATGTGATTTACAGCTACAAATTCTGTGAATAAGGTTCACAGCTTCTCACACTCACTAGCTTCTAACTTTCTTTGAAATATCTCTCTCAAGATCTATTACAAAACTTCTCTCTAGTGTTTGTGTGCTTCAGCGTTTGTTTGATCTGTTGGATAGATTCAATCACTGTTTTTGTGTAATGAGAGCTCCGTTGCTTATATGATAAATCAGTGAGTTAAAATCACGTGCTTGGGACGTGCTGTTCTTCTCAACTTAGCCGCAAGTATGTTACATCGAAACTTTATGTGTCAGACCGCTGCATGCTTTGTTGCTACTTTTTTCCCCTGATCTGTGTGCATTTAATGCATGAGAGTTCTCATTGGATCAAAAACAAACTTCAAGAAATATCTTTCCAGTTGATATTTCTTGCTTCTGAAACACGTTACGTTGATTTCCGTGTAAGTACTGATGACCGGTGCATGCTGTCATAACGATCCATTGACTATCAGCCCTGATGGACTTTGGTCATTCTCCCTGACGGGTTACCCTGATGGGTTTGCCTGACACTGACATGTCCTAAAGTGTTTCCCTAACGGGTTGGTCTGCCCTCGTCATACCCTGACAGGTTTCCCTGATGGGTTTCCTTGATGGGTTCCCCCTGATGGGTTCCAATCAACGCAACTTAGAATTTCTGATGTGCGGAATACTTTGACTTTTTACTAGTAGCATCAAACATTCTTCTTCACTTTGTCAAGTCCTTTGAATGCTTCTGTTTTTTAACTTGCCTTGTGAAGTTATTGACCATCCACTGATGAATAAGTTTATCATCAACAGATGCAAAACTTGTGCTGATCTTAAGGTTTATAAAGTACCTCAAGTATTTACAGTTGCACAATTTGTTACATAATCATCATCATCATCATTTATTTCTAACAACTTATGAAATGTCAAAATTACCTCTTTACATAAATAGTTTACATGAATAGTATGTGATTATTTTTTCATCAAAATATGATGGAGGGACATGAGTGCTAGTCAAATAAAATATAGAAGATTAAATTGACAGGAAAAAAAAAGAGGATAACACTGAAAGTTAACCAAAAGATGAAGGAAGAAAAAAAATGAAATTTTGCCATAATAATAAGTAGAAATGATGTAAAATATAAGGACTAAAGTGTAACTTAAAAACCATAGAGGCAAACAGTTTGTAATTAGAAAAATTATGAATGATGTAATTGTAATACTTCAAATATCTGACACGACTTGACTCAGGTAACCAAACAAAGAGCTGCGATGTTTATAGAAGAGGACATCGAGGAGAGAGAACGCGGAGATTCGAGATTTGCCGTCTGCGATCTGCGATTTACTCGTCTACAGGTATGTTATTCTTCGCTACTTCACCTTTCTTCTTCTTCTTCAATCCTTAATCTGCTCTTTATGTTCATCTTCTTCTTTCTTCTCGCATATCTTGTCCTGTTACAATAACAAAATTAGGGTTCATAGAGAAAAATTAGGGTCGGATTATATGTTTGAAGTAGTGTAATTTCCTTAATAGTCACATGGATTTGGAGAAACGAGCCTTGAACCTCAGAAACATGATTTGTTTTCAAAGATGCAAATGCAGCAGTCCCAGAATAAGATTCAGTGGTGGAAGAGCAAAACGCGTTCCTTAAGCAATTAACTGCAAAAGTTTCAATTTTTTTTTAATGATTAGATGTAATATGATGGTTTTCAATCTGTTTTCATGATCTTGATTCTGTTCTGCATCATTATTTTGTCTAGGCTTGTCAATACTCTCGAAGCATTTTTTTGTTTCCTAATACATCCCGACTATTTTTATTGCCTATCCCATTGCAGTGGTACAATCATTTGTAATTATTGACTAGGAAAAATAAAGGAATGGCCAACAACAGGTTATTTCTCTCTCTTGGTACGCGGCTGTACATTTGTTTTTGGGGTGGAGGATTAATGTTGGAAAATGTTTTGACCTTATCTGCAACAGTTATCAAATGTTTTGATGCACACGGTACAATGTCTCAGTGCTTAGAAGGGATCAAGCATTTATGTTCTTCCATGTTGCAGTGCTGTGATCTCGATTTGCAGAAACAATCCCGCGGCCTTGAAGATCCAGAAATTCTTGCAAGAGAGACAGTTTGTACGCAATTGCATTATATTGTGATGGTTTTCTTTTCTTTCTTGATAACTGAAATGTGCACGTCTATGGTTTCAAACAATCTGAAGGAGTTACGACTTAGACCCTTGGAGTTATATAGTGTATACAAATACTTTCTAGGTTCCTTTAGCTTTTATTTGAATTTTTACCTTACTCTTGTTCCTAGGAGCATATTTGTAGTTCTTTCGATCTTATAATATTTGTTTATTTATTTTAGACCTGCATAGCCATTTCTAAGTTCACGTTTTATCTACTTACGTACCAAGTAATAACTAGATTTGTAAAACTCTAATATATGTGCATTTGCTAATTTTTCATCTTCAACCTACATTTATGATGAAAAATATTGAAAAAACAATACCTATGATTTTGATTTTAATCTGTGATTTTTTTCCTTCTAATGCAGTTAGTGTGAGTGAAATAGAAGCACTTTATGAGCTATTTAAGAAGATTAGCAGCGCTGTGATTGATGATGGTCTAATCAATAAGGTTCTCAAATTTACTTGTGCTGATCATTGTTCAGTCTAGATTTAGCATTATACCATTGCATGCTGAGGTGCAGATGCCATTCCTGCAACTACGAATAATCCCTCCGTTTTATTTTACTTGTATCAGTTTGCTGCCATTCTATGGCACTCTAATTCTAGGTTTTCATGCTCATAAAGTGTACTGACGAAACTGCAGGAAGAGTTTCAATTGGCATTATTCAAGACAAACAAAAAGGAGAGCTTATTTGCTGATCGGGTATTTTGCTTGTTTGAAGTTTGTACTTAATACTTCTTTCTTTTTAAGTTTTATCTTCCAAGTGAGTTTGTTCTGTGTAGGAGATGATGAGTTTTGAGATCACTAGAAGTTCCAGTAATGAAAAATGATCAATCAGATATTAGCATATAGTGAACATGAATTTCACAATTTAATTTCATTCTTAGATTCAGGTTATGTTTTGTTTCTTACGTTACGTAACTTGTAAAATACATATATATTGTTATAAGTTGTTTATCAAGATACCTACAAGTAAACAAAAAGAAAGGAAGTGGATGATCAATATTAATATATTTTCAATTTTTGACTTAAGAATATTGAAACTTCTTCCATATATTTAGAAATTTATCATGTTGTGTTTGATATTATTAAATGCTAAATTTGTTTCACAAAAAGAGTCTCTTTTCTCAATTCTTTTATTTCACCAAATTAGTCCAGTTTTGAATGTTGGTATATAATTTCATTATCATGCCATCATTGAACTTGAAGGTACAACTTTTAGGGGGTAAACATTGAAATAAGAATACATCCACAATATTTGTACAATTTGTAAATGGACTTTTCTGTTGAGTTGCAGGAGTAGCACTTATCAGTAAACAAGCTCTTCTGTGTATCAAATAATACAACAAAAATGCCATCTGTCCTCAAAGCTGCAGCTTGTAAAGAAAATTTGTATAGAAAATCAAGTCTATAAATCTGCGTAAATAAAGTTGAACTTCTATCATAAATGTGATGATAGAAAGAGATTTTGCATTACTATAGTGATCAGATTTGTATCTCCTGAAAACTGGATTAAGCAACTTATGCAAATTGTTGGCAACAGCTGCTTATGCTTCTTTTTTTTATAACTAATTGATTGCAGGTTTTTGACTTGTTTGACACAAAACATAATGGTATACTGGGTTTTGAGGAGTTTGCTCGTGCTCTCTCTGTATTTCATCCAAATGCTCCAATTGACGATAAAATTGAGTGTATGTTCATATGCTTCATATAATCATGTGCTATGAGTTCTATTCTTAGTGATCTGTGTTCTTACTAATCTTGTACTTTTATAGTTTAGTGCATGTTCTTACTACAAACCATCTCATTCTCTGTGTAGTTTCTTTCCAACTATATGATCTCAAGCAGCAAGGTTTCATTGAAAGGCAAGAGGTATTTAGTTTTATTTTACAGTTTGACAAAGAGCCTAAAATCAAAATTTATTTGAAGGTCATGGAGTGAACATTTTCATGATCTAATTTCGATATGCCATTCAAATATTGCCACTTGTTTTTTATTGTATAAGTTTCCATTTAAATCCATTTTAGAAGATTTTTCTTGAAGAGATTTAAGGGCATTCATTCAAATGATTTTTTTATGTTTTAATCTTTCCTATTTGCACTGGTTTATATTATCAATAGTTCTCACTTCTTAGGCATATGTTTGTGAGTTTAATAGTATCTCAGTAGTTAGTATGGTGAAGTTCTTGGTGCAGGTTAGTAGTGTAGCTAATGTAAGTCTAGTATGTAGTGTGTGTATATAGACACACACACACACACATATACACATATTTATATACACACACGATGATTATGTAACCAGTTATGCGTATGCTGAATACCATGATGAATTAAATCACAAGTTTGATCTGAATTTCTTTGCCTCTTTGCTTTCTATCTTAGATTCTCTCATGTAACTCTCATCTCCTCGTGCTTCCTCGTCACTTCTTCTGTTTGTTCATTCCCTTTTTCCCCAAGTTACTCTATTTGACAATCAGTTTCATCCTTTCAAGGACTCAATAATGGAATTCTGATGATGCCACTAGAGGTGATACTTATTTGAAGGATTAGAATTATCTAGAATAAGCAAGTAAAAGGCGTCCGAGTGTAAATCATATTCACATCTGAGCATAGTTGTGAAAGGCACACAGTCAAGAGCCATAACATTATACTCCACCTGTGTATGTACTCTTCTACCTCAAACTTGATTTTAGGAGATTGCCCATGCAATCTGTGAGGAAGCAAACATGTCCTTCTCTTAACGCAATCAAAGCTATAAACATTGTCAGATTCAAAATATTCACCATTAAAAAATGCATCCAAGGTTGACCAAGCAAGATATCAGATACATGTACCAGCAAAATGTCACAATCCATTAAAAAAATGATCCTTTCCAAATCTGATGTGAACAGTGCTAGTATGAATAACTTTCAATGAAGAATCATTTGCCCAAGGTATCTCGAAAGGATAAGAAAGTGATTTTGAAGATTCAAAATTTTCACAAATTTGGTTGAAATAAACTCAACTCACTTTCTCTATCAACTATAAGTTTACATATTCTGGACTTGCAATGAGCATATGCATGAATAATAGATTCAGGTTTGAAATAATTATGGTTAAGAAGTTTAGGAAAAGTTAGATTTACTTATGTAGCAACATGAATTAATATATTTAGGATTTTATGGTTTCCACTAACAATAAACTGTAAGAGGTTGGCAATCAAGATGAATTAGCAGGATGTTAAAGAGCCTTCTTACCAACTGATATGTGAGGGAAGAAATTTATAAAACTAGATATCGCTCTTGCGGATGAACCTAGAATTATTTTAGGTGAAATAACCTAGAAACCACTAGGGCCCTTGAGTCCACAAGGAGAAATGATTTGGAATACACCAGAGAAAGGGAAAATATCTCAAAGATAATTCTTTATTCATGTAAAGATGTCTTACAATGTGATGGGATGAACTGATTATAATCAAAAGATGAAAGGTAAATCTAAAACTGCATATTGATTGATTCTTTTAATAACTAATATCAAATGTGGAATCTTCCTAATTGATATTAATTTGGAAAAACTTGTTTAAAGCATGATGTGGAGCAAGAAATTAAAATATTAGTTTTAAATTATTTTATGTTATTAATTGGATATAAATTTATTGATGTAATTAATTGGTAGTTATTATAAAATTATGTCAGTAGTAGAGATAAATTAGGGTTCTAAGAGAGATTAAGATTTATAGTCATATTTTTATCTTTATTAGTTCTTATATGTTTTTGTAGTTATTAGATTAGATTAGAGTTGTCTTTTAGAGTTCTAGTGGGTTTAGGTAACTAAGTCTATTCAAATGGTTGTAATTTCTCTTATTTTACATGATGGATTGAAATTGTTGAGTTTTGTGGTTTGTTGCCCACAATTATCCTTCTTGAATCCCTTGTTCTTTCTCCTCTAATTTGAGTCCCGATGTTCTTCAAGTTTATTCATAATGACACATTTCTTATGTATGGTACCTCTTCCGCTGGTGCACAACAAAGTCCAACAATTCCGAACGACTTCCCTTATTCTTAATCGGTTCAAAACTTGAGGATGAGTTTTTTTCAAAGGAGGGGAGAATGATGCGGAGCAAGAAATTAAAATATTAGTTTTAAATTATTTTATGTTATTAATTGGATATAAATTTATTGATGTAATTAATTGGTAGTTATTATATAATTATTAATAGTTATTTATTAGTAGTAGAGATAAATTAGGTTTCTAAGAGAGATTATGATTTATTTGTAGTCATCTTTTTATCTTTATTAGTTCTTATCTGTTTTTGTAGTTATCATATTAGAGTTATCTTTTAGAGTTCTAGTGGGTTTAGGTAACTTGTTTGGAGTCTATTTAAATGGTTGTAATTTCTCTTATTTTACATGATGAATTGAATTATGAACTGAAATTGTTTGAGTTTTGTGGGCGTTGTCCCTAGTTATCCTTGTCTAATCTCTTGTTCCTTCTCTAAATTCTGTCCTACATCAAAACCTAAATATGTACTCCGTATTAAATTAATGATAAAGCGATCCTAGAACTAGATCTTAAGCATTATACTACAATAAGATTCATGTGGCATAATCTCTTGCTTCCTTTTAACTTGTTTATATTTTCTTTAATTGTTCAATTTTCCTTGATTCTTTTATAATCATTTTCTTTTCTTCCTTTATTTTTTGTATTTCTATTATCTGTTCATTTATTTATACTTTTAATTTGGGTTTGGCGACTGCTGATGCCAACTTATTTGGGTTAATGGTATATATACACTAACTGTTGTATGTTTAAGCTTGGAAAAGAATATTCTGGAGTTCACTTAATCTTGAATGACTTTTTTTTTTCAATATTTTCTCTTTAGACTTTTAATGGATTCTTGATATGTAGGTGAAGCATGTTAATACCAACCGTTGTAAGTTTAAGCTTGGAAAAGAATATTCTGGAGTTCAGTTAATCCTGAATGAATTGTTTTTAATATTCTGTGTTTAGACTCAAAGGATTCTTGACATTTAGGTGAAGCAAATGGTAGTGGCTACCCTCGCTGAATCTGGAATGAATCTTTCAGACGATGTAATAGAAAGTATCATTGACAAGGTACTTCCTTGACCTGATGTAAATTTCTCTCTGGACTGATAACAGATGATTGTGACTATTATAGTTGTTTGTTGCCAACTAGTGAAGGAAGTTAATTGCTTTGTTGTTAACCCTTTATATCTTATTTGGCGCCACCCATAATCTACAAATCCTTAATTTTCCTTCAATTTTGTAGTTAAAGATACATGTTCCTTTCTTGTTTGTTCCAAAATTAGAGAACACATTTGATATTAGACTAGAAAGTGACATGAAGTAATTGCAATTAGAATCTAAACCATCATTTCTAGAATCAGACCTCCACTGCAAAATTCACTAATATTAGGGGTAAACCTTGAAGTATAACGTTTTGATAAAAGCTGTTGTTTCAAAGCTTAAAATCTTGAGTACTAATCAAATATTATAAGCAAAAACTTTTGTGCAACTTCTTCATGATGTAGATAATTTGTTATGTGGTTTCTTCGTGTCATTTTCTTTTTATATTAAAGTGTGCTCGAATTATAATTGGTCCATTGCTTTTGGATCATGTTGCTTGCTACTTATAGCCATGTGATAGCAAGGTGAAAGAAAAAAGTAGTGAAGTCCTGAAAAAAGCTGACAACTAAGAACAAGAATTTGGTAAGCAATGATATCTTGAGTGGTAGGATGGTGAACCTTGGAACAAGAAAAATTGGCCATCATGTGGAATGTTCCTTGATCCTGTATTGCTAATGACAAGTTCACTGTTGGTACTTAAGAATACTTGCATCAGATTTCCTAAATTCGTTCATGCTCTTTATATTTAGAGAATCTTGCTGCAAAATGAAGAAAAAATGAGTTGCACCAAGATCCCTCTTTTAAAATTAGTTTGATGATTGAACAATATATCCTTAAACCTATAGTTTTACTATTCACATTAATCAAAACTATAATACTATTTTAACTTATTTTATACTATTCTATAATCCTAATTTACTAAATATATCAATATATATATGATGAGGAATGCTAGCAAAGATCTAAGGACACAATTCTTATATTTTGTAGAGGGTTTTATTATTATAGAAATTAATGTGCTTAATTATTATTAGTATTAATTATTTATAGTACTAATATTGAGTAGACTATTATTTATGCTTTATTAGACCCAATGGGCTTAGGGTTTTAGTGATAGGGTTTGTTCCCTATAAATAAAGAAATACGTAGTACTTTGTAATGAGACTTGACTATTATTGAATTTTCAGCATATTATATTGGTTGCGATCAATAACTTTCTTCCTTCTGCTGTTGGGAAACCCTAGTGTAGAGATTCTTCTGCAGTTGGATCTCCCTAGATCTTCAACTATTATTTAATTCTCTGTTATGTTACAATTAGTTCTTCAAATTCAGCCTTGTCCAACATCAAAATATATATATATATATATATATATATATATATATTATTCATATATATATAATTTGTATAAATAGTACATATTAATTTAATCTAAAAAGTGATTTTTTATTTATATTTAAATTCATTACTGCAATATATTATAGTGATTAATTAATACATTAGTACAAAATATTAATGTATATACTATTATATTTGTATTATATTATATAAAATATAATAATTATTATATATAGATGTTATATATATATATATTATATAGTATCTCATATACAATATATTACTATATTATAATATATATAAAACTATTATATATATATATATATTAACATTATATGTAACAATATATTGAATCTGAATTAGAATATATATTATGCAGTAATATATTATCTATATGTTTTTGTATTTTAATATTATATTATAATTAGTTAATATATAAATTTGATATATATATATATACACACACACACACACACATATAATACATATTAACTATTAATTAAAGAATTACAAATGTAAATAATAAAAATTTAAAATATTGTTATTTTATTATGGTACACTATATACTAGAGAAACTCTATATATTAGAGAATCTTGTGTAGGTAAGATAGATAGAGAATTTGTATATGTATAAAAAGTTGTGCTTGATTATGTATTGTAGAGAATCTGTTAAGGGAAACTGGTGTGGATGATCTAAGAGGAGAAATCACACAAAGGGAGGCTCATTATCATAAGCCCATTCAAGGAATCACTAGGATTATGGGATTTTTTTCATATGCTTGTGACCTGTTAAGATGGGAGACACAACTAAATAACTATACGGGGAGAGGTTCATTGATGACTTCCACAAGATTGACAGTTCATTCTGCGTAGAAAGAATACATGTCTCCTCCTTCCTCCTTCTGCCAAGTCAAGTATTTTCTTTGATCATTTGATACAGTCAAGTATTTTATGTTGAACATGGTCAGGTAGCTTTAGCACTTGATATCTTCTTTTGTTAAATTCTTTAAGAAGTTGATAAATTAACAGATTTCTCTAGCCTATATAGATTAGCTGCTTTTCTGTATATTTTAGTATTATAATTTAGTACTTATGATCCAATTTAGTAAATATTGAATAATTAAAAAGTCATTAAATTTTTTAAAATGACTTACGAAACATAGTATTTTCTTAATAATTCTACCTGTATAATATATATATAAAAAGATTTCTGTTTTCAAATTTACAGTTATACATGTACTTCGAAATGAATTGACTTGATATTTTCTATCACAATTCTTTTCGATTCGAATATGGTAAGATGTATAACAAACTCGATATCCTAAACTGACTCAAGAAAGAATTTGTAGGAGTTCAAAATATATTTTAATTTGGACTTGTGACTTAATGAGTTGACTCATTGATTAACTCACCGAGTTGTTTTTGTACTTTCTATATTATCTCAAGTTTTATAGTAATATATAAGAATAGATGATAAGTTCTAAGATATGTGAAATGCAACACTAGGAGCTATATCCTCTTCTGACTGTAAATCTATGTTTATGGTTCAGAGGTTATTGAAAAATGTTAACCCGTTAATATTGCTGCACATTTAGATACTTTAACTTATGGCTTCAAAATCAGAGTGGAATAGCTTTGGCCTGCTAATATGTTTCAACAAGGAAGCAGAGATATCAAGTTAAGCATTAATTCAATTTCAGATATTGCCACATTTATAAATTGATTTTGGAACTCGTCATGTGTCACATTCTTAATATGTATGTGTGGGAAAAAAGTATTGAATTACTGATCAGACTTGGTTTTGGTCCCCTTTCTCATTGTAAGGGGCTATATTGATCTTCTAGTTTCCTCATGATTTCTCTTCTTCTAGACTTTTGAAGAAGCTGATACAAAACATGATGGCAAGATTGACAAGGAAGAGTGGAGAAGTCTAGTTGTGCGTCATCCATCCCTCTTGAAAAATATGACCCTTCAATACCTCAAGTAAGTCATATAGCTATGATATTTGGTCTAGTTTCTTATCAAAACCATCGGAAAGGATATTTTCAATAAATGTTTTTAAGTCTAGTTTTGACAATCTTAAGAGTTTTCTATCAAAACATATAATGAACCGTTCTCCTGTACCATAAATATGTATGTAGTAGAAACAAAACTATTTCAGCCAGTGGTTGAGCACCTTTCTGAGCGAGGTGATCCCAACAATTCTTTTCCTGTGAATGCATCAAATATTTTTAGCAATATTTTTTGGCTTGATAATGAAGGGGGGCTATTTTCCCTAATATATGGTTCCCTAACTGGACGAAGCGCATGATTTCTTTGAACACTTTGTAAAACAAAAAATAAGAAAATAAATAGGAGCTGCTAAGTTAGGTACTCGATCAAGTAGCACCATGGGTTAATACTTTTTATACATAATTTAATATTTTGCCTTCAACTATCACCTTGAGTTTTCAACTTGCCTTTTAACATTATCATGTGATATACTTTACTATTTTTATTTGGACTACTTAAGCTATTGAGCTTGGCAGTTTGCTCAGTTTTTTGTTTGGACTGCAAACTCATTTTCCATACATTTCTATCTTTATTAAAGTAATTGAATTATTATTTTTATTTCTTTTACTTTTTTCCACTTAACCATTGAATTACATGGGCACATATTGAAGGTATAAACAATGAGAGTATATCTCTTTTGTCTGTTTAATAATATACAAAAGCTAATATATCTTGTGACTTGCATAAAAATTCTTATATGCTTCTATCACCAGATAATATACAATTTAGAATCATACTTATAATTTATGTTTGTCATTAACCCTTTTACAATTTAAAAGTTTTGGCCATCATGTTATACAAATAATAGTTATTACTTTGTTCTTTAATTGTTTATTTCTAAAAAAGTAGTTTGTTGAATTGATTTGATTAGGGGACTATGTGAAAATCTCACTATTTGGACTTACAAAGAGCTAACCTAAATAATAAATTAAATGAAGCCTTGTATCTTGGTCTTTTTGGGTAAAAAGGTAATTTGTCAATGATGAATACTCGGAAACTTTAATCAATTTGCAGATTAGATGAAACTCAGTCTTACTTTAGTTCGTTCTTTGCAAATTTAGTTAGTTAGCTATAAGTTGTATTTTATTTTATTAAGCTATTTATGAAAATTCGGAGGGGGTGTTGATACAAGGGAGGCAGTTCATCCATAAACTGTACCTTACAACGGGGATTCTTGCTGGTTCTTGACCAAAGATCATGTTTTTCCTAACCAGGGACATTACAACTACATTCCCGAGCTTTGTGTTTCACTCGAGAGTTGAGGATACCTGACCCAAAATCTGCACTGCAGTTGGTCAGCCCTGTTTTCGTTGCTTTGCATATTTCTTGAACATGTTTATGGGTCACAAATGGGTGAGCGGACAGGTTTATGGACATCATTAAACGGGTAACGAGCTATCCATTTCATTACCCATTTTTACAGGTCTATTCCTGAACGTGCATCCCTGTTTCCTTTCCTGAATCTGCAATCCTGTTTCCTGTAATCAGCCTGGTAGAATGTTACATTTTGTTTGCTTTGTCAAAAATGTGCTGTCTTTTAAAATTCTAAATTTATTTATTTTTTTTTTGCTCTGACGGTACATGTGCCTTTCTTATATGTAACAAATAGCCTGCAATTGATAGAAGTGATTTATTATTCTTTCCTGTTGTCCTCATGTGGAACAACTGTAGACTGCCTAAATATGTACAGAAATATGAATAAGCTCTTTGTATTTTTGTAGCTTTTTATTCTTTAAATATCTTTTTTATATAATCTTGAATCCAAGGAAAATGTAAAATAACCTGCTCGGTTAATCGGTTGCTCGCCTAGTATAAGTCTTACTGCTCTGTTTGTTTCAGCTTCTGAGTTTTGTGTCTGCTTCCATTCTCAGAAGCTGATTTTCTACTTCTCCAAAAGTGAAGTAGTGTTTGCTACAGTTGCTTCTATGTTCTCAAAGTTATGATGTAGCATTTGTTAAATAATGGAACAACAAAAAGTTCCAAAAAACAAAAAATAATGGAACGATACATAATAAATAGATTGCTTGTGTGGACTATGAAAGATAACTAACTAATGAGTGAATTATATTACGCAGGTTTTAAGATAAGTAATGAGTTTTATACTGTACAACTTGAAATGGGGTCTTATATGCTTTTAAAAGTAATTTATATAGGTATTATTTCCGGATCCTCTTTTCGATAGTGCATTTACCAATTTATTATTGACTCGGTTCTCAATAAAATGAGAGATGCATATATATAGTACTATATATTTAAAATATATGTTGTTATGTACATCGTACACTTGTTCTGTAATCTACAGAGTAAAAAATTTCAAATCAATATAAAATGGTAGGATTTCACAAGCTGAAGTTAAATGTATTTTTATTTAGAAAGGTGGGACAAGAAAGTTGGATTCTTTCTATGGTGAAAGTCAGCAAGATTCTGAAACGATACCAATAAACGGGTGGTATAGAATGACTTCGGTTACATTGGTTGAATAAAATGAAATAGAATGAAGGATGAGAAGAAAAATAGAGTGGGAGATGAGAGAATTATGAAATATAAAGGAATGGATCATTTCAATTTAGGAGGATGGATTTAAAATATACATAATTTTTAGGGAATGAATTAAATAAGAAATGAATCTTAAATATGAATGATCTAAAAAAAATGAAATTATATAAAATTTATTCAATTTTTATGTCGTTCCAGTTTATCATTAAAAAAAAGTAGTATTATTTCGACCGCTAAAGAGGAGGTAAAAACCTGACCGTTGGTCGTGCTGTTGATTGATCTTAAAGTGAAAGAAATCACGGTGCCCTCCTAGATACCATACCTAAAGATAAAATTTTCAAAATCAAAATTTCTCGTCATTACTGTTTCTCTCTTAAATCGTCCAATCAATGAATTTGATATATATATATATATATATATATATATATATATATCATTTTGGCAATGCATATTTAACTGTTGTAGCAACCTTCGTATTTTCAGCTTCGAGTGGCTACTATGTGAATTGCTTGTGTATTACTTTTTAAGGGATTTTACTAGTTTGTTTTATTACTAGTTTCGAAATTTGTGCACGCCTTATATTATTAACTATTTTTATTTTTGTTTTAAATTTGTATTTTTTCAAGAAAAATGAAAATAATTAAGAATTATATATAATATTTTTTAATTAGTTATATAACGAAATATTTTATTATCTATTTATTCAATTTGACTTTCAGTCAAATTTTTAAATGTAGTGATTGTATATATAATTTTTTGGAGTAATTTTTGTATAATTTTTCTTATTAGTTGTTAATATTATTACATCTTTTTTTAATATGTGTCAGGCTCATAATATTTTTCATTTTGGTATATGTATTTTAAAGTATTTTTATCTTTTTTTATTGGAAATTGATTGCGTGATTTTTTAATCACGAATTCAAACATAACATTTATTTCTTTGTTTTTTATATGGTTTTATGGGTTCTTTTATTATATAGATAATATATTTTAGAATGAAAGATATTGTATTAATTACATATATGTTTGTATTTTTTTAGTTAATTAAAACTTGAAATTAAATTAATAAAATTGAATATAAATATCATAAAAGAATATAATTTGATTATAAATATGTGTACCTTATTAAATCATACATAAATTGTTTAGATAAATTAGTTGGTTAAAATTATTAAGGACAAAGTTAATATATTATTCACTCTATTATGAAATTAAAATTCTCTTGGGACTATATTATGAAATTTATTAGGATTGGATTTTGTCTTTTTTATTTATTTTTTTATTCTTTTATGTACTTACGTATCAACCATACATTTCGTTCCTTACCTCTTTAATATATAGGTATAGATTTTCATAAGTCTTAATTTATTAATTTAATTTTTTGGGGTTATCTTCATTAATTTCTAATTCATTTTTCATAACTATTATTAGTATCAAATTATTTTTGGTAGGTCCCTGAAATTGTAATGAGATTTAGAACTTTAACGAACACTAAACAAATGGTTATATTCATTACTTTCTTAATATTAGAGGTAGGAAATGAACCGAAGAAATTCAACTTCAAAGCAATCATATTTGTTATCCGAACAAATGAATTTGGCATTCTAATGAAATAAAACAAAAAGTTAAGTTGATAAGCAAACACTTGAATTGTAGTAATTCTGTATTAGAATTTAATGGATTATAATACCGTTATTCTATAGTTCCAATTGAATTTAATTTGTATCCAAACACCGTTATTGTAATTTAGTAATACTGCAGTCTACATGAATGTGCAAATAAATTGTAGAAAATCAGTTTAGTACACTCAATGTCTTGAGTACATGATAATAAAAGGAAGACAAAGAAACTTAGAGAAAGTGATTGTTGAACTGTGATGGATCACAGATTATCTACGTTCTAAAATTAAATAAGTTTGATTGCTATTATCTTACTATAAACTTAAGAAAAATAAAAATAATTTTCATCGATAATAATTGCTAAACTCCAATTATAAAATTGTTTGGTGGATAATACTAAAGGGTTATAATCAGCCTATGTAGGTGTGCAGTGTCCAATTTTTCAGTTCTATATTTCTTCTCAACCTTTTTCTTTTGGGGTGCATTTCTTCTCAACTCATGTCTAGTCTCTATCGCCTCCCTATCACTAAATTATTAACAATCAATTATGTTATCAGAAATAATACTATTAGAACAATAAATATCATGAAGAATATTAATTATTATAGAGTAAATTATTAATTACGTTGACAGAAAAATCTTTAATCCAGCAAAACCAATTTGATATTGTAGTTTCAAATTGTTAATAACATAAAAATTCTTAATATATTTGTATCCACTTGAGCGAAAAACATCTATTTATTCCGAAAAATTTAAACGAAGTATAAAATAAATTAGCAGTCAGATAATTTTATCTTTGTAGAAAACTCACAAACAAATTATGTCAATCTGAAATACAATCATTGATTTTTGTATATGGTACAATTAGAAACTCACTTCTTAATTATTTAATCTTAAAAGTAAAATAAATCGTATTTTACTCATTGTTTTGGGACCGAGAAGTATAATATAAGCAGCCAAAAGAGAAATAATAATTAAAAACAATTAAGAAACCCCACTGGTCATAATCATCATTATCATTATCATTACAATAAGCACAAGATGGGCTTCAAATAATCTGTTTTCTATCGATCATAAAAGTTAAGAATTAGGATAAGTATAAATAAAGTAGATTCGATTTCAAAGTTAGGTATTTTTTCTATATAATACCAAACAGGATTATGCCATCCATTTTGATATTTAAGTACAGAGAATGAGACTTTTGACGTATCACAAAAACAAGTAACGTATACATTTTTGATAATTATTAATTTTATATTTTAATTAAAAATCAAATATATAAATCATAAATTTTTCAATGAAATTTGTTTTGAATTTTTAAGTTATGACGAAATTTATAAGTTTATAATTGAAAGTTTTTTAATTTATAGTAAAATAACAAAAAAAAAAAAAATTTCAAATGTAACTTTCTTTTAAAATAATTTTTTTTGAAATGGTGGGATTACATATTTTTTGGGGATTGATATACCAAAGTAAAATAATTTCTGTTACAACAGTTGTGTTTTAACCATACTAACAAAAAGCTTTTAAGTTATTTTTAGTACTCCCCCCGATTTATAGACGTCAACACGGAAATTAAATATTAACATAGTTCATGCACAGCGTGCGTGCGTGTTTTTCTTTTTTAAAATTTAATTTATTTATAAACTATATATATTTTTAAGAATATCATTATTAATATTGTCTTTGTTTTCTAAAAAAGTTACATTTATTTTTTTCTTTGTGAGTGTTAAAGTTGTATGTTTAATTAAGATATATAAATCATAAATTTTTTAAGCACTTTTTTATTGCTACTGTTATTATAATGAAATATAACTTATAACTTTGTAAATTTGTTATTGTTGATCATATATGTATTGTAATCATATTATTATATTTAAAATGGATTGTTATTTTTTGTGGATAACTATTCATAGTAGTCATTATTTGGTTTGCGTTAATATAGTATAGTTTAGAAAAACTTGTTTTTTCGGTTCAATTTCAAGGATATAGTAAATGTATCAATTTATAAAACTCCATTAATATAGTACGTAATATTACACTACTTCTATATTTCATCATTAAAAAAAATTGAAAAATATGTTCCTCATCAATTTGGATAAAACAAAAAGAAAAAAGATAAACATAAATGGACTTTAATATAACTTATGGATGAGATCTCTCTTGAATTTTTTTATATATATGTATAAATTTATTCCAAGTTTTTATGGTTAAATTAATAATTACTCCATAAAAGATAAATTGTCCCTTAATTATTTGAGAAAAAGGCATTTTAATACTTTTTGGAAGAAAAATTTTCCTTCTAGTCAAACAAGTATTTTACGCTTCCATATTAGCACTTTCAATAATAACTTTTGTACTTCTGTAATAATTTTTGTATTTTTTATAGTAATTTTAATAATTCCATAGTAATTTTAGTATTAAAGTGTTGTTAGAACTGAATAAGTTCAAGTGTTTGTAAAAGAGGGGTTGAATACAAACACTACAAATTTTTCGCTCTTTAAAACTCAATCCACAACGACTGGAATAGTTACAAGGATCAAAAAAACTTTACTGAAATTAAAATGAATACACAAGCATTCAAGTTAAAATAATTGTATTATAACTTGGTATTTTTTTGGAAATCTGTTTAATTACAAAGTGATTAACAGCTACAATTCTGTAATAAGTTACAGTTTCTTTTTCTCACACACTAGCTACTAATTTTTCTTTGAATATTTATTTCAAGATCTATTACAATTTTTCCTTCTAGTGTGTAAGTGTTGTGGTTTCTTGGTTGTTTCGTGTAACAACTCTTTCTGTATATGTAGCAGACCAGTTGTTGAATCCACATGCTAGACGTGCTGCTTTTTCAACATAGCCGCAGTATGTCACATCATTGTCCTTTCGGAGTAATGTGTCAGACTGTTTTTTGGCTGGTGTTGCTTCTTTTTCATCCCCTGATCTTCATGCATTTATTGCTTGAGAGTTGTTATTGGATAACTAGACTTCAAGCAATATCTTCCCAGTTATACCCTTTGCTTCCATGCCAAGTATCAATGATTTACTTGTAAGTCCTGATGACGAATAGACTGGGTCATAACCATCCAGTGAAGACAAGCCTTAATGTTGACTTGATCAGTGCTTCTGGATCCCCTGATGGAAACTTGATCAGTGTTTCACTATCCACTGTTGTCAAGCCCTGATAGAGACTCTATTAGTACTTCGCTATCCATTGATGTTAAGACCTTCTTATATCCACTGATAACATTCACTAACGCAGTGTTTGAACTTCCCTTGACGGTATCTCCTGATAGGTTGGTCTTTTGATGTCATCCCCTAATAGGATCCCCTGACGGGTTCATCCCTTGATGAGGTCATCCCCTGATGCAGTATTTTATGCTACCCCTGATGGGTTCCCTTGACTGGTTTTTCATTGATGCCTTATTAAAAGACTTGCACTCTTAATCATTGATACTTTGTTGGTTTTCCTGAAGTGTCTGATGTGCGTGAATGTTTAAGTAACAACAGACATCCTCTAACACTATCAAGTCCTTTTGAAGTATTCACTGATGACTTGTCTTGTACAATTTATTCCATCCCCTGATGATTGAGTTTTCCATCAGTGAATGCAAAAGTTGTGCAAAATAGGCTCAAGTGTTTGTATTGGGGGGGGGGGGGGGGGGGAAGGCAAAACCCAAAATTTTTTTCGTTTTTTAAAAATTTTTTTAAGCGCAAATAAAAAGGGTTATACTATCAGAAAAACTATATATTAATCAGCTACAAATTCTGTAACTTCTTTTTCACACTCACTAGCTACAATACTTCTTTGAATATTTTCTCTCAAAAATGTTTCAAAGCTTCTCTAGTGTTTGTGTGCTTCTATATGTTGGTTGATCCGTTGGATTTCCACACTGATGTAATGAGAACTCTTTTGCATATATAGAAGATTAGTAGTTGAACCCATGTGCTTGGACGTGTTGCTCTTTTCAACTTAGCCGCATATATGTCACATCGATGTCCTTTAGGAATGATGTGTTAGACTGCTGTTGCTTTTATTGCTTCTTTTTTCTTCCCTTGATCTGTGTGCATTTAATGATCGAGAGTTGTCATTGGACCACCAAACTTCAAGAAATATCTTTCAAGTTTATCTCTTGCTTCTGTAACAAGGTTCATTGATTTGCGTGTAAGACCTGATGATGAGTGTATGCAGTCATAACTATCCACTGATAGCAAGCCTTGATGTGGACTTGATCAGTGCTTCCGGATCCCCCTAATGACGAGTCCCGACTAAGACTCGATCAGTGCTTCAACTTTCACTTGAGTTATTCAAGTGCTACTTGATCCCCTGACGTTAAGACTCAAAGCATCCACTGATGCAGTGCTGAGCATTCCCCCTGACGGGTTAGCTTGACATTGTCATACCTTGATGAGTTCCCCTGACAGGTTGGCATGTCACTGTCATGCCCAAACACGTTCCCCCTGATGGGTTGGCTTGCCATTGCCATACCTTGACGCATTCCCCTGACGGGTTGGCCTGCCTTTGTCATCCCTTAACGGGTTCCCCTGATGGTTTTAGTCACTGAAGCTTTATTGATTTTGTTTGGAATGTCTGATGTGCAGAATACTTAAGTGTTTTTGAGTAGCAACAGACATCCCTCTTCACTATTAAGTCCTTTAGTAGTTTTAGCTGGTGACTTGCCTAGTGAGTTATACTTCATCCACTGATGACTAAGTTGATCATCAGTAAATGCAAAACGTGTGCAAATACTTAGGTTTATAGAACACCCTGAGTATGTATAGATGCACAATCAAAACTAAAATCATCATCATCATTTATACTTAACATAGTATTATCATCATCAACATATATATATATATATATATATATATATATATATATATATATATATATCTAACAATCTTCCCCTATTTATATTTATTAGTTTGATAACCATAAATCTAACTAATGTTCTGATGATGATGTCAAAACCCAAAACTATAGACATTAAAGAATAAATGTATTTGTATAGTTACAAAGAATAACTATGTACAAGTTTTTGCTATACTATTACAATATTTATGCTTTAACCTTTAGGATCCCTTTGTTATTGAGCAGAAACAAAGGGCAATAAATGACTTGATTCAATTGGTTGTGTGTCACTTCCAAGACCTTGTCTTCTCTGATCAGGATTTTGATCTGGAATCCTGAGTCTGTTGTCTTCCCCTCCTGCCTTTAGTTGCTCCAGCTCCTTTTGAAGAAGTCTTTTGAAGTTGGCAATGTTGAAATTTGTGTTGGATTTCAGAGCTTCAAGGATAGATCCAATCTCTTGCAAGTTGGCTGCATCAAGTTGTGTCCAGAAAAAAGTGACAATCTCCCCTTTTGAATTTTTGAATTCCACACCCATGGGGTTTGTGATCATCTTAGGATATTATTTGAATCCTTTTACTCGAGGAACATCCCTTACAACTGCTGTATTATCATCAGCTCTGGTTTCCTCAATCTCGTTCATCATTTTTTGTGCAAGCAAGGTTCTGAACTTGATGACTTGAGTGTGGTGGCATCAGTGGATGTTGGATTTTCTTTGTCTTTATCCACTGATGCACCTTTAGGGGTTTGAGATTTCTTAGGCTGAGTTTTCCTGGAGGATCTTGACCTGACACTCTTTTTCTTCTTTTCTTCTTCTTGTTTCTCCTCCTCCATAGCCATCTCCTCCTCCTATTGAAGTTGCTATGCATAGAGTGCATCAGCTTCCACCAAATTTTTATCTTGAGGAAAGACAAGCTCCACTTTCCTATCTATAAGGGCTTCAACTGGTGTTGGAAAGTGAGCTATCTTCATTGCATCTCCAAGTAGCTTGGGTCCTAATTGAATAAGAGTTTTCTTTTTGGGTTCTTCAATCAGGATACCCTTGCCCTTGTCCTTGACTTTTGGAGTAGGTGCAGTAGTCACATCTCCTAATGGTTGGATTGTGGATTTCTCAGCAACATCCCCTGACAATGACTTTGAAGATTTCTTCCCCTTTTTGGTAGCATCATCAGTGGAAGTTGGGAGTTGGGATATGTCTTGAAGAACTTGTTGTAGAGTTTCAGCCATCGAAAGTTGTAGAGATTCCATGTTTGTGAGTCTGGTGGTGAAGGAAGAGAGTTGTTGGTCAACATTGTCAGCGAGCTTCTTCATCTTGAGCATGGTATGGCTTGTGGCAAAGGAGTTGATGACTTGCTGTATATTGTTTATTTTGTCAGTAAAAGTGTATGTAGTTTATGAGATTCAACATCCACAGATTGTCCTATCATAATTTGAGACTTGAGAACTTTGATAAGAATAGATTCTGTGGTACGTGAGAGCTCTTGGTTTAACAACTGTACAATATTGTTAAGGTTAAACACTGATGATGATAGTTTAGTAATAAGTTGTGCAAATTGTAAATACTCGAGGTGTTGTATAAACCTTGAAATAAGCACAAGTTTTGCATCCGCTGATGATAATAATATCCATCAGTGGATGATTTAGTTCTTCACAAGACAAGTTAGAAAATGGAACATTTGAAGGGCTTGGCTTCGTGGAGAAGAATGTCTGATGTTACTTAAACAAGTCAAAGTATTCCGCACATCAGATATTCTAAGAAAAGAGTTACGTTGATTTCATACCATCAGGGGAACCCATCAGGGTGAACCCGTCAGGGGGAGCCAATCAGGGTGAACCCGTCAGGGGGAGCCAGTCAGGGGGAACCCGTCAGGGGGAGCTCGTCAGGGGGAACCTGTCAGGGGGAGCTCGTTAGGGGAACCAGTCAGGGGAACCTATCAGGGGATGACGAAGGCAGACCAACCCATCAGGGGGACACTTCAAGATATGTCAGTGTCAGGCCAATTCATCAGAGTAACCTGTCGGGGGGGATTGGTCAAACATGATATCAGTGGAAGCCATGAATGTATGCAGTCAGTCATAATCATCAGGATCAAGAAGCACTGAGTAAATCTCAAGTGAAGAACGAAGCCCTGATCCAGTCAATATGCATCAGGGGGTCCAGAAGCACTGATCAAGATCCATCAGGGTTGACCATCAGTGGATCGTTATGATAGCATACATCCGTCATCAGCATATACACGAAAATCAATGTAACTTGAACAGAAGCAAGAGATATCAACTGGAAAGATATTTCTTGAAGTCTGTATCCATCCAATGAGAACTCTTGCGCATTAAATGCATACAGATCAGGGGAAGAAAAAGAAGCAACAAAGCATGCAACAGTCTGACACATTAGGCAGTGATGTGACATACTTGCGGCTAAGTTGAAAAAGGCAACACGTCTCAAGCACGTGATTTTCAACCACTGGTTTACATATATAAAGAAGGAGTTTTCATTGATGAAAGATACGATACGAGACTAGACAAATAGAAGCACACAAAAACACTAGGAACCTCTGTAATATTTCTTGAGAGATTTATTGTCAGAGAGAAATCTTTGTAGCTAGTGAGTGTGAGAAGCTGTGAATTTCATTCACAGAAAATGTAGCTGTAATTCACATTTGTGATATTACAGATTTCCAGAAAAACACCAAGTTATAATACAACTATTTTAACTTGAATCTGAGTGTTATTATTTTACTGATTTTCTGTTATCTTGCTATTTCTAGAAGGAGCTATCAAAGTTCAACAGAGCGAAAAAGTTTTGAGTGTTTGTATTCATCCCCCCCTTCTACAAATACTTGAGCTTATTTTGCTCTAACAAATATCTATCATTTGATTCTTTTGAAAGTATAAATCAACTCCCATTAGCTGAGGTAAATCATCCATAGGAGTGTCATCTTTATCACTATCAGATGAACTAGGAGTATTTACAGAATCTATATTTTATCTATTTTCTTTATTTACAAAGATCTCATCCTCTCCTTTTTCTTGGCCTTCTAAGGCATTTTTCTTTGACTCTCCTTTTGCATTGTCGTCTAAGGCAATACTCTCTTGCTCTCTGTTTGCCAAGGTCCTCTCAATGGGTTGACCTTGCCTCTCTTCACTAAGTATTTTCTCAGTCTCACTCAAAATTGTCCCATTTGGGCTCCTATGGACTGTGTTTTCATAAACTGTGGACAATTGTAGTAATGTAGCTATTGCTATAGTGTCCACAGATGAAAGAAGTAGAGGGGAGTTGGAATAGTGTGTATGTACAATTGGAGAAGTATTTATAGGTTTACTTATATCCTCTGAATGATCATTAGTGATTGAATTGTTTAGGAAAGAATTAATCATTTGTAAATAATAATTTTCGATCACTGGATCAATACTGTTGGTCCAAAATAAGCTCAGGTGTTTGTAGAGGGGGGGGGGGGGGGGGGGGAGGGAGGATGAATACAAACACTACAAACTTTTCACTCTTTTTATCTTTTAAAAGTACTTGCCAGAAACAGCTGCACAGAGCAGAAAAACTATGTAATATGAACACACAAATTCAAGTTAAAATAGTTATATTAAAACTTGGGGTTTTTTCTGAAAATCTGTATAATCACAACTGTGATTTACAGCTACAAATTCTGTGTTTAAATGCACAACTTCTCACACTCACTAGCTTCAAAAACTTTTCTCTGAAAAAATAAATCTCTCAAGAAATATATTACAGAGCTTCCTAGTGTTGTGTGCTTCTTTGTTTGTTTGATCTGTTTGAAAGATTCAATCTCTGTCTTTTTTTGCAATGAGAACTACGTTGCTTATATGTTGATCAGTGGATGAAATCATGTGCTTGAGACGTGCTGCTTTTCTCAACTTAGCCGCAAGTATGTCACATCGTAGCCCTATGTGTCAGACTGCTGCATGCTTTGTTGCTACTTTTTCTTCCCCTGATCTGTGGGCATTTAATGCGTGAGAGTTCTCATTGGATCAAGAACAAACTTCAAGAAATATCTTTTCAGTTGATATTTCTTGCTTCTGTAACACGTTACGTTGATTTCCGTGTAAGTACTGATGACGAGTGCATGCTGTCATAACGATCCACTGACTACCAGCCCTAATGGACTTTGATCAGTGCTTCTGGATCCCCTGATGCTTATTGATTGGATCAGGGCTTCAACCTTCACTTGAGATTCACTCAGTGCTACTTGACCCTGATGGTTATGACTGACGGCATACACTGATGGCTTCCACTGATGTCATGTTGGTCATTCCCCCTGATAGGTTGGCCTGACACTGACATGTCCTGAAGTGTTTCCCTGACGGGTTGGTCTCTCTTCGTCATCCTCTGACAGGTTTCCCTTGATTGGTTCCCCTGATGAGTTCCCCCTGATCGGTTCCCCCTGATGAGTTCCCCCTGATGGGTTCCCCCTAATGAGTTCCCCTGACGGTACTTAATCAACGTTATTTTGTTTAGAATATCTGATGTGTGGAATATTGTGACTGTTAACAAGTAACATCAGACATTCTTCTTCACTTTGTCAAGTCCTTTGGATGTTTCTATTTTTTGACTTGCCTTGTGAAGTTATTGACCATCCACTGATGAATAAGTTCATCATCAGTTGATGCAAAACATGTGCTGATCTTAATGTTTATAAAATACCTCAAGTATTTACAGTTGCACAATTTATTACATAATCATCATCATCATCATTTAACTCTAACAAATACATATTGGCTCCTCCACGGAATGAGAGATTGGAGAATTTGATGTCATGACTCGAAGTGTTTGAGTCATGTTATCTGAAGAAATTTGAGGTGAAGAAAAAGAAGGGAGAGGTGTAGACGGGAGTGTTGGATGGATCATCGAGTGAGGAGGTAATCCATCAATTGATGTTGTGTGTGCGCTCACTGTGTCAGATTTCTGCAAGTGGCTCTCAGAGACCCTGATGTTAGTTTCATCAGGGCCTATGGTCAGTGTTTGTGCCTCACTCAACTGTGTCCTTGGTTGGGGACTTTATTCAATAAGTAATTCCTTTTGAGAGGAAATAGTTAGAGATGTGTTAATTTCCTTATTAAGGTTAGGATCCTGTTGGGAGGATACTACCTGGTTTGGTTGTGGGTTAACACTCGTAGTTATCTTCTTCTTCTTCAATCTCTTCAAGCTAGTCACTCTTTCTCCTTGCTCCCCCTCGATTAGTGAGGTTACTTCAGAAGGTTTTCTTTTGTAACCCTTGGTCTTTTGGGAGACTAAGGATTGAACTGTTGAGAGTGGTTATGTAGAAATTGGTGATACTATTGGATAAGTAGAGAAGTGGTATTGATTTCTGCCACAGTAGTTGAAGCAGAAGAAATAGGAGGTTGAGAAAGAGAATGGTGTGTACAAATTACCTGTTCCATATGGAATGGAAGAACAAAATGTTATGTTGTACAGGATTTCTTTATTAACTTTCTAACTTATTAACTTGTTAGAACTGAATAAGCTCAAGTGTTTGTAGAGGGGGTGGGGGTGTTAAATTTAATCTATGATGGCTGGAATAGCTACAATGATCAGAAAAGCTTTACTGAAATTAAAATAAATATACAAGCATTCAAGTTAAAATAGTTATATTATAACTTGGTGTTTTTCTGAAAATCTGTTTAATCACAAAGTAATTAACAATTACAAATCTGTAATAAATTACAGTTCCTTTTTTCTCACTCACTAGCTACTGATTTTTTCTTTGAATATTGCTCTCAAGATCTATTATAAAGCTTCCTTCTAGTGTATAAGTGTTTTGGTTTCTTGGCTGTTTCGTGTAACAACTCTCTCTGTATATGTAGTAGATTAGTTGTTAAATCCATGTGCTAGACGTGTTGCTTTTTCAACATAGCCGCAGTATGTCACATCATTGTCTTTTCGGAGCAGTGTATCAGATTGGCTTTTGGCTGGTGTTGCTTCTTTTTCATCCCCTGATCTTCATGCATTTAATGCTTGAGAGTTGTTATTGGACAATCAAACTTCAAGGAATATCTTCCCAATTAAACCCCTTGCTTTTGTGCCAAGTATCAATGATTTTCTTGTATGTCCTGATGACGAGTGGACTAGGTCATAATGATCCACTGAAGACAAGCCCTGATGTTGACTTGATCAGCGCTACACTACCCACCGATGTCAAGCCCTGATGGAGACTTGATCGGTGCTTCGTTATCCACAGATGTCAAGCCCTGATGGAGACTTGATAAGTACTTCATTATCCACCGATGTCAAGCCTTGATGGAGGTTTGATCAGTGCTTCATTATCCACCAATTGTTGAGACCTTCTAATATCCACTGATGACATTTACTAACGGTTCCCCTGACGGGGTGCCCCCTGACGCGGTGCCCCCTGACGCGGTGCCCCCTGACGCGGTGCCCCCTGACGCGGTCCCCCCTGACGCGGTCCCCCCTGACGCGGTCCCCCTGACGCGGACCCCCTGACGCGGTCATCCCTTGACACAGTATTTTAGGCTTCCCCTGATGGGTTTTTTTCACTGATGCCGCTAAAAAAAATACTTGTTTTCTTGATCACTGATACTTTGTTGGCTTTGCCTGGAATGTCTGTTGTGCAGAATACTCATCTTCTTTTAAGTAACAACAGCCATTCCTTGACACTGTTGAGTCCGTTGACTGATGACTTCCCTAGTGAAGTAGCCTATGCACTGATCACTTATTTATCTATCAGTGGATGCAAAACTTGTGAAAATATAATAAGGTTTGTAGAATAGCTTGAGTACTTACAGATGCACATTTATTCTTTTATTATATAATTATCATTATCAACATTTATATCTAACATAATTCTATGAATAGCTTCTTTGTTTATTTATAACTCTGCACAACTATGTCTTTTTCAAAGAAAAGGTTACGAAATTGCTCTTTAATAAGCATAGACAAAAATCTTGCATAGTAAACTTCAGATTTCCTAGAAGTATGACTACCCATTTTATTTACTAGCTCAAGAAAAATTAATTTACCTATATATATATTTACATATTTGATAATGACAAAAGCTATTTTAAGAGTTAAAGATGTTATCACTTTAAAGTTAGAGGACTTACCTGATAACACCTTTGTTATAGTATCAAAGAGATAAGATATCTTTCTCTTCACATTGACCCTCTTAAGATCCTTGAACTTCAACACCATGTTGTCTTGGGAGTTGTAGCCCAGTTCTCTTAAGAAGTCCAGAAGTTCAGCATCACTTAACACTTCCACAAAGTCTTATGTTGGTAACCCAAGAGCAGAATTAATTCTGAAGGGAGTTATTTTTGTAGGGTTTCGACAGATAAAACACAGCGGAAAAAAAATGATTTAAAACAAAAACGAAACCTTAACCCGAGGATCCATGCGAAACAATTTAATACAGATGGTTTAAGATTTTACCAATTAAACCTGCAGAATCTGAAGCTTTGATGAGGATGTTGAACGTCTTCGAATCTTTAACGGAATCCAACTAAACGGTGCCTCTACTATATCCACACGAACACCCCACAAATCATCTCACAATCCAAAGTAAGGAGAATTGCAGTACTAGCTATTGGATCTGCTTCTCTCTCTTTCTCTCTAAACTCTAGTCTCTCTCTTATGAGTGACTAGGGTTTTTCAAAAAACTTATATATTGAGAACAACTGATATATCCTATATATAGCTGTGTATAGAGTAATTCCAAACCCTAATTGAATTAAGAGAATAAAATTTGAATTTTATATTTATTATATATTTTAATCAAGTCTCACTTAATTAATATATATGTCAAATAAATATATATTTGTATTTTCTTCCAAGTGACTCTAATATATATACAGATTACATACATATAATTTAAAGCCATGATTTAAATAAAATCAATCTTATTAATATATTAAAATCATTGACATTTAAATTATATCTCCTTAATGAATGTTCTTAGTGTGCGACCTTGTAGGTTATTATTACGTTGGCAATAATTTTAAATCATATTATAAAATTATAAACAGTGAGTGACATCTACTAATACATCACTGTTACCCAAATAATAATAAAGTCGTTGATTCGATGCAACCTTTTCGTGACCAATGTTTCAATGTAATTTAATCCTTTTTACCTTGATATCTAAGATTAAATTCAAGGCATGGATGTGTCATCCTCTTCACAATTTAATCTCAGTTTTCTTGATCAATGAGTAGACTATACGAAACAAATCTCTATTTGAGCATGACCATGCATTTCATAGTCTCACTCAATCAAGAGGCGTATAGATATCACCCCTAATTTATAGGAGGGTTAAATTCCATCTACATCATTCCTATTTGTCACATAACTCATGATGCATCCAACAATCACCTTTATCATCCACCCGATAAAAGGTGACTTTTAGTAATGTCAAAACACATAACTCCTTATGTAGAAATGTCATGACTTCAGGTTGAAGGACCATTACATCATTGTCACTATGAGAATTACTTATGACACATAGCATAATGCTCCATGTAGAATTCTCATGGTGGGTCTGTCCAGTACACTGTTCTCTAACATGTACCTATGCATCAACTTAATATATCTCGTATATATTTATGACCAATGAGATGTGGCCATCAGTCAATCCACATACTAGTCTCAATGTTTTATTGTTCTCCCACTAACAATAATACTTGACTAGGGATATTAAGAATAATGATATATATATGTATATATATAACATACTTATATGATCTCATATTCAAGTCACATACTTGAATCCATATAATTAATATCATTCTTCTAAGGACATTTATTATGTTAACATTTATATAACGCAGTAAATAAAACATAATAAAAGAAATTATCATTTAACCAAAACATAACATAGATATAGTTTCACAATTATTACATAATTGGCCACTAGGGCATACACTCCAACAATTTTACCCTTTTCAGAAGAGATTCTGAATGAAATACCTTTCACAACATCAGGCCTTAAAGAAGATAACATGTACTTGGCGCTTGACTAGAGTTGTGAAATGGCTTCACTGGACATCTCGTCATCGGTAAAGATGGCTTTGTTGTACTTTGAGTTTAATAGATATTGCATTATAGGTTTAAAGCAAACATCTACCTCATTGATGTTGGAAAAGCCCACAAAGTTGGATTGTGGAACCAGTAGATTTCTTGGAAGACGTTGAGCAGTGTTGGGTGCCATTGAAGCTATTGGATTTTGAAAACTAGGGTTTCTGTAAGAGAGAGAGAGAGAGAGAGGGAGAGAGAGGGAGAGAGAGAGAGAGAGAGAGAAAACTTGAGCAGTTGTTAGAAAGAGATTAAACGTTTGGTGTGTCTTCAAGGAGGGAGAATTAGAATACTAAAAGCTTTTTCAAAATTTTTCTCTGAAGACACGTCATCAGGGGGTGGTGTCTATTCTGTGATGCCCTGTCATCAAGGGCTAAAAAGAATCCCCTGATGAAATGTCATTACAGACTAATTACTTTCCCCTGATGCGTCTAACCATTAGACCCTGACCCTGATGCACAACCCTTATTTGCACACCTTGACCCTGATGCACAATCAAATTTTTTTTATTATAAACATATAACCATATATCAATAACATTATCAGAAAATTATGAGATGAGTTAGAAATACCAGTATTTAAGCACTTGATAGCTTGAACCACTCCAAAGATCTTTCTGGCATGACTTTAGCAAGTTGATCAAACTTTATCTTGCATAATTTACCATTACCAGCTCTCCCACCAATTTGTTGAAGGTGGCTTCATCAAGAGCCTTGGTAAAGATGTCTGCCAGCTGCTTGTTTGTTGTAACAAAGTGTAATTCAATGGTTCCATTCATAACATGTTCCCTGATAAAGTGATATCTGATTTCTATATGTTTAGTTCTAGAATGTTGCACAGGGTTCTCAACAATGACAATGACACTTGTATTTTCACACAAAATTGGAATTTTGTTAAAATTTAGGCCATAATCCACTAACTGATTTTTCATCCATAGGATTTGTGCACAATAACTTCCAACTGCAATGTATTTAGCTTCAGCCGTAGATGTTGATATTGAGTGCTGCTTTTTGCTGAACCAAGATACAAGCCTTCCTCCTAGAAATTGACAGCTCTCTATGGTACTTTTTCTATCAATTCTGCATCCTCCAAAGTCAACATCAGAATACCAAAGTAATTCAAATCCAGACTCCTTTGGATACCAAAGCCCCAACTCTGTAATGCCCTTGATGTACCTCAAGATTATTTTCACTGTAATTAGATGAGACTCCCTTGGGTCAGCTTGATACCTTGCATAAAGACATGTTGCAAACATAATATTAGGCCTACTTGCTGTCAAGTACAGTAGAGAACCAATCATTCCCCTATAAGTCTTTAGATCAATTTCCTTTTCATTCTTATCAGGGTCAATTTTGGTTGTAGTGGTCATAGATGTCTTTACTACTTTTGAGTCCTCCATGTCAAATTTCTTGAGAAGTTCTTTGGTATACTTTGTTTGATATATGTAAATCCCATCAGTGACTTGTTTGATCTGCAATCCTAAGAAATAAGACAGTTCACCCAATAAGCTCTTTCATACTTGTTTTGCATGAGCTTAGAGAACTTTTCACACAACTTAGTGTTAGTGGATCCAAAAATGATATCATCAACATATATTTGAACTTGGATCAGATGACCTTGGTTTTGTCTAAAGAACAATGTTTTGTCAATGATACCTCTTGTGGACTTGTTATCCACCAGAAACTTTGGCAATGTGTCATACCAAGCTCTAGGAGCTTGTTTCAGTCCATAAATTGCTTAATACAAAGCATTTGCATCCAAAAACTTGTAGGAACTTGATGTTTGGTTTCCTCCCTGTCATTAGCTCATATGGTGTCTTATTGTGAGCCTTGTTGATCAAAGACCTATTTTGAGTGAAACAAGCAGTGGAAATTGCCTCAGCCCAAAAATAGGAAAGAATTTTTGCCTCTACTAACATTGTTCTAGCAGCTTCTATCAGGGTTCTATTCTTCCTTTCCACTATACCATTTTGTTGTGGAGTCCTTGGAGCAGAAAATGTATGATTGATGCCCTTCTCCACACAAAATCCATCAACAACTGCATTCTTGAATTTAGTCCCATTGTCTATCCTCAGAATTCTAACCACTGATACTGACTCAATTTTCACTTTCCTTATATGACCAATGATTTGTTGAGGTACTTCTGTTTTAGCATGTTGGAACTTGACCCAAGTGTACCTAGTGTAGTCATCCACAATTACCAACACAAATCTCTTCTTTGATACTGACATTACGTTAACAGGACCAAGGAGATCCATGTGAAGCAATTGAATTGGATTTTTGATCATTGTGGCCTTCATGCTGACAAAGGATGATTTCCTTTGTTTCCCTTGTTGGCATATTGAATATAATCCTTTTGGAATAAATTTCACTTGAGGTAGTCCAGTTACCAACTCTCTCTTCACTAGATCATTGATTGTTTTCTAGTTCAGCTAAGAGAGCTTCTTATGCCACAATCTGCTCTCATCAGGGGTTGTTTTGTTGTTGAAACATGATTCTCCATTTATTGAGTTAAAATCAGCAATATAAAGATCTCCTTTCCTAATCCCTGATAAGACCAGCTTCCCATCACTTTCATTTGAGATTAAAAGTTGATCTCCTTTAAAAGAAATGATGAATCCCTTGTCATATAGTTGAGTTATGCTCAATAAATTGTGCTTTAGCCCATCAACTTGTGCTATATCTTTAAATGAGACATCCCCATTTACTACTTTGTCATAACCAAGAGTCAGTCATTTGCTGTTATTACCGAATGTAATCATTGGACCAATCTTCTCATTGAACTCAATAACTAGGACTTTGTTTCTTATCATTTGTCTTGAGCAGCCACGATCTAAAAACCAGATTTGTCTGCCCTTGACTTTTCTCTGCACACAAAGAACGTTTAATTTATTTTTGGTATCCAAGTGGATTTGGGTCCTCTAGGTTTAGTCACAGTTAATGGTAAAATAACTTTTTCATTACTAATGACTTTTGGTTTAGGCAGTAAATACACTTTCTCCTTTTTAGGAGCTACATTATAAACCTTAGATCTATCAACAGATTTCTTAAGTTTACCCTTAAGGGTGCATGCTTGAGCAGTTGGTAAATCATCAACATGTAATATTGTGCTAGTCAAAATCTATGATTTTTTCTTGCATTGAAAAGATAGGTGATTATTATTAACACAGTTCTAGCATAATTTCCTAGGGGCTTCTTGAATAGAGGTGTAGTTACTGGCTTTGTTCACGCCTAGTTTGCCGAGTTTCAATGATTTATTTGTAAGTCTTGATAACGATTAGACTAGGTCATAACCATCCACCAAAGACAAGCCCTGATGTTGACTTGATCAGTGCTTCTAGATCCCCTGATAACAATCCCTGATGGAAATTTGATCAGTGCTTCACTATCTACTAATGTTAAGCCCTGATAGAGACTCGATCAATGCTTCACTATCCACCGATGTTAAGACATTCTTGTATCCACTGATGACATTCACTGACACAGTGTTTGAACTTCCCTTGACGATTTCCCCCTGATAGGTTCTCCTGATGGGTTCATCCCCTGTTAGATATAAATGATGATGATGATGATTAGAGTTTAAATTGTGCATCTGTAAATACTTAATGTGTTCTATAAACCTTAGTATATTTGCACAAGTTTTGTATCCACTGATGATCAACTTAGTCATTAGGGGATGAACTGCTCTACACTAGAGAAGTCATCAGTGAAAGCTTCTAAAGGGCTTGATAGTGTAGATGGGATGTCTGCTGTTACTTAAAAGCATTCGAGTATTCCGCACATCAGATGTTCCAGACAAAGTTAACAAAGCATCAGTGATTAAATATGTCAGGGAAACTTGTCAGGGGATGACAGCAAAAGACCAACCCATCAGGGGAAGCCTGAAATACTACATCAGGGGAACTCATAAGGGGAATCCATCAGGGGATGATAGTGACAGATCAACCCATCAGGGGAACTCATCAGGGAAACCTATCAGGGGATGACATTGAAGGATCAACACATCAGGGGAAACCATCAGAGGGAATGATCAACATTGCATTAGTGAAAGCCATCAGTGGATGCAAATAGGTCTGAACATCAGGGGATCAAGAAGCACTTGGGTAACTCTACAAACATAGATTAACTCAAGTGAAACATGAAGCACTGATCAAGTCCTCATCAGGACTTGTCATCAGGGGATTCAGAAGCACTGATCAAGTCAACATCAAGGCTTGTTATCAGGGGATAGTTATAATTGTATATACTCGTTATCAGGTCTTACACATGAATCATTGAAGCTTGTTCAAGAAGTAAGAGATATAACTGAAAAGATATTTCTTGAAGTTTGGTGGTCTAATGACAACTCTCGATCATTAAATGCTAAAAGATCAGGGAATGAAAAAGAAGCAACAAAAGCCAAAAGCAGTTTGACACATAACTCCAAAAGGACGAATGATGGGACATACTGCGGCTAAGTTGAAAAAGCAGCACGTCTATCCACGTGGGTTCAACAACTAATCTTCTACACATATAGAAAGTTTTCATTACACCAAACAAGAGTGAAGCACACATAAACACTAGAGAGAAGCTTTGTAATATATCTAGAGAGAAATATTCAAAGAAAATAAGAAACTAGTGAGTGTGAGAAAAGAAGTTGTAAGTCATTACAGAATTGTAGTTGATTAATCACATTTGTGATTAACCAGATTTCCAGAAAAACCTCAAGTTTTAATACAAGTATTTTAACTTGAATTCTTATGTGTTCATTTTCCTTTGAAGTATAGTTCTTCTGAAATCACAGCTCTTCCAGTCTTAGTGAATTAATTTGAAAAAGAATAAAAAGTTTGAAGTGTTTGTATTCAACCCCCCCCCCCCCCCCCCCCCTTCTAGAAACACTTGAGCTTATTTAACTCTAACAATTGGTATCAGAGCAAACTAGACGATCGTTAACAATGGCCAACAAAGTTGGAAATAGTAAGGTCCCCATGTTGGAAAGAGGAAAATACTTCTTTTGGAGGCAACAGATGATAGTTCATCTAAGAGCAATTGATGATGAATATTTACAAATTCTAGAAGAAGGTCCTCACGTGCCAAAGAAGCTCATTCCTTAGGAGGTTGTAAATGGAGTCACTGTCCCTGAAAGACTAATCTTAAACACTACTGAAGAAATAACTTCAGAGGAAAGATAAAAAGTCAAGAAAGATCTAAAAGTCACTGGTATCCTATATAATAGACTAGATGATGATATGTTGAATAGCATCATGAATCTAACATCATCCAAATCTATATGGGATAGCATCCAGATCCTATATAATGTCACTGAAGATGTGAGAGAGAACAAATTGCAGCTGTTAACACAACAGTATGAGTGGTTCACGATGAAAAATGGTGAATCACTTACTGAAATGTTTGACAGATTCAACAAGTTGGTAAATGACTTGAGAATGTATGGGAATATCTATGCCAACAAAGATGCGAATAAAAAATTCATGAGGGCACTTCCTATATCATGGGACCCAAAGACAATAGCTATCAGGGAATCCAAGGACATGAATTTCATAGACTTGGATAGGCTCTATGGTACCCTAAAGACATATGAATTGGAGGTTCAACAAAGAACTGAAATGTCAGGGGATACTAGAAAGCTTAAATCTGTAGCCCTGATGGCTACTAAGAAGAACAAAGGAGAAACAAAACCAAGTGTCTTGATGGAGTAGCAGTCAGGAGATGCTAATGAAAGTGGGGAAAAAGAAGCTGACTCTAAGGGGACTGAGTACACCCCTGAAGAGTCAGAGGAATTGGATGAAACCATGGCCTTTCTTGCAAAAAGGTTCTCTAAACTGAAATTCCAAAAGCCAAGCGGGATAAAGAAATTTTCAGCAAGGAAACCTGGTAGCACAAGCAACTTTGTTGACAAATCAAGAATAAAGTGCTATAAATGCAATGAAATGGGCCACTTTGCCAATGACTGTCGCAAGGCCACAAGGGAAGGTGAATCCAAAGGAAAAGATGCTGGTGTGGACTACAAGAAGAAATACTTTGACCTTCAAAATGCCAGCAAAAAGGGAAAAACCTATATTGCAGAGGGAAATGACTGGGTTGACTCAGATGAAGAAGACGTTGAAGAATATGTCAACCTAGTCCTGATGGCCTCATCCATTGACAACAGTAACTCACAAGTAAGTCTTAAAATTTAATCTAATATGTCTAAAATTAATTGTTTTAAAACTGTTAAAGAAATAATTTGTGAGATAAGAGATCTTTATGACACTTTAAGGAGTGTTGTAGCTGAGACTGAGAGAGTACAAAAAATCAATGAACAATTGACTACTAGAAATACTCTTCTAGAATTAGAACTCACTAGACTTGAGAACTTTGAAAAAGAACTTTCAAGGACTAAGAATCTCCTTAACTGTGCTGTCAAAAGAGAGGAATGGACCTCCAAGCTCTTGAAAGAAGAAAGGGAGGTCATACAGAAATGGAATGAGTCAAGCAAGAAACTGGATGATCAATTAAGCTGTCAGAAATTTGATCACAAGTCTGGTTTAGGTTATGAGGAGACTCAGGTGAAGCAACCTTCTGTTGAGGTTGAAAATGCAGCTAGCTTTGGAAAAAGGCTTATACAACCCATCAAGTTTTTAAAGGTTGTGGCAAAGTTAGAAAAAGGGAATGTTTTCCCTATGAGTGTAGCTTCCACTAGTGGTAGGAGTGGCAAGAAACCTGTTCTTGTCAAAGCACTTAAACCCCCAGTCAAGAAGGAACTAGACTGTGCATCAGTGGATACACAATCATCAGGGGATAAGAGTGCATCAGGCCTTAGAAGCTCTTCAAGGGATAAAGGCCTGACAGAGGATAATAAAAAGAATAGGAATGACACATTAGGTGTAAACAAAACTAATAACTACACCTCTATTAATGAAGCCCCTAGGAAAGTGTGCTGGAACTGTGGAAGCAATAATCATTTGTCTTTTCAATGTAAAAAAAACCACATATTTTAACTGACACAATATTATATGCTGATGATTTACCAACTGCTCATGCATGCACCCTTAAGGGTAAAATTAAGAAAATAGTTGATAAATCTAAAGTATATATTGAAACTCCTAAAAAGGAGAAAGTATGTTTGTTGCCTAAACCAAAAGTTATAAGTAATGAAAAAGCTGTTTTACCATTGATTGTGACTAAACCTAGAGGATCCAAATCTACTTGGGTACCAAAAACAAATTAAATGTTCTTTGTGTGCAGGGAAATAACAAGAGCAGACAAATATGATTTTTAGACTGTGGCTGCTCAAGACACACAACAGGAAATGAAGCCATGCTCATAGAGTTAGAAGAAAAGGTTGGTCTAGTGATATCTTTTGGTGATAACAACAAAGGACTGACTCTTGGTTATGGTAAAGTAGCAAATGGGGATGTCTTATTTGAAAATGTAGCACTAGTTGATGGGCTAAAACACAATTTATTAAGCATAAGTCAACTATGTGACAAGGGATTCATCATCTCTTTTAAAGGGGATAAGTGCTTAATCTCAAATGAGAGTGATGGGGAGCTGGTCTTATTAAGGATAAGGAAAGGAGATCTCTATATTGCTGATTTTAACTCAGTAAATGGAGAATCATGTTTCTACAGTAAAGCAAGTCCTGCTGAGAGCAAACTGTGACACAAGAAGCTCTCTTAGCTGAACTACAAAACCCTCAATGATTTGGTGAAGAGAGAGTTGGTAACTGGACTACCTCAAGTGGAATTTATTCAAGAAGGATTATGTTCAGCATGCCAACAAGGGAAGCAAAGGAAATCATCCTTTGTCAGCAAGGAAGCCACAATGATCAAGGATCCAATTCAATTGCTTCATATGGATCACTTTGGTCCTGTCAACATCATGTCAGTATCAAAGAAAAGATTTGCAATGGTCATTGTGGATGATTACGCCAGATATACTTGGGTCAAGTTCCAACATGCCAAATCTGAAGTACCTCAACAAATCATTGACCATGTAAAGAAAGTGGAAATTGAGTCAGGGTTAGTGGTTAGGATTTTGAGGACAGACAATGAAACTAAATTCAAGAATGCAACTATTGGTGGATTCTGTGTGGAGAAAGCCATCAATCATACTTTTTTCTGCTCCAAAAACTCCTCAACAGAATGGTGTAGTAGAAAGGAAGAATAGAACCCTGATAGAAACTGCTAAGACAATGTTAGCAGAAGCCACAATTCTTACCTATTTTTGGGCTGTGGTAATTTTCACTGCTTGCTTCACTCAAAATAGATCTTTGATCAGCAAGGCTTACAATAAGACACCATATGAGCTAATGATAGGGAGGAAACCAAACATCAAGTTCCTACATATTTTTGGATGCAGATGTTTTATATTATGGAACTTTTATGAGAACGACTCAAAGGTTGATGAAGCTATTTTCCTAGGTTACTCCCTGACATCTAAGGCTTACAACAAGAGACTCCGGGGGGTGATGGAGTCTATAAATGTAGCTTTTGATGATCAAGAAATTTCTGGACTCGAAGACCCTGGTTTTCATGAAGAACTTAGATTTGAAAATGAAGATGATTTTGATTATCAAGAGAATGAAGTTGATGAGTGCAGACAAATGGAGAATTTAACCATCCCTGATGTCAATCCAAACAACATAGAAGTCCCTTCAATAGATGGAGTTAACCTCCTGGACAACAGGTCAGAGAATACTCTATCAGGGGATAATCCATCAGAGAATGCACCATCAGGGGATAACCCTAACCCTGATTTAAGTATAAACACAGGGGGAGTCTTCTCAAAAGCTGGTAGCACAGACTTAGGGGGAGGAAATGATGATCATGCAAGCTCATCAAGATACATTTCTAAGCCCAAATGGTGTAAGAGTCACATGACATATTTAATCATTGGTGAACCAAATAAGAAAGTGCAAACCAGAAAAACTACATCTAATGAATGCCTACATGCTTGTTTCCTTTCACAAATTGAGCCAAAGAGATTTGAAGAAGCAATACAAGACGCAGATTGGATCATGGCTATGCAGGAAGAACTAAACCAATTTGAAAGAAATCAAGTATGGAAGTTGGTGCCTAAATCCAAAGACAAAATTATAATAGGCACCAAATGGGTTTTCAGGAACAAGATGGATGAAGCTCTCATTGTTATAATAAACAAAGCAAGACTGGTTGCAAAGGGATATCTTCAAAAGGAAGGGATTGACTTTGATGAGACTTTTGCACCAGTAGCCAGACTTGAGGCTATAAGAATTCTTAGCCTATGTAGCACATTCAAACTTCAGAGTTTTTCAAATGGATGTGAAAAGTGCCTTTCTAAATGGGAAATTGGAACAGGAGGTGTATGTCCAACAACCACCAGGGTTTGAAAGTTCAAAATTCCCAATTCATGTCTATAAACTAGAAAAAGGCACTCTATGGACTTAAGCAAGCTCCTAGAGTTTGCTATGACACACTGTTAAAGTTTCTGGTGAATAACAAGTTTACAAGAGGTATCATTGACAAGACACTGTTCTTTAGACAACACCAAGGTCATGTGATCCTGGTTCAAATATATGTTGATGATATCACTTTTGGATCCACAGACACCAAGTTATGTGAAAAGTTCTCTAAGCTCATGCAAAGTAAATATGAAATGAGTTTGATGGGTGAATTGTCTTATTTCTTGGGGCTACAGATCAAACAAGTCACTGATGGGATTTATATACATCAGACAAAATATGCCAAAGTGCTTCTTAAAAAATTTGACATGGAGGACTCAAAAGTAGCAAAGACACCTATGGCCACAACAACCAAGATTGACCTTGATAAGAATGGAAATAAAGTTGATCTAAAGACTTATAGGGAAATGATTGGTTCTTTGCTTTATCTGACAGCAAGTAGGCCTAACATCATGTTTGCAACATATCTTTGTGCAAGGTATCAAGCTAAACCAAAGGAGTCTCATTTGATAGCAATGAAAAGGATCTTGAGGTATATCAAGGGCACTGCAGAGTTGGGACTTTGGTATCCAAAGGAGTCTGGATTTGAATTACTGGGGGTATTCTGATGCTGAATTTGGAGGATGCAGAATTGACAGAAAGAGTACAACAGGAAGCTATCAATTTTTAGGAGGAAGGCTTGTATCTTGGTTTAGCAAAAAACAACACTCAATATCAACATCTACTGCTGAAGCTGAATACATTGCAGCTGGAAGTTGTTGTGCACAAATCCTATGGATGAAAAATCAGTTATTAGACCATGGCCTAAATTTCAACAAAATTCCAATTTTGTGTGACAATAAAAGTGCCATTGCAATTGCTAAAAACCCTATGCAACATTCTAGGACTAAACATTTAGAAATCAGATATCACTTTATCAGGGAACATGTTATGAATGGAACCATTGAACTACATTTTGTACCAACAAACAAGCAACTGACAGACATCTTCACCAAGGCTCTTGATGAAGCCACCTTTATCAATCTAGTGGGAGAGTTGAGAATGGTGAATTATGAAAGATAGAGTTTGATCAACTTGCTAGAGACATGCCAAAAAAAAAAATTGTTGATGTAGTTCAAGCTATCAAGTGGTTGAGTACTGGTATTTCTAACTCATCTCATAAATTTCTGATAATGTAATTGATATATGACTATATATGTTATAATAAATAAATAAAAAATAAAATAAATAAATAAATAAAATAAAAATTTTAATATACATCTATGTCAGGGTGTGTATACTTGGTTTGCGTATCATCAGGGTCAGTTTGTATGCTTTTGGTCGCATCAGGGGATTGAATCAAGTTTGTGATACTAGCTCATCAGGGGATTCTCTAGTCACTAATGACATGTCATCACAAGAATTGATCTGACAACCTGATGATGAGTGTTTTTAGGAATGGTTTTAAAATCAAAAAGGAAGGTATTTATACTCCAACCCTCTCTCTTCCTAAAGTATCTCAAAATGTTTAATCTTTCTCTAACATCTGCTCGAGTTTTCTTCATCTCTTTCTTATTCACAGAAACCCTAGATCTTCAACTCATCAACAGTTTCAATGGCACCAAGCACTGTTCAACAACTTCCAAGGAACCTAGTGATTACACCAACAAACTTTGTGGGCTTTTCCAACATTGAAGAGGTAGATGCTTGCTTTAAGCCAATGATGTGCTATCTACTAAAATTAGAGTATAGCAAAGCCATTTTTACCAATGATGAGATGTCTGGGGAAGCACTATCACAATTATGGTCGAGCGCCAAGTTCATGTTCTCTGCAACAAGACTTGAGGTTGTTAAGGGAATCTCATTCAAAATTTCTTCTGAAAAGGGAAAAATAACCCCCTTCAGAATTAATTCTACACTAAGACTACCCACACAAGAGTTCGTGGAAGTGCCGAACGATGCTGAACTGCTCAACTTTTTGAGGGAACTGGGCTACAACACTGTACCCAATGTAGTTCTAAAGTTTAAGGACCTAAAAAGGGTAAATGTGAAAAGAGAGATCTCTTATCTCTTTGACACAATTACAAATGTGTTCTCAGGTAAGTTCTCTAACTATGAGGTAATAACAACTTTAACTCTTAAAATTGCTTATGCCATGATCAAGAATGTAAAAATCAATATAGGAAAATTAATATTTGATGAAGTTGTGAATAAGATGGGTAGTTTTACTTCTAGGAAATCAGAAGTTTACTATGCTAGATTTTTATTAATGATTATTAAAGATCAATTTCCTAACCTTTCTCTTGAGAATGACATAGCTGTACAGAGTTACACGCAAACAAAGAAATTGTTCAGAGAGATAATGAAGAAATCCTACACTGCTGAGCCATTTATATTTCCATCTCACATGGAACAGGTATCTATAACTAACTCTTCTCTCTCTCAACCTACTACTTATTTTCCTTCAATTACTACGACAGAGAAAACTACCACTTCTCTGTCTACCCAAGTAGTTACACCAATTTCTACACAACCATTCTCAATCACCCAACCCTTAGTCTCCCAAAAGACTAAGGGTACTAAAAGAAAATCCTCTAAAGTAACCTCAACAAGTGAGGGAGAGCAAGGAGAGAGAGTGATTGGCTTAAGGGGATTGAAGAAGAAGAAAGCAGCCAAGAGAGTCACCCCACAACTAGACCAGGCAGTATCCTCTCAAAAGGATACTGTTCTTGATAAGGAATTAAGCACATTTCTAATTGTTTCCTCTCAAAAGGAATCAGTTATTGAAAATAGTCCCCAACCAGGGACAAAGTTGAGTGAGGCATATACACTAACTATAGCCCCTGATGAAATTAACATCAGGGTCTCTGAGAGCCACTTGCAGATATCTGACACAGTGAGTGAACACACAACCTCTTTTGATGGATCACCTCCTCATTCGATGATCCAGCCAACACTCCCTTCTACACGATGAGAGGACTTTGGCAAAAGGTGAGGAAGATAGTACTTCCTTAAAAGGAAATGAAAAAGGAGAGTCAAAGAAGGATGCCTTAGAAGGCAGTGAAAAAGGAAAGAGTGAGAGAGATAAGGATGAGATCCTTGTAAATAAAGAAAATAAAGAAAATGTAAATATTATAGATACTTCTTGTTCCTCTGAAAGTGATAAATATGACACTCCAATGGATGACTTCATAGGAGTTGATTTATACTTTCAAAAGAATCAAATGACCAATATTGTACAGTTACTTAAATAGGAGCTCTCTCGCACCACAGATCCTATTTTGATCAAAGTGCTCAAATCTCAAATAATGATAGGACAATCAGTGGATGTTGAATCTCAGAAGCTTCATACACACTTTACCAACAAAATAGATACTATACAGCAAGTTGTGGACTCCTTTGCCACAAGCCAAACCATGCTCAAGATGAAGAAGCTTGCTGATAATGTTGACAAACAACTTTCTGTCTTCTCCACCAAACTAACAAGCATGGATTCTCTACAACTGTCAATGGCTGACACTCTCCAAAAAGTTCTTCAAGTCACATCTCTACTCTCAACATCCACTGATGATGTTGTCAAAAAGAGGGAGAAATCTTTAGGGCCATCGTCAGGGGTTGTTGTTGAGACACAAACAAGCCAACTATCAGGGGATGTGACTGAAGCTCCTGCTCCAAAAGCCAATGACAAGAGTAAGGGTATCCTGATTGAAGAACCTAAAAAGAAGACTTATAGTTAATCAGGACCCAAACTACTTGGAGATGCAATGAAGACAACTCATTTTCCAATGCCAGTCGAAGTTATAATATATGGGAAAATGGAGCTTGTCTATCCTCAAGACAAGAAACTAGTAAAAGCTGATGCACTTTATGCACAACAATTCCAATAGGAGGAAGAAAAGGTTGCAGAGGAGGAGAGACAAGAAGAAGAAAAGAAACAAAAGAGTGTCAAACCAAAATTCTCCAGGAAACCTCAGCCAAAGAAATCTCAATTCCCTAAAGGTGCATTAGGGGATAAAGAAAAAGAAAACCAAAATCCCCTGATGCCACCACATCTAAGTCATCTAAGGCCAAGGATCAAACACCTTCTCCTATACCATATGGACCACCCACATTGGTTGAATCCCTAAAAAACGAAAGGCGCAAGAACCTGACATTTTTGTTCTCAATAAAAAGCATAAATGTCAAGTCAAACAGCAAAAGGGAAAAGCTAATCATTGTACAAAAGAAGAATGTGTCAGAGCTCACAGTCACTTCAGACTGGTTTAGGAGAATGGATGCTGAGCAATTGAGGCTAGTCTTGAACTTAATTTCAAAGACAACAATGCTGAATAGCCTAAACCAGACTTGTGATCAGATTTTTGACAATTTAATTGTTCATCCAGTTTCTTGCTTGACTCATTCCATTTCTTTATGACTTCCCTTTCTTGTTGTAAAAGGTTGGAGGTCCATTCCTCTCTTTTGATAGCACAGTCAAGGAGATTTTTAGTCCTTGAGAGTTCTTTTTCAAGACTCTCAAGTCTAGAGAGTTCTGATTCTAAAAGAGTATTCCTAGCATTCAAATGTTCATTTATTTTCTATACTCTCTCAGTCTCAACTACAACACTCCTTAGGGTGTCATAAAGTTCTTTTATCTCACAAGTCATTTCCTTAGGAGTTTTAACACAATCATTTTTAGACATGTTAGAGGAAATTTCAAGACTTACTTGTGAGTTAATACTGTCAGTGGATGAGGCCATCAGGACTAGGTTGACATATTCTTCATTATTTTCTTCATTTGAGTCAGCCCAGTCCTTTCCCTCTGCAATGTAAGCTTTTCCCTTATTGGTGGCATTTAGAAGGCCAAAGTATTTCTTTTTGTAATCCACATCAGCTTCTTTTCCCTTGGATTCACCAACTTTTGTGGTCTTGCGACACTCATTTGCAAAGTGACCCATCTCATTGCATTTGTAGCACTTTATTCTTGATTTATCAATAAAGCTTTTGGTGCTACTAGGTTTCTTTGCTGAAAATCTTTTTGACGTTGATGGTTTTTGAAATTTCAGCTTGGAAAACCTTTTTGCTAGAAAGGTCATGGTTTCATCTAGTTCTTCTAACTCTTTAGGAGTATACTCAATCTCCTTTGAGTCAGCTTTTTCTTCTTTTTCCAGACTTTCTTCAGCATCCCTGACTGCTGCTTCACCAAGACACTTGGTCTTGTTTCTTCTTTGTTCTTTGTAGCAGTCATCAGGGCTACAGATTTAAGTTTCTTGGCATCCCCTAACATTTTTGTTGAACCTCTAGTTCATATGTCTTTAAGGTGCCATAGAGCCTATCCAAGTCTAGAAGATTTATGTCCTTGGATTGCCTAATGGCTGTAGTTTTTGGATCCCACAATATAGGAAGTGCCCTTATAAATTTTCTATTGATGTCTTTGTTGGCATAGCTCTTTCCATACATCCTCAGGTCATTTACCAACCTGTTAAATCTGCCAAATATTTCAGTGAATGTTTCACCATTTTTCATTGTGAACCACTCGTACTGTTGTGTCAATAGCTGCAGTTTGTTTTCCCTCACATCCTCAGTACCATCACACAAGATCTGAATAGTATCCCATATAGATTTAGACATTGTAAGATTCATGATACTGTTTAGCATATAATCGTCTAAACTATTATATAGGATGCCTGTAACTTTTAGATCCTTCTTTACTTTTTCTCTTTCCTTTGGAGTCATTTCTTCAGTAGTCTTGGGAACTAATCTTTTTGGAACACCGACTCCATTAACAACCTCTTGAGGAATGAGCTTCTTTGGAACGTGTGGTCCTTCTTCTAGAATTTGCAAGTATTCATCATTGATTGCTCTTAGATGAAATATCATTCTTTGTTTCCAGAAAAAGTAGTTTTCCCTTTCCAACATGGGGACTTTGCTATTTCCAACTTTGTTAGTCATTTTCAACGATCGTCTAGCAAGTGTAATATGCTAGTGGGCTTTGATACCAATTGTTAGAACTAAATATTCTCAAGTGTTTGTAGGGGGGGGGGGGGGGGAGGTTGAATACAAACACTCAAAACTTTTTACTCTTTAAAAAATGTGAAGCACTGTCAGAAATAGCTACAAGATTAGAAAAACTATATTGAATATTAAGATGAACACATAAGTATTCAAGTTAAAATTATTGTATTAAAACTTGATGTTTTTCTAGAAATCTATTTAATCACAAATGTGATTAATCAACTACAATCTGTAATAAATTACAGCTTCAAATTCACACTCACTAGCTTCTAACTTTCTTTGAATATTTCTCTCAAGATATATTACAAAGCTTCTCTCTAGTGTTTGCGTGTTTCTATGTGTTGGTTGATCCGTTGGATATCCACATTAACTCTTTTGCATATATAGAAGATCAGTTGTTGAACCCATGTGCTTAGAAGTGCTGCTTTTTCAACTTAGACGCATATGTGTCACATCGATGTCCTTTGGGAAGATGTGTTAGACTGTCGTTGCTTTTGTTGTTTCTTTTTCATCCCCTGATCTTCAAGCATTTAATGATCGAGAGTTGTCATTGGATCACCAAACTTCAAGAAATATCTTTCCAGTTATATCTCTTGCTTCTGTAACAAGCTTCATTAATTTGCGTGTAAGACCTGATGACGAGTGTATGCAGTCATAACTATCCACTGATAGCAAGCCCTGATGTGGACTTGATCAGTGCTTCCCGATCCCCTGATGACAAATCTTGTTTAAGACTTGATCAGTGCTTCATGTTTCACTTGAGTTAATCTATTGTTGTAGAGTTATCCAAGTGCTTCTTGATCCCCTGACGTTAAGACTCAAAGCATCCACTGATGGCTTTCACTGATGCTGTGTTGAGCATTCCCCCTGACCGGTTAGCTTGCCACTGTCATACCCTGATGATTTCCCCTGATGGGTTGGAATGTCACTGTCATGCCCTGACGCATTCCCTCTGATGAGTTTGGCTTGCCACTGCCATACCCTGACGTGTTCCCCTGACGGGTTGGTCTGCCTTCGTTATCCCCTGATGGGTTCCCCAGACGAGTTCGTTTGTCATTGTTTTCCCTTGACGGGATCTCTTGATAGGTTCCCCTGACTATTTTAATCACTGAAGCTTTGTTGATTTTGTTTGGAATGTCTGATGTGCGGAATACATTAAGTGTCTTTGAGTAACAACATACATCCCTTTTCACTATCAAGTCCTTTAGAAGTTTCAACTGATGACTTGCATAGTGTGTTATATTTCATCCCCTGATGACTAAGTTGATCATCAATGGATGCAAAACGTGTGCAAATGCTAAAGTTTATAGAATACCCTGAGTATGTACAGATGCACAAACAAACTCTAAGCAACATTATCATCATTTATACCCAACAAATATCTATTGAACATTCAAATGTAAGGTCATCTATACAAATTGCTCTTAATAGATTCTTTATTTTACAAAATCAAGCACAACTTTTTATACATATATAGATTCTCTATTTATATAATCTACATGAGATTTTCTAATATATAATATACCATAATAAAATAACAATAATTAAAACTTTTATTATTTACATTTTGTAAGGTTTTTTAGTATTTGATGATGATTATACTTAGAATACTTCAAAATATAAATGTACAGTTAGTGCTGATTTATAGCATTTGAGTTTTTGTAGTTGCTAGTTTACTCTCTGATTGTTGTAATATATTTTTATAAGAGAGTAAGTTAATTTGTATTGTAAGAGACTACCAGAACTGCTTTAGAGAATTTAACAAAGTCAGGTATTATGTTTAGTTTATAAGGACTAACTACTAGAGAAGAAAGATTTATTGAAGTTAGCCGAACCTATCGAAAAATAAGCTAAGCCTATCAGAGACTAAGTAGTATTGTTAGATATAAATGATGATGATGATAATTATTTTATAAATGAATAAATATGCATCTGTAAATACTCAAGGTATTCTATAAACCTTAGTATATTTGCACAAGTTTTGCATTTACTGATGGATAACTCAATCATCAGGGGATGGACTTAACTGCACTAGGCAAGTCATCAATGGATACTTAGAAAAGAATTGATAGTGTCAGGGGATGTCTGCTGTTAAACATTCAAGTATTCCGCACATCAGACATTTCAGACAAAGTCAACAAAGCATCAATGATTAAAAGAACAAGTATTTGAATAAGGCATCAGTGAATAAGGCATCAAGGGAAGCCTAAAATACTGCATCAGTAGATGACCTCGTCAGGGGAACCCATCAGGGGATAACTTTGTCAGGGCAACCCGTCAGGGGAACCCATCAGTGGATGATATCGAAAGACCAACCCATCAGGGGAAACCGTCAGGAGAAGTTCAAACACTGCATTAGGGGATAACATAGATTGAAAAACCCGTTAGGGGAACCATTAGAGGAAATGCTAACATGACATTAATGAATATCATCAGTGGATACAAGTAGGTCTTAACATTAGGGGATCAAGAAGAACTTATCTAATTCTACGTCAAGGATTAACATCAATGGATAGTGAAGCACTGATCAAGTTCCCATCAGGGCTTGTCATCAGGGGATCCAAAAGCACTGATTAAGTTCCCATCAAGACTTTTCATCAGGGGATCCAGAAGCACTGATCAAATCAACATTAAAACTTGTCATCAAGGGATGGTTATGACCTATTCCACTCATTATTAGGACTTATAAGCAAATTATTGATACTTGGCAAGGAAGTAAGGGATATAACTAGGAAAATATTCCTTGAACTTTGGTGGTCCAATAACAACTCTCAAACATTAAATGCATGAAGATCAGGGGATGAAAAAGAAGCAACACTAGCCAAAAGCAGTCTGACACATTTCTCCCAAAGGACAATGATGGGAAAAACTGCGGCTACGTTGAAAAAGGTAGCATGTCTATCACGTGGTTTCTACAATTGATCTCCTACATATACATAAAGGGTTAATACATGAAAAGAAGAGAACCACACATAATATACAATCATACATAAGAAAGAAGATTTGTAATAGATCTTGAGAGAAATATTCAAAAAGAAGTCAGTAGCTAGTGTGTGAGAAAAAGAAGATGTAATTCATTACAGATTTGAAGTTGTTAATCACTTTTTGATTATACAGATTCCCAAAAAAATACCAAGTTATAATATGACTATTTTAACTTGAATGCTTGTGTGTTCACTTAATTTCAGTATTGTTTTTCTGATCACTGCAACTATTTCAGTTTTTGTATGTTAAGTTTTAAAAACCAAAAAAAGTTTGAAGTGTTTGTATTTAACCCCCGCTTCTACAAACACTTGAACTTATTTAGTTCTAACAAGTATTCCACCAGAGACTATTGTTGAAGTCATAAGAGACTAAACTGAAGATTACTCCATGATGCAGTGAAGAGTTCTATTTCGAATAGAAGTATGTTTCAGAACGAACAAAAAATTTGTGTTGAAGACGAAGCTGGTTAGGAAATATACCAGAAATGTTTGTATTGTATTATAGTAACTATTTAGATTGTAAATAGAATTATATTATTGAATATTATTAGAAGCTGAATTACGATTTAGAATCTGTAGCTGTAATTAAATTTACAGAGTTATAAGAAGCTGTACGATTTCATTGATTTATATATACAATACAGAATTGAAGTTGACAATTGACTTGTGATTGTTAGAATTTGTATTCAATTGTTAATCAATAAAAAGTAATTGTTTTACAGATTTTTCTTATTCTTTATTTTCTGCAAGTTATATAACTTTAAAGAACAAGAATTTGAAAAAGTTTAGATAACTTGTATTCAACACCTCCCTCCTCCTATGTTGTCTAATTAGGACAACACATTTGTTAATTCTTTAATTAATAGATAATATTTTATTATATTTTAATATATATTTGTTAGGAATTATAGAATTTGATGATGATGTATAAAAATTAGAATTGTTAGATTTTGTAATTGTACTAGAACTTGCAGCAGTGTACTATCAGAAACTACTATCAGAGTCTGCAAGTGATCATCAGAGACTATAAGAAATGCATTTAGAGAGCTAACAAAGTTGATGTTAATCAAACAGTTTACCCTATCGGAAAGACTAAAAATTAGCATCGGAGACTAATAATTAGTCTATCAAAGATTAAGGAATTAGTCCATTGGAGACTAAGATTTAGCATATCGAAGACTAAGAATTAGCCTATTAGAGACTAAGAATTAGTATATCAAAGACTAAGGAATTAGCTTATCGAAAACTAAGTTTTAACCTATCAGAGATCAAGAAATAACCTATTGGAGACTAAGTTCTAGTCTATTAGAGACTAAGAATTGCAATATCGGAGACTAAACTCTAGTCTATTAGAGACTATGAATTGCACTGTTGGAGACTATTGTTGAAGCTATGAGAGACTAAGGAAAAGACTTTCTATTGCATTGAAGAGTGGTCAGGGGATGCAACTGGTCAGGGGTTAAATTATCAAGGAATAAATCTCTATTTGTGAACTAGTCATCAAGGGATAAATATCTACTGATGAACAAAGTCATCAGGGGATAAGTATCCACTGATGAACAAAGTCATGTCAGGGGATAAATATCCATTGATGATTAAGTTGTCAAGGATAAATGACTATCACCAAAGCTAGCACCAAAGTTCCATAAAGCACCAAACTTGAAGTTAAACATTGCCAAAGTCATTTTGCTCAGCACTAAAGACTGTTCATCAGGGGATAAATGATCAGAAACTAAAGATGACATATGAGATGATATATGGTTGATTGCACAAGTCCATTAACTCAAGTTGAGGTGCTGGAATTAAAATAAAGATGGTGGTCCAAGAAGGAGAAATTGGCTACCAAAGAAGGTTCAAGGAGATAAGTTATATATACACACACATGTGTATAAAGCTGAAATTATAAAAGCTATAGAAATAACTTATAAAGCAAAATATGGAGATAAGTTATACTTATACATAACATACGTATAAAGCTGCTGGTGTGAAAACTGCAGAGATAACTTATAGAGACTTGAAGAGAAAAATATGGAAGTTAGTCCAATAAAAACTAGAGAAGCTCATAAAGATAAGTTATATGTTGTAGAGATAACTTATCTTGAAGACTCCAAGAGGAAAATAAGGGAGTTGGTGCAATAAGAAGAGAGTGTACACTAGAGAAGTTACATAACAGGTTGACGTGCAAGGAATGTCATGCAAAAGAGAAATTATGTGACCAGGCTGCAATTATCAAAGAATATCAGAGATATTTTTGGAGGCAACTCAAAGAAGAACCTTGGAGAACAATGGAGATGTGTGTATAAATAGAGACACAAGACAGCTGAGGTAAAATACATCTGAGATATATCTGATATAAATATTTGAGATACATATGAAAATCTCTGAGAACACATATCAACTACAGATCTCAAAACAGAACTCAGAGCATCAAATACATCTGTGAGACATATCTAAGAAAGCATTTTAGATCATATAGCAGTTGTAATTAATTTACAGAGAGAGTAGCAACTTCTTAGAGACTTGAGGAGTTAGAAATCATTTTGTAGATTGCAGTTGTACTTCTTATAACAAAGTAAAAAAGGTGGTATCAACAACTTTGATTACCAGGTTGTATTTCAAATACAAAATCAATAAAATCCATTTTGTATTAATTGATATAATTTGTTGTCTCTATACACTGTATTCTTGAGATTCTTTATTATTTCGCAAAATTATCTACCACTTTAAAGAATCAAAAGAAGTTGCAGTGTTTGTTGATTTGTATTCAACCCCCTCTTAAACCATCTCATCTAGGAATAACAATATTATATAATAATATATTATAATATGTTATTAACATATTAGTATTTATAGATAATATATTAATGTATATTATAAATCACATTTTAACATATTATAACATATAATATTAATATATATAAATAATATTTGTTTATATTAATATATTATATATTAGTTATGTATGAAATATATTAATATATTATATATGATATACTATAATATATATATATATATATATATATATATATCACAATTATATATAATAATTCTAATATAATATAATACAAATTATAATAGTGTTTACATTAATATTTTGTACTAATGTATTAATTATAACTACGATATATTGTATTATTGAATTTTAAATTTAAATAAAATATTATTTTTTTTATATTAAATTCATATGTAATATTAAGATAAATAATTAAAAGTAAAATAGGATTATAGAATAGTATAAATATAATACAATATTATTGTAGTTTTGATGTATGTTAATAATAATACTATAGATTTAAAATATACATTCACAAATTTACAATCAACAAACTAATTTTAGAATAAAAATACTAGCGCAACTTTTTTTTTTCCTGGCTTCTTATTAAAATTCTCTAAACATAAAAACCATAATCGAGTTTGAGAAAACAGATGGAAGTGCTCTGAGTCATTATATGAAATAGGGAGTATTTTCTTTTGTGCACCATTTTGAGTTTTGAGACTTTTGCTGCTATGCAGCCATCGTTTTTGAAGACAAATAACCGCTAATAATGGACTCAATTAAGTTGGATGTTGATTGGATACTTCGTGGAGGGAGGTCTTAATTTCTTCATCTTACTTTTCAATCAATTGGAACATGAAAGTCTTTCACACTCAATAAGATTGAAGAGACACTACTAAATAAATTAGTCGTGAGGAAGCTCATCCATTCAGCATAATTCAAATTCCATATTATAATATTTTACTCTTTCTTTCTGTTTCAAAAAAATAACAACATTTAAAAATAATTTTTTTTTAAAAAAATAACAACATTTATATAATTTTTTTAAATTATAATGTCATATTTTTAAAATTTTGTTATTACAATTTTCTTAAGAAAAATTTATGATTGTTACATGTAATTTTTAGCTAAATATGTACAATTAAAAATCGCCAAAAATTCAAATATTAGTGTTTTTTAAAAAACGGACAGACTACTAACGCTGGATCTGAAAATAAAGTAAGTTTGCAGTCATTGTCCAATGTGGACACATTGTCTGAAATGAATAATATTGAAGCCTACAACTTCAACAAAGGAAAATTACGCCACTAAACTAAATGAAATTGAGTCAACCATATATTCAACTTAAACTCAAATTTTACTTTATGGGATTTTTGGTGTCCCTAAATGCGTTGTCAGAATTGCGCCTTTTGACAGTTACCCTATTGATGAGGTTTGTTTTATTTCGATTTTGTTACAGTCATTAATCAAATGTAGCAACTAATCATTTGCATGTTTGTTGGGACTTTCGAAAATTATACTACTACTGAACAATTTTTCTTATTTGGCTTTTCATTTTATTTTTGTTAACCATTTACTATTCGGTAATAATTCATTCGACTCCAACTATGGCTTGAATCGGGTCGCCCTTCATTAAAAAGTACGGCTATAACGGTACCTATTTTTTTCCCTTTATTTTAACGATTTTAATCAATTTAATTTTCCTGTTTTGATCTTCCTCTTACCTGTAAGAGCTGTCCGTTGCCGGTATATATATGAAAGATAATTCATAGGCTATGGTTAGAAAAAATATTATTTTTTCTAATTCATTTTTATCGTTTAAAATTAAAAAGGACGATGAGATAAATTTTTGAATTTTTACGTCCGTTACAATTTTTGGCGGACTAAAAAAATTGGGATGAAATTTTCATCTTTAGAATCCTTGTGGGTGGACAAAGTAACATTGGAATGAAATACTAAATTTTCAACCTTTTTCCTTAACTTGTGGTTTGAAATGATCAAGGCGATGTTGACGACATGAATTGCAAGTTGAAATGGTCATGACAATGTTGACAACATGAATTGCAAGTTTACCTCAGCGATGCTCATGTCCATTAGCTATGTTAAATGGACGAATGACATACTCAGAGTTGTAATTAAAATGTTATACAAATATATATATATATATATATATATATATATATATATATATATATATATATATATATATATAATTGAGAATTTCAAAAGACCGTCAATGATGATGAAAGAATGAAGAAGATAATGAATACAATTGAAAAAAATTAGGAAATTCAACCACCACAAATTGTGGTCAGTTAAAATTTGTGACATACGAAATTTCTAATTTTTTTACGTCCCCTACAATTTGTGATGGTTGTAAAAAAATTGGAATTTACGTCTGCTACAAATTTTATAGCGGACGTGAAAGTTTCATTATAATATTTTATTGTCCTATTTAATTTTGAATGATAAAAATTGAGTTAAAAAAAATAGTACATTTTTTCGATACTAGCCATGTATTATTTTCATATTTATATGTTTCTCTTCCCATATGTATATATTTCTTGAGGACTACGGTAATACGAAAAAGTGAATTTTGGAAGGAAAATAAAAAACTAGCTGGCAAGGAATGAAAGACAAAGAAACAATTTTCCCACTCCTGAACTTCTCATGATATAAAGATCAAATGCTCACTCTATTTCCATTACTTTTTGACCTTAAAAGTTCATCAAATTATTCACATACAATAAATAAATACATTCCCATGTTTTGACCCTTTAAGTTGTGTCCTTGAAATGGTATATATAAGTGGAGTAGACACCACAATGCCTGTACTCTGGCAGGCAAAAGAATCCCACCAAGATCATCCCCCATCTTCTTTCTTACAGTTGGGTATCCTTTTACTAATTCTCTGCTCATCTCCTATTCTCTTACCCTTCTTGCATATGTCTTCACTGTCAAAAGTAAAAGCTGCTAATTTTATATTTTCTTTCATTTTACATCATTTTTCCTTTTCCCTGCATTCATAATAGAACTTTATGTTACTACAAGTCTGTAAAAACAAGGCCAAAAAATAACTTGGTGCAAAGAAGGAATGGATAAGTAGTCTAGCATATTCATTCAATTCCAAAACAATATTTTAACATACAATTCATTATATATCATATCTCTTTTAGAAGTCTCTGCATTGATGCAATATTCTTGATGATTGATTGACAAAGAATAAGCCAAACTGAGAAAGATCCAAACTCAATTCTCTTCCATATTCAGGAAGAGCATGAAAGTGGGAAACACAATTACTTTACTTTTACATCCACTAAATTCTAGCTATTTTTTTAGGGCATAGGTTGCTCTAGACTTTTTATCTTAAAACAAATAAAAAGTTGAAACTGAACCCTTAAGAATTAGTTCCGGTTATGAAAAAGGCCTATTGAATCGAAGTCCCTTTAGGTTTTAACTTTAATCTCTTATAGTTGAATTCAACACATGAGCTCATTACTTTCACCTATTTTAAGGGTTTAAGTCATTACAAGAAGTGAAACCATATACTAACAAATAAAAAGTAACTCTAGAAGGAGCTAAATTTTTTGAAACTAGTTGCACTATATTATGCTATTACTTTCTCTTCTTTTTAACAAAACTATCGTCTTTCTTTTGACCCACCCTTGTCAGTTGATTTTTGGTGGTAATAATGCAGAACAACTTTGTCCAGAATCTCCACTGAAGAGTTAAAAGCATTAAATATTCACCCAACACACACTTTCTCCAGGGATATTATTTTATTCAGATTTTAATCTTTTTGTGGGAAGATCAATGATAACAACAAAGAAATATCAAAGGACTTGTGACTCCCTGATTTCTTACAGTAACTCATTGGTTTCCACTTGGACCACATATCATATCTAAAATGCATATAACTACTTAAAAAAGAGCTTTAATGCCTCTTACTAAATCTTATTTCATAATGAATATTTAAAGCCTTATGTAAGCAGGCCTGCAGATAATTTCATTTGATTTAGTAAAATAGTAAACAATCATAAAGTTTAATGAAGAAAACAAGAGGACATGTCATATTGAACATACCATTAATGCCATGTAAAATATAGCAAGATGGTTTCCCTTTGCCTTCCTTCTCACGAGGCTAAATAACATTAAACATTTCTAATTCTTATTGCCAAGTGACTATAATGCTATCATTCTTCATGAAATTTGAGGGGGCCCGAAAAGAAGGGTGGTGGGGGAATCAAAGCGAAAGTAAAGAATAGAAAGCATACCACAAGAGAATTTTTTTTGAGGATGCTGCTAAGGACTAGGCTTTTGGGAAGCTTGTTTAAATGCAACAGTGGGAGCAATACGGCAACTCCTCCTCTGATGCTCCAATACAAGTTCTCCAGCAAACCAATCTAGCTTCTCGAAATTGCTCTGCTCTCCCATCCTCTTACCCCCAAACAGCACAGATTCTACATTTTTCTGTTTCAGCATTTCATCTGCTATTTCTGTCAGCCTTTTTACATTGCTGGGGCTAGGATCCGAGTCCACATTGGCCCCACATCTATCCAAACTGGATCCATTTGCCTGCCATTTTAACCTTCACAGTTAGCTCCTTGTAGACTCCAATTGTTTTAATTTAAATTTTAGAGATTTTAAATTTTGACAGTATAATTTACACTACACTACAAAAATCTTAAATTTTTAAAATTTAAGATAATATTGTAATGCTAATCAATATATGTTATCTTAGATTGGAACAGCATCTATTGATCATTCAATAGAAAGTTCATAATCATCAAACAATTATTCTAATGATAAAATAGATGCATGATGATGTTAATGCCAAAAAGAGAGAACACAAAGAACATGCACTTGGCATATAATCTACTTTTACAATATACCAAACAGTGTGTCAAATAACTTGGTGTAAAGACATTACTACATTATTATTTGAACTTATTCTCAATATTTTTCTTCTTTTTACCGAAGTTTTCAACCTCTTGATATAGCATCTGATCAAGTGCAGAGTTGGAATATGGTGTCTAATTAAAGGGGAAAAAAGTGGTTGGTAGCAAATAATTCATATTTGTACTGCATCATTCATTGGGAAATGTCTAAGGTTCACCAATGAAATGGTAATCAGTTGGCTAATAAAAGCTCCAAATTGATCAATGAGAAAAAGAGATCTTCCCTTTTTCATGTGTTCAAATGTTCAATGATCAAAGGACTACAACAAAACAAAGGAAACCCCACCTTCCTGCACAGGTTTTAGGAATTAAAGAAAGGATAAATAGTAAAAGGAAAGACCAAAGTACTAGTCCATTTTTGCCAGCACACAATGTTGTATCACCCCAACATACAACACACTCATATATCATGAAACAGGTAATAGTTATGGAAACTATGACTTTCCTAAATTTAAATTAGGTTAACCAAAGTGGAGTTCCACAATGTATCAGAACCAACGCCACCCACCTACCACACATCCCCACTCACTTATGGTGAAGTTCCGGCCCTGGTTGGCAGAGTTGCACAAAAAATTGCTTCTAAGATAAAAAGCAAAAGAAATTACAATGAAAATACCATGACACCATTTTGGAGGAAAAATCATTTTAAAATCTAAATTACACACACACACACACACTATATTTATATATATATTTAACTTGTGGCCATGGGGCCAGCCATGGTTTCTGACAGCCATAAATATATTGCTAGTTATTTCCTCCATAATGTGTCTATATATATATATATATATATTTCTTATATTGAAAAAGAAAGGTTTTGTCAATGTAGTTGGTTACACGGATAGGAAGTAATTGGCAAAACTTCAATTCATGAAAGAAAAAAGTTCTAAGGTAATGAAGTATTTTAGACTACAAACATAAAGAAAAGGAAGATTTCTCAAGTCTAGCAATTTATAGGATATTGTATGTGTTGCTTGCTAGGCTTATATTGCCCGGCAAGAAGACCACTTTAAATACATTGAAAGCAAGTATATCTAATATAATAAAACTTCTTTATTAGCAAATGTATAGAAAGCATATGCTACTCCTTTTGCAAATATATGTTCTTATATCATGAAGTTTTATTAGCATCTATACATTGTTTCCAACACATACCTTAGAAAGTACATAGCCTCAAAATTATCTCCCTGTGGCTAAAATGCAAGAATCATCACTAAAATTTTAACAGGCACCTCAAGTTCAGCTAACATGAGCCAAATTGTGATATGGAACTATTATCCCCATGAACATGGTATGTTTCTATGTAAGTTATCAATGTAATGAATGTCAGTGCCTAGCATGATATGGGCAGGGACAACAAGACAAAATTAATTTGTTACTATTGGCTATTTTGTCTGCACAATTCATTCACCCATCCTCGTATATTTTGCTTAAACCAATAATCATCGTTTCTTTATTCGAGACAAACACCCTGTATCATGTAGTGACCGTAGAATAATTGCATGAGCCCCAAACCCAATGCCACCACTGCACTCCTACCAAGCAAGGAGACACATACCCCCTCATTACTCAAAGTGGCAACACCCACGCCCCCCCCCCCCCCCCCGCCCCCACAAAGCCCCCATCTTCCCGAGAAAAAAACATCAATACAATTAAAGAGACAAACTCCGTAATGAATATAAGCCAAAGCACTCATACCATTTAATATTTACACAATAAAAAAAATAAAAAAAATTAAATACTCAACTCGCCTTGCACCTATCGATGCCATACTAAAGTACCTAAAATATGATGCTATCTTAGACAAGTGAATAATTCGAGAGTTTAAATTTTGGTAGTGATAGTTATTGTGTATACACATTATATGAGTGTGTGAAGAAATACGTACGTATATAATATATATGACAATCATAAGGAAAAGGCTTAAACTATTTACCTGGACACGGACGTAGTTGCTGCAACGGTTCTGACCGAAAGCCATGGCGACGGAATGGTCAACCAAATCAGCCGAGCCATCACCAGAAATCCGTGCCAGGGGTCGAGCCCAATCCTTAGCCTTCCACCCCTTGACCTGGTCAAAGTCGTAGCTCCCTTCCAGAACCTGACCCGTACCAACTGAAAGTACCAAAATATCCTCCACCCCTCGAACAAACGGAAACTCCTGTTTATTGTGCAGCACGTGCGTTATAGCCGCCGCTGTCGGATTAGACATTGCCAGGCCTCCGGCAACGGCCAGACATTTGGTCTGGCCGTTGACGGACTTCATGTTGACCGGCTCAAATAAACCCGGTTCAGCTGACGTGGCTCTGCACACTTCCCAGAGCCGAAAGTTGAAACTGTCGGTTTCCACGGCATCGGCTCTGGAAAACAGAAACGGAGCCGAGCTGGATAAATCATAACATGGTATCAGAACCGGTTTTAACGTATCTTTTAACGTCAAACTCCGGCCATTTTCCGTAAACGCCTCCTTTATGACTTTTTCCATCGCGACCGTCGCATTTGCAGACGCACCACCACTGCCTCCGCCACCAAGCATTCGCCGGAAAAATCCTCCCCTGTTTACATCCTTACAATTTCTATAAAACTTTTTACCTTCCTCGGCCATGAACTTCCACGTCTCGTCCGCTTTGAAAATGGGACGGCTGTGATCATTCGTTCCAAACAGCATAGCCGTAAAAATTCCTCCGACGCCGGTACCGGCAGCAACATCAAAATAATCGGCGATTCTAGAATCCGGATTGCCGGATTTGTCCTTCAAGGCGTGTTCTAGATAAGCTAGGGCTTTTCCGGATATAATGTTCCTCATTCCGCCACCATCAATACTCAGAATACATATCTTCCCTCTCTGATTTTTGATCGCCTGAACGCCATCATCATTGTTACTCCCAATTACCGTCTCCGTAGTTGTCGGCGAGAGGGAGACCGGTGTTTGGTTGGCCGGAGAAATCTGCTTTGGGATCCATAACTTCTGATCATCATAACCAAACAGAAACTTACTCTCGAGAATAGAGAAGATTTCGTAGCTAAGCTTATCTGTATCGATGCTCGGCTCTTGCATTTGTGATGGATTAGACGCCATTGATCAATAATTTCTTGTCCTTCAAAGCATATATCTAGGGCAGATGGTCAATTATATTAAACGATTGTCTGTTTTGTACAGATGATATATTAAGGCCAATGGAGAGATTTATTGGTTGTTTTGACAACTTTTATGATATTACTAAATTTAGATATAAAAAAAATAAATACACACACAGATATAGAGAGAGAGAGAGAGACCTAAAAACTACCGCCAGACCAATACCATAACCCCCATGCCTAATAGCTTGATATATATAAGTTTCTTAATTTCTATAAATGAGAGATCGAATAGTAGCTTAGCTTAGCTGAGCTGCTTGTTGGGGTCAAAATTTTGAGTGTTTTATGGAGAAAAAGGAAGTTGGGGGCACGCCAAAGCAAGTAATTGTCAGAAAAGAGTTGTGTAATTAGTACTATAAATTTGGATAGAAGGAGAGGTATATAGAAGAAGAAGAAGTAGAAGAAAGAGAGAAATTAGAAAACAGTCATGTACGTACCAATAACAATACGAAAACAGGACAGATTGTGGTCGACAAACACAGTCGTTGCAGAGAGCATGTATGTCTCTCTCTCTCTCTTGTTTCTTTTTTTACTATTTTCTTTTTAAAAAATAATCATTCTTAGTTTTAATGTAAAATTCCTGAACGCCCCATTAGAATGTCCGAAACTTATTTAAAATGGTTGAGAAATTAAAATATTGTATTGTATAATTCTTGTACGCATATCAATATTTGATATGTGATCAATGTGTTTGTATAAAAGCGGATACGGGTAAAGATAAATTTTTGTTTCGAGTCGATATTTTGAAAGTGTTAAGATAAATGAATTAGTCTTAATTTTGTTAAGTAATAAAAAGCGGAGATGGGTCTCAAATAAATGAGGAACTTTTATATAAAATATGTAAATTGCAATTTCTAATTATCGAGGAAAAAAAAAAATGATTCCATCGGTTTAAAAAAGAGAGAGCAGTATTTAGACTTCAAAAAAATATTTTGATTAAAAATTATAATATGTACAAACAATAAAAGTTGTTTATTAAATTTGTTAAGCATGTCCGGTTAAAGATAAAATCAATTGATTGTAATGACAGATTTTATAAAATTTAGCATTATAACAAAATTATTATACATATATAATGTTTTTTGGAACAAATTTTATTTTTATATATTACTTTTTATTTGTAATGAAGGGAATAATATATTTGTCTTTTTCCGTATGGATAGCACCTCTTTGGCAAAAACTTTATGCCATTTGCTTCCCAATTGGACGCACACAAACAAAATAACATTTAGATAAATTTGTATTATAATATCTTTGAAATAAATTTACTTTTCCTTTTCTTTTTCATCCAACTCTCTATTAATTTTTATGTTTAGACAATGGTTTTTGAGCTTTAGATTGAAATGTAAAAAGTTGTTATTCTTTATTTATTAATAGAATTTGAAAACTTAGACGTAATATGAGAAATTCCCAACTTTGCAGATTACCTTTGCCGTAGAAGGTGAAGTAACAAAAAAAAAACAAAAGACTGTATAGGTAATATTATTACACATTGTCAAGCTTTCAGATTTTTCAATGAAAGTAAATATGACTAAAAACCAATTAACAAATGAAAAGAAATGAGATAGTAAGATTCAATGAAAAGATGAGGGACTAGTATTGATATATTATATTTCTTAGAGTAAAAATGTGAATTTTGTATTATCAAAATATTTCATCTCCGTTTTCCTCTTATTTGATGATCTTTAATTTATTTTTTTCATGTAACCATCTAATATATGAGACTTCCTTTGTTCAAAAAAAATAATTATATTTAAAAATAAGATTTATTCCACAAAATAAATTACAGTTGATTAATTTTATCATTATAATACTATATTTTTTAAAAACTTTATCATTGCAATGTTTTCATATTATCATTAACTCAATATTTATAATAAAATTTCACAGAAAAAATTATTTATTGAAAACATATAATTTTAATATACATAAAAAAAATTAAACATCAATACTTTCTATGAAACAGTGGAAGTAATATATATTTTTGAACCAGTCAAATGCAAGGTATGTTTGTTTGCAGAATTGGATTGAATTAGATGAGTAGTACTTCAGATTAATAACATCTTATGATTGGATTGTTGATAACACATAATTGGAATAACAATTTTGTTGAGTTAGAATTCATAATATTCACTCATTTATTTAATTTCTTATATGATGTATTATTTTTTAAATAAAACTATTTAATCTAATTTTATACTTATATGAGGTATTATTTTTAAAAGAGATCATTTACCCCAATTTTAGATGTCAAATAAGCTTAATTAGTCTAATTTAAAATAATAAAAAAATACAAGATAAATTTTTAAATAAGACTAAAAAAATATACAAGATAATCCTGCGCAAGTAGGATTATGAAATATATCTAGCGTGGTTGGGATCACCGACGGGTATGTTGTCCGGTAGCTGATCAAACGGTGGAGAAGGAGAGTTGACATCCGCAATTAACGGTCTGTTCAGGATCTTTGTCTCTCTCTCACGTCTGTGGGACAGACGTTGTTGTTGTGGGACCACCCCAGATGCAAGGAGTAGGGAAAACGTCGGCGAGACATTGGGGCAGCACTCGTTATCATTTACGAGTATTTGTGTTCATTTTTGGGAAAATTTTTGTATAGGGACTACTCGACCAATCTTTTAGTTCGTGGGCTCCTCCACTTCACTTGTTTGATAGGATGCAAAAGTTAAACATTTATGATATTATTAAATAAAAAATAAAAATGATAATAACACAATGATATGAAAGCTCAATAACATTAATTATTATCCTCTTGTATTTGAAAATTAGACATATATTTTATCTTTTTTTAACTTCAATAATTACATTTAAATTAATATTAATTTGACACGATATGTATCTAAAATAGTCGTATAAGTATCACTTTTGAAAAATAAAGAGATTGCGATTCAAAATTTGCTAGTTACAATTATAGGCGTGTGTACGTAAATTTTAGACCGTTGCCTCTATTCTAAAAATAAAAAGAAAATTAATATCAATTTAATTATGATAAGGTCCGTAGAATAATTGAGAGGGATGAATAGATTATTCAAATAATGACTTAGCAAAAAAATTTATTCAAATAATGACCATTTTTTTTCAAGATAAAAATTTGTTTCAACACTTTATATTTATAAATGATGACCAGTTAAATTATGTCAATTTTAACTTTTGAAAAACCTTTAGTGAGTAATTGAATAAATAAAATGCAAGAATAATCAATCACAAAAACAATGCGATTCATATTGGATTACTGATATACCTACTTGTTATTCCTTTATTACAATTCGTGAACTTCTTTTCCGAATCTGAGTTTTATCCACTATAATAAATTTCTCCTTTTGAAATTGGAGAAATTTTCATAACATTTGACAATTTACTACAAATCTACGACTCATAACAAATTACAAAACAATAAATAACAGATACATATAAGTTTGTCTTGACAAATACTACATATATTTTCCTAAAAAATATGCTTATACCCAAACCTTATACTCCTTTTTGAAGCTTAATTTTGGTATCTATAGAATATCCTAACCCTCACTAATATGCTACAAATCCAATCTCTCGACGAATCTACAACTATGATATTGAGTTACAGATAATTCCCTTTGTCTCACAATTTCCAAGGATACAAGACTTAACCTTAAATAATTAAAAATTATTAAGTGATCTATAAGTTTCTTATTCAAGCAAGCATAAAATGATACACTTAACTAAATATGGCACAGGTAAACAAACAATCAAATAAAGTTCAATTTATCTAAGCCATTTTAATTATTAAAATAATTATATTTTTGGTGCGTAGATTTTGCTATAACACCAAATTTTGAGGGTTAAATTTGGTATGTACTTCCTTATGAAATTTAAATTTATGCATAGTTTTCAAAATGAACCTTATTCAGATACATTTTTAATGTATCAAAATAAGTATTCAGATTTTAATCAGTTTATAGTGTCATTCAAGAATATAAATTATCTTTTGTATGTGCAACATTTAATATTGTTAGTATTTACTACAAATATCCAACTTTAAATATGTTGGTTATTAAGCTATCTTTTATTGGAAATTTCTACTCAAATGAAAATAGTAAACTTAGTACGATTATTTTCGAAATGTGACACATAAGTATTCAAAAAAAATAAAAATAAAATAAGCCTATACATCATATGCTTTTTTTAGGCATTTAGGTAGAAATATCCAAAATACGAACAGTGTATAATTGTATATAAGTCAATGAAAACCAAAACGAGTTGGTAAGTAACAAGGGTTTTCGGAATATGAAATTTTTCAATACGACTTTGTAAATGTTTACCAAGTTGTCTAAAGAAGGGGTAAAAGTAAAGACAAACAATAAAGTAAATAAAAAAAACACAAGTTTAGGTTTCGTTTGTTTCAAAGAAATTATTTTTCGGAAAATATTTTCTCAAAAATGTTTTTTTAAAAATATTTTTTAAAAACGTTTTCTGAGGAAAACATTTTTTGATGAAAATATTTTCTGGAAAAATATTTTTTGAAAAAATCATTTTTCGGTGTTTGATTGATAATATGAGAATGATACTGAAAATTTGATTATTTATGTTGTTGCTATTATTATATTATTATAATAATTGATGGTGATGATCATTTTAATATAATTATATATATCCTTATGTTATACAATTATTATATTATCATATATGTGATTTTATTTATTTATAATAAAAATTAAATTTTTTATGTTATTATTCTTTTTATTATTATTACTGTTATGAGACAATACATTACTTAATTATTAATTATCATGATTAAAATGTAAAACTATTATTTCCTATAATTACTATTTATCTTATTAACATGTTATCATATTATTCTATTATTATTACAGTACTCTTATATTATTAGATTTTTATAGTATTACTACTGTTATTATTGTTATTAGTTTTATTCCTTTATATGTATATAAAGGTTATTATCACTTATTATGAATAATTATTTTATTTTTTATATTAAATATTTATTTTTTATTATATTATTATATAAATATTTATTTATTTATTAGTAAATAATATTATGTAATGTTATTATGTTATTTATATCATAATTACTATTATGTTATTATCATTAAATATATATACTGATAAACAACTCCACCAATTTCTCCGAAAAACGTTTTCTCATTTTAAATTCCGTAAGTTATTTTTCGGAAAAACTTAAGGGAATACAAAGGAACTGGAAAACGTTTTCCTTTTTTTCATTTTCCGTAAACATCACAAACAACGAAAAATATTTTCTACAAAATGTTTTTGCCTAACAAACAACGAAAAATACGAAAAACGTGTTTTAGGAAATTATTTTCCGTGAAATAAATAGAGCATATGAGAGATATCACTGTTGGGTTTCGTAGGATCAAACGCAGCAGAAAAATATGATTTAAAATAAAACAAAACGAAACCCAAACCCGAGGATCTATGCGAAACAATTTAATACAGATAGTTCAAGATTTTACCGATTAAAAGTGCGAATCTGAAGCTTTGGTGAAGGTGTTGATCATTTCCGAATCTTTAACGCAATCCAACAGGACAGCGTCTTTACGGTATCCACACGAACACCACGAACCGTCTCACGATTCGAACAAGAAGAGTTACAGTACTAGCTGTACGATCTGTATCTCTCTTTTCTCTCTATATCTCTGAACTCTAGTTTCTCTCTTATAAGCAACTAGGGTTCTTAGAATACGTGAAAACGTTGGTTTAAGAGAATAGCTGATATATCATATATATAGCCTTTCATAGAGTAAATCCAAAACCTAATCTAATTAGGAGACTTGAAAACCGAATTTTATATTTATTATATATATATATATATATATTTAATCAAGTCTCACTTAATTAATATATATATATGCACAAATAAATATATATTCGTATTTCCTTCCAAAGG
>CM025784.1:12938530-12961773 GCA_014636745.2 Centella asiatica | reverse complement strand
ATTTAATCTTAGTTTTCTTGATCAATGAGTAAACTATATGAAACAAATCTCTATTTGAGCATGGCCATGCATTTTATAGTTTCACTCAATCAAGAGGCCTATAGATATCACCCCTAATTTATAGGAGGGTTAAATTCCATCTACATCATTCCCAATTCTCACATAACTCATTATGCATCCAACAATTACCTTTATCGTCCACCCGGTTAAAGGTGACTTTTGATAATGTCAAAACGCATAACTCCTTATGTAGAAATGTCATGACTTCAGGTCGAAGGACCATTACATCATTGTCACTATGAGAATTACTTATGACACATAGCATAACGCTCCATGTAGAATTCTCATGGTGGGTCTGTCCAGTACAATGTTCTCTAACATGTACCTATGTATCAACTTAATATATCTCGTATATATTTATGACCAATGAGATATGGCCATCAGTTAATCACATACTAGTCTCAATGTATTATTGTTGTCCTGCTTACAATGATACTCGACTAGGGACATTTAAGAATAATGATACATTACATACTTATATGATCTCATATTCAAGTCACATACTTGAATCCATATAAATAGTATCATTCTTCTAAGGACATTTATTATGTTAACATTTATATTATGCAGTAAATAAAACATAATAAATTATCATTTAACCAAAACATAACATAAATATAGTGTCACAATCATTACATAATTGGCCACTAGGGCATACACTCTAACAATCACCGCATAATCTAACATGTGAAAATTATGGGCGGACGAAACATTTGATTAAAGAACACCATGATTTAAACACTTTGGTGTTCTTTAAATTTTGATGAAATCCTAGCTTGAAAGATTCAAATGTGAGAGCTATATCTAGGAAGAAACTTGATCAATAACAGTCTCAATGAAAGATAATAATACACAAGTATGAATGGATTTGTGTGTGTATTTAGTGTGTGTTTGATAATACCCATCTATTGGTAGATATCTTCTCATTATCCCTGCTAATTGATATGTTATCTGTTATAAACTAGAGATAAGGCTTATAATAAAGTTGGTAGTTATCTTGTGTACCCATGTATAAACTATATATACCTTGTACGTAACATGTATCTAGGTCAACAAAATTATATTCTCAAAACAGAGTTTTCAACTTCTATTGTATGTGTATATAAATGTATGATCGAATATATATATATGAGGCTGATTCATAGCTAACATTAGTTATGAAAATTTTCCTAGTTAACACATTTATAACAGATAATTTAACGGTGAAGATCAAACTCGAAAAAAAATTTGGGGCTTTTCCGCCAGTGAGACTGACATTTTCACTAGTAACACTGGTGGAAGGCATGCAATAATTTTTTTTCTTGACTTTTTTGTCAGTAACACTGGAGAAAAGAGTGCAATAATTTTTTTTCCCTTCTTGATATACTATATATTATGATAAAAAAGACCTAAGTCAAAAAAACTATTTTATTCCGCCGCATGTAAGTTTTTTTCTTCGTTCTCTTGTTTCTCTTGTTTTATGAACAATTTTTTTTAATCTAATTCATTTGTTAAAAAAAACTTTCTTTGTTATAGATCAGATTAGCATATCTTAGCTTGACATTTTCATCAGGTTTTTCACTCTTCACCTTTTTAATTTTAAAATGAGTGATAACGATAGAATATATGATGCCGATACATTTTTTGATGATTCGGATTCTGATATAAGTATGAATGTTGAGAACGAGGAACATCATATTGACGAAGAAAATAATTTCGAACAAGAAAATAATTTGAATGACAAAAAAAAAAAATTTAGACAGTGATGGTGTTCATTCTCAGTATGTGGGTCAAATATTTACAAGTATATTCCAAGTTGAAAAATTCTATAATACATATGCTCATAATAGTGGATTTGAAGTCAAAATTTTAATGAGCAGAAAACATTCAGGCTCAAATAAATTATTCTATAGACTATATGCATGTAGAAAAACAGGTAGGCCTATTCAGAAAAAAATTTTGTTTGAAAATGAAAATGATGATGAAAGCATAATCCGGAGGAAGAGGGATACTATTAAACACACAATGTGTAAAGTCAGAATATTTGTTGTTCATAACCTGCAAAATGATAGTTGACGTGTTACAAAAGTGAAATTAAATCACAATCATTCAATAGTAACGCCTAGTAAAATGGATTTCATGGCAACATACAAAAATATAAATGTTGCCGATAGAAAGTTAATCAATCTACTCCACCGATCAAAATCAAACTGAGTTTGATCATGAATGTGTTGAGTACAATGAGTGATGGAAGGACAAATGTTAAATTCACCATCGAAGATATTCGAAATGTTATATGCAACTTGCGACATAACACATTTGATGCAAATGATGCACAAGAAGTTTCGGCGGTTTTAAAGAGACTTAAGTTAGAAAGTCTTGAAAATTTCTTTTACAATATAAAAGTTAACGAAGAGAATCGCATTCCATGTATCATGTGGGTGGATTCTCGATTAATTATTTGTTATAGAAATTTTGGAGACATAGTGACCTTTGACACCACTTACAGAACAAATAAATATGGGATATCATTTTTTCCACTTATGGGAGTCAATCATCATTATCAGTCTATTTTGTTTGGGTTTGTTTTTAACAAGGATGAAATGGAATCTACATTTGTTTGGGTGTTAGAAAATTGGCTAGACGCGGTTGAGAATAAAATTTCGTTGACGATCATAACTGATCAGGATAGAGCAATGAACAATGTCATTGCTATCATATTGCCTTCCACTAATCATTTGATATGTACATGGCATATCAGTAACAAGTTCCTCAAGAAATTTCATCATTTATATAATACTTACGGAACGTTTAAGGAAGACTTCGATAGGTACGTAAGAGAAAGTATGGATAAGTAAGTCAAAATTGATTGAAGAAAATGATATAGTTGAAGGTGGGAGTGGATTGAAGGAGTAGAACATGGAAGGTGGTGATATTGGCGGAAAAAATGAGTATTTTTCACCACTTCAGTCACAAACTAAGGGTTGTAAGAAGGTTAGAAGATTGAATAACGAAATTGAACAAAGTCAATCTGCAAAAAAACTGCGAAAATGTGTTATATGTCAAGAATACATTGATCATGATAAAACAATGGAGATGCGCGTGCAAATGTCTCAACATAGCACATTAGTTTTAGATGATGATGAAGAATAATTGTTATTGAGTTTGACTTTTAAATTATATTAATTGTAATTGTATGACTTTCAAAAATATAATGATTATTAGTATAATATAATGGTTATTAGTTAATTTGATGGTTATAGTATAATATTAATTATATTTGATTAATACAATAATACTAGCACTAACACTAGTTAATATATTTGTTTTAGTTGTATAATATTGTTGTAGTTAATATATTTGATTGAGATGTAATACAATTTGAGATTTCAGTCTAATACATATGTTTTTTGTTGATGGTGTGTTATAAACATATTTGAATTAGAAAACAATTACGCAAAAAAACCAAATTGCTGGTTGTCAGAGGATAATTATTCATTGATGGGTTAATTTAGTCATCAAAGGATAATTATCCACTGATGAGTAATCTTATCCCATAATGAGCATAATTTATCCATTGATGAGTAAATTTATCCCCTGACGAGCATAATTTATCCACTGATGAGTAAACCTATCCATGATGGTCGAGACTGTGTCCCCTGACAGACAAAAGTTATCCTCTGATGGCCGAGACTGTGTCCCTTGACGGACCAAAGTTATATCCTAATGGTCGAGACTATGTCCCCCTGACGGACCAACTATGTCCCTTGACGGCCAAGATTGTGTCCCCTGATGGACCATAAATTATCCCCTGACAAGCAAAAGTTATCCCATGATGGCTGAAATTGTGTCCTTGATGAACTAAAGTTATTTGATGTTACCCTCTAAGAATTTTATCTCCAAAAGAACAAACACATTATCCACTGAGGTTGGTGCATTGCAACAACTGCTACTGCTCATTCCAGACTTAGAAATTGTTAGAACAAAATAGGCTCAAGTGTTTGTAGAAGGGGGGGTTGAATACAAACACTCAAAACTTTTTGATCTTTAAAAACTTGTTAAGCACTGATGGAAATAACTTTAATATCAAAAAAACTATAATGACTTTTAAATGAACACACAAACATTCAAGTTAAAATAGTTGTATTAAAACTTGATGTTTTTCTGAAAATCTGTTTAACCAAAAATGTGATTAAACAACTACGAAATCAATAACAAGTTACAACTTCAAATTCATACTCACTAGCTTCTAACTTTCTTTGAATATTTCTCTCAAGATATATTACAAAGTTTCTCTCTAGTGTTTGTATGCTTCTATTTGTGCTGGTTAATCCGTTAGATATCCACACATTTGTGTAATGAGAACTCTTTTGCATATATAGAAGATCAGTAGTTGAACCCATGTGCTTGAACGTGTTGCTCTTTTCAACTTAGCCGCATATATGTCACATCGATGTCCTTTTGGAATGATGTGTCAGATTACTGTTACTTTTGTTACTTCTTTTTCTTCCCCTAATCTGCGTGCATTTAATGATCGAGAGTTGTCATTGGACCACCAAACTTCAAGAAATATCTTTTCAGTTTATATCTCTTGCTTCTGTAACAAGCTTCATTGATTTGCGTGTAAGACCTGATGATGAGTGTATGCAGTCATAACTATCCACTGATAGCAAGCCCTAATGTGGACTTGATCAGTGCTTCCGGATCCCTTAATGACGAGTCCTGTCTCATACTCGATCAGTGCTTCAACCTTCACTTGAGTTATCCAAGTGCTTCTTGATCCCCTGATGTTAAGACTCAAAGCATCCACTGATGTAGTGTTGAGCTTGACACTATCATACCCTGATGAGTTCCCCTGACAGGTTGGCATGTCACTGTCATACCCTGACGCATTCCCCCTGATGAGTTTGGCTTGCCATTGCCATGCCCTGATGCGTTTCCCTGACGGGTTGATCTGCCTTTGTCATCCTTTGATGGGTTCCCCTGACGGTTTTAATCACTAAAGCTTTATTGATTTTGTTTGGAATGTCTGATGTGCGGAATACTTAAGTGTTTTTGAGTAACAATAAACATCTCTCTTCACTATCAAGTCCTTTAGGAATTTCAATTGATGACTTGTCTAGTGTGAAAAATGCCATCCCTTGATGACTAAGTTGATCATCAGTGGATGCAAAATATGTGCATATACTTAGGTTTATTGAACACCCTGAGTATATACAGGTGCACAAACAAAATTCTAAGCATCATCATCATTTATACCTAACAATCTCCCCCTTTTATGATTATCAATTTGATAACCATAAATCTACTTGATGCACTGATGATGATGTCAAAACCAAAACTATACTCTATCAGAAATTTTACAAAATTGTATTGATCTATTCTATTGTATTAAAAAAACTGTACAAGTATTTCCTATAACTATTACAAAAATATACAATTTCAGATATCAGGATCCCCCTTTTTGTTTAGCTGAAACAAAGGGCAATGGATGGCTTGATTCAATAGGTTGAGTGTCACTTCCAAGGCCTTGTCTCTTTTGATCTGGGTTTTGATCTGGAATCCTGAGCCTGTTGTTTTCCCCTCCTGCTATAAGTTGCTCCTGCTCCTTTTGAAGAAGTCTTTTGAAATTTACAATGTTGACATTTCTGCTTGATTCCAAAGCTTCAAGGACTGATCTGATCTCTGACACATTAGCTGCAGCAAGTTGTGACCAGTAAAATGTGATGATCTCCCCTTTTGCATTTTTGAATTCTACACCCATGGGGTTTGTGATCATCTTAAGATGTTCTTTGAATCCTTTTACTAGGGGCACATCCCTTACTGCTGCTGTATTCCCATCATCAGCTCTGGTTTCTTTAGTCTCCTTCAACACATTTTGTATCAATAGGATTCTGAACTGGATGACATGTTCATTCTTATGATAATCTATTTGTCTTAGAACATGCATCGTTTTCTCCAGGTTATGCCCATCAACATCTTTGATTCTTATACTTTTCTCTTGCCCATCAGTTGATCTGTAGAATAGCTTTAATGGTCTCTCTAAAGCTGTGGGTAGGCTTCTTTCATCGTTGATTGCTTTCCTTAGCCTCTTAATCATCCCCCTTAAGTCTCTATTTAGTATCGATGTTTTGGAAATTAAGTTTAGGATCAATCCTAATTGTTCAGCATCCATTCTCCTAAACCAGTCCAGAGTGACTGTGAACTGCGACCCATTTTTCAGTTGAACAGTAATTAGCTTTTCCCTTTTGTTGTTAGTCCTGACATTTATTCTTTTTATTGAGAACATAAATGTCAGATTCTTGCGTCTTTCATCTCTTAGGGATTTAGCTAATGTGGGTGGTCTGTATGTTATAGGAGAAGGTGCTTGATCCTTTGCTTCAGATGACTTGGGTTTGGTGGCATCAGGGGATTTTGGTTTTTCCTTTTCTTTATCCCCTGATGCACCCTTGGGTGGTTGAGATTTCATTGGCTGAGGTTTCCTGGAGGATCTTGGCCTGACACTCCTTTTCTTCTTCTTCCTTCTCTTTTGCCATTTCCCTTTCCTCCCCCTCTTGCAGTTGCTGTGCATATAACGCATCAGCTTCCACAAGCTTCTTGTCTTAAGGGAAGTCAAGCTCCACTTTCCTATCAATTACTGCTTCGACGGGTGTTGGAAAGTGGGTTGTCTTCATGGCATCTCCAAGTAGCTTAGGCCCTGATTGAGTATGTGATTTCTTTTTGGGTTCCTCAATCAGGATACCTTTACCCTTATCCTTAGCTTTTGGAGCAGGAGCAGTCACATCCCCTGATGGTTGATCATTAGAGGGCTTCTCTACAACAACCCCTGACGATGGCCCTGATGATTTCTCCCCTTTTTTGATAGCATCATCAGTGGAAGTTGAGAGTTGGGATGTGACTTGAAGAACTTTTTGTAGAGTGTCAGCCATAGACAGTTGCAGAGTTTCCATGCTGGCCATTTTGTTGGAGAAGGAAGAAAGTTATTTGTCAACATTGTCAGCAAGTTTCTTCATTCGGAGCAAGGTTTGGCTGGTAACAAGGGAGTCAACAACTTGCTGTACATTGTTTATTTTGTTGGTGAAATGGATATAGAGTTTCTGATTTTCTACATCTACAGATTGCTCAATCATTATTTGTGATTTGAGCATCTTTGTCAAAATTGGATCTGTAGTCCTAGAAAGCTCCTGTTTGAGTAACTTTATTGTTTATGTCATTTCATTTTTCTGAAAGAACAATTCAACTCCCAGGAGTGGTTAAAGATCATCCATAGGAGTGTCATCTTCATCACTATCAGCACAGAATGCTGTATTTACAGTAATAGTATCAAAATTTTCTCTCTATTCTTTATTTACAAGGATCTCATCCTTATCTCCCTCAATCTCTCCTTTTTCTGTGCCGTCTAAGGCATCTCTCGAAGTCTCTCCTTTTTCTTTGCCTTCTAAGGCAGTACTCTCATCCTCTCCTTTTGCCAAAGTCCTCTTAAGGGATCAACTTTGCCTCTCTGCACTATGTATTCTCACATCCTCATCCAAAATTGTCCTAGAAGAGCTCCTATGTGTTGTGAGATCAGCTACTGTGGCCAGTTCAAGTAAATTATGTACAGTTTCTGGTTCCACAGAAATGATAGGTGAAGGAGTGGATGTAAATTGTGTATGTACAATTGGAGAGGTGTATATTTCTATAGAAGATGTATATACAGGTGGGGGAACATAAAAATTTATTGCAGTAGTATATACAGATGAATTTATGTCCCCTGTCTGATCATCAGTGATTATATCAATTAAAAATGAGTCAACCATTTGAGTGTGTTGACTATCAATCACTGTGTCAGGGAGTGTTGGCTCCTCCATGAATTGAGAAATTGGAGAATCTGATCTCATGACACTCAATGTTTGTGTCATGATATCTGAAGAAATTTGAGGATTAGTAAAAGAAGGAAGAGGTGTAGAAGGGAGTGTTGGCTGGATCACTGAATGAGGAGGTGATCCATCAAAGGAAGTTGTGTGTGCACTCACTATGTCAATTATCTGCAAGTGGCTCTCAGAGATCCTGATGTTAATTTCATCAGGGGATATGGTCAGTGTATGTGCCTCACTCAACTAGCTCCCTAGTTGGGGACTATTTTCAATAACTAATTCATTTTGAGAGGAAATAGTTAGAAATGTGTTTAATTCCTTATCAAAAGTAGTATTCTTTTGAGAGGATACTGTCTGGTCTGGCAGTAGGGTAACTCTTATGGCCACCTTCTTCTTCTTCAATCTCCTAATGCCAATCACTCTCTCTCCTTACTCCTCCTCACTTGTTGCGGTTACTTTAGAGGGTTTTCTTTTGGTACCCTTAGTCTTTTGGGAGACTAAGGGTTAGGCTAATGAGAGTGGTTGTATTGAAACTGGTTGTACTACTTGGGTAGGCAGAGAAATGGTAGTGATCTCTGCCGTAGTAGTTGAAGGAGAAGAATTAATAGTTTGAGAAGTAGAAGGGAGAGTACGAGATACCTGTTCCATATGCGATGGAAGTGCAAACGGCTCCGCAGTATAACATTTCTTTATTATTTCTACAAATAATTTCTTTGTTTGTTTAAAAGTCTATACAAAAATGTCATCCTCAAAAGAAAAGTTAGTAATTTGATCCTTAATGATCATTGATAAAAACCTAGCATAGTAAATCTCTGATTTTCTAGAATTAAAACTACCTATTTTATTTACAAGATCATCAAAAATTAATTTTCCTATGTTTATATGTACATTCCTAATCATGGCATAAGTTATTTTTAATGTTAATGAGGTTATTACCTCAAATTTAGAAGACTTACCTGAGAACACCTTTGTTATTGTGTCAAAGAGATAAGAAATCTCTCGCTTCACATTGACCCTCTTGAGGTCCTTGAACCTTAACACTGTGCTGGGAGCAACATTGTAGCCCAGTTCCCTCAAGAAATCGAGCAGATCCGCATCACTGGGCACTTCCACAAAGTTTTGTTCAGGTAGCCTCAGTGTAGAGTTGATTCTGGAAGGGGTTATTTTTCCCTTCTTAGAAGAGATCTTGAATGAGATCCCCTTCACTGCCTCTGGTCTTGTTGACGAGTTCATGAACTTAGCACTTGACTAGAGTTGTGAAAGTGCTTCCCCAAACATTTCTTCATCAGTAAAGATTGCTCGACTATACTCAAAGTTGAGTAAAGTTGAGTAAATAGTTCATCAACGGCTTGAAGCAATCATTTACCTCATCAATGTCAATGAAACCCACATAGTTTGTGGGTGGAACCACCAGATTTCTTGGAAGTTGTTTAACATTGCTGGGTGCCATTGATGTGTTGGAGATTTGAAGTTCTAGGGTTTCTGTGAATAAGAGAGATAGAAAGAGAAAACTAGAGCAAATATCAGAGATAGGTTAAATGTTTCGAGGTAATTCAGAAAGAGAGAGAGAGAGAGAGTATAAATACTCGCCTTTTAGACTTTTGAAAACCGTTCCTGAAAACACGCTATCAAGGTATCGCATCAATTCTGTGATGACACATCATCAGGGACAAGAGAATTTCCTGATGAATTATTATCATAGACTCGACACAATCCCCTGATCTAGTTAAAAGCCTTTTACCTGACCCTGATGTTCAATGTATATACACACCATGACCCTGATGCACGGATTGGATGCCCTGACCTTAATGCGTGAGACGAATACCCTGACCCTGATGCTTCTCGACAGAGACCCTGACCCTGATGCTTGAGTCTAATTCCTTGACCCTGGTGCACGGATTGGATACCCTGACCCTAATGTTTCTCGAAAGAGACCTTTACCCTGATGCATCAGACAAAAGCAAACAAAAACAAGCAAAACAAATAAATATATATATATATACATATATACATTTTTAACATACATAGTCTGTTAGAGTTAATTAATGATGATGATGATGTTCAGAGAATAAATTGTGTATCTGTAAATACTTAAGGTACATTATAAACCATAATATCAACACAAGTTTTGCATTCACTGATGATAAACTTATTCATCAGGGGATGATCAAACACTTCACAAGACAAGTCGTAAAATGGAACATCTAAAGGACTTGACAAAGTGAAGAGGAATGTCTGATGTTACTCCAAAATAGTCGAAGTATTCCGCACATTATATATTCCAAACAAAGTTTTGTTGATTAAGAATTGTCAGGGGAACCAGTCAGGGCAAACTCATCAGGGAGAACCCGTCAAGGGAAACCGTTAGGGGAACCTGTCAGGGGATGACTGTGGCAGACCAACCCATCAGGGGGAACGCGTCAGGGTATGGCAGTGGCTGGCCAAACTCATCAGGGTGAACGCGTCAGGGCATGAACAAGACATTTCATCTGTCAGGGTAAAACTTCAGGGTATGACAGTGTCAGGCTAACCCATCAGGGTAACCCTTCAGGGGGAAAGCTCAACACTGCATCAGTGGAAGCCATCAGTGTATGTTACAGGTTATAACATCAGTGGATCAAAGAAGCACTGAGTAAAACTCAAGTGAAGGTTGAAGCCCTGATCTAGTCTTTAACAAGACTTGTCATCAAGGGATCCAAGAAGCACTGATCAAGTTCATCAAGGCTTGTCGTCAGTGGATGGTTATGACAACATGCACCCGTCATCAGGACTTACACTCAAATCAACGAAGCTTGTTATAGAAGCAAGAGATATTAACTGGAAAGATATTTCTTGAAGTTTGTTATGGTCCAATGAGAACTCTCAAACATTAAATGTACGTAGATCAGGGGAAGAAAAAGAAGTAACAAAAGTAGCAGCAGTCTGACACATAGTTTCCAAAGGACAATGATGTGACATATATGCAGCTGAGTTGAAAAGAGTAGCACGTCTTCGCACGTGGTTTCAACCACTGATCTTCTATATATGCAAAGGAGTTCTCATTACACAACAGAAATCAATCCAACAGATCATAAAACATCGAAGCACACAAATCACTAGAGTAGCTTTGTAATATATCTTGAGAGAAATATTTCAAAGAAAGATTAGAAGCTAGTGAGTGTGAATTTGAAGCTGTAATTTTATTACAGATCTTATAGCTGTTTAATCACATTTGTGATTATACAGATTTCCAGAAAAACCTCAAGTTTTAATACAATTATTTTAACTTGAATCTGTGTGTTCATGTTTTATAGTTTTTCTGTTCATAGTAGCTATTTCTAATTAGTGCCAACTAAAGTTTAAAAAGAGCAAAAAGTTTGTAATGTTTGCATTCATCCCCCCCTTCTACAAACGCTTGAGCTTATATTGTTCTAACAATTGGTATCAGAGCCTCTTAGCAGATTATAATTGCTAACAACGATCAACATCTATGGCTAACAAAGCTGGAAACAGTAAAGTCCCCATTTTGGAAAGGGGAAAATACTTCTTCTGGAGACAACGCATGACAGTTCATCTTAGAGCAATCGATGATGAATATTTACAGATTCTAGAAGAAGGCCCTCATGTTCCCAAAAAGCTCATTCCTTAAGAAGTTGTTAATGGAGTCACTGTTCCTGAAAAATTAGTCCCAAAGACGACTGATGAAATGACACTCGAGGAAAAAGAGAAAGTGAAAAAGGATCCCAAAGTCACAGGGATTCTGTATAATGGTTTAGACGATGATATGCTGAATAGTATCATGAATCTTACGTCTAAATCCATATGGGATACCATACAAATCTTTTGTGATGGAATAGAGGAAGTGAGGGAAAATAAACTGCAACTGTTGACTCAACATTATGAGTGGTTCACAATGAAAAGTGGTCAAACACTCACTGAAATGTTCGACAGATTTAACAGGTTGGTAAATGACCTTAGATTATATGGGAAGGCATATGCAAATAAAGATGTGAACAGGAAGTTCATGAGAGCCCTTCCCATATCATGGGATCCTAAGACGACAACCATCAGGGAATCCAAGGATATGAATATCCTAGTCTTGGATAGGCTTTATGGCACCCTAAAGACATATGAACTTGAGGTTCAACAAAGATCTAAAATGTCAAGGGATGCTAGGAAGCTTAAATCTGTAGCCCTGATGGCTGCCAAGAAGGACAAAGAAGAAGCAAGACTGAGTGTTTTGATGAAGCAGCAATTGGGAGATGCTGAAATGGAAGGGGACAACGAAGCTGACTCCAAGGAAGATGAATATACACCTGAAGAGTTAGAGGAGTTGGATGAAACCGTGGCCTTTCTTGCAAAAAGGTTTTCCAAGCTTAAATTCCAAAAGCCTATGGGTTCTAAAAGATTTTCAGCAAGGAAGCCTAGTAGTACTAAAAACTTTATTGACAAATCTAGAATAAAGTGCTACAAGTGCAATGTGATGGGCCACTTTGCAAATGAGTGTCGCAAGGCCACAAAAGAAGGTGAATCCAGAAACAAGGAAGCTGAAGTGGACTACAAGAAGAAATACTTTGACCTTCTTAATGCAAACAAGAAGGGAAAATCATATATTGCAGAGGGCTGACTCAGATGAAGAAAATGCTGAAGAATATGTCAACCTAGCCTGATGGCCTCATCCACTGACAACAGTAGCTCACAAGTAAGTCTTGAGATTTCCTCTAACATGACTAAAAATGATTATGTTAAAACTGTTAAGGAAATGGCTTGTGAGATAAAGGATCTCTATGACACCCTAGGAGTGCAGTAGCTGAAACTGAGAGAGTGCAGAAAATAAATGAGCATTTGACTGCAAGAAACTCTCTCTTAGAATCAAAACTCTCCAGATTTGAGAATCTTGAAAAAGAACTCTCAAGAACAAAAAGTCTTCTTGACTGTGCTATCAAAAAAGAGGAATGGACCTCAAATCTTCTAAGTCAAGAAAGGGAAGTCATAAAGAGATAGAATGAGTCTAGCAAAAAACTGGGGGATCAATTAAACAGTCGAAAATTTGGTCCCAAATCTGGTTTAGGCTATGGAGAGACTCTAGTGAAGCAACCTCCCCTTGAGGTTGAAATTGCAGCTAGCTTTGGAAAAAGGCCAATACAACTTATCAAGTTTGTAAAAGCTGTAACAAAGTTAGAAAAAGAGAATGTTTTCCTGATGAGTGAAGCTTCCATAAGTGGTGGGAGTGGCAAGAAACTGATTCTTGCCAAAGCACTCAAACCTCTAGTCAGAAAAGAACCAGACTATGCATCAGTGGATACACAGTCGTCAGGGGGAAAGAGTGCATCAGGCCGTAGTAGCCCTTCAAGGGAAAAAGGCCTGTCAAGGGATAGTAAAAAGAATAGGAATGGAAAGCTAAATGTAAACAAGGATAGTAATTACACAATATTCATGAAGCCCCTAGGAAAGTGTGCTGGAATTGTGGTAACAATAATAATCTATCTTCTCAATGCAAAAAAAAAAAATCACAAATTTTGACTGGCACAATTTTATATGCTGATGATTTACCAACTGTTAAAGCTTGCTCCTCCAAGGAAAAAGGCAAAATAACTGTTGAGAAATCAAAAGCATATGTTGAAGCTCCTAAAAAGGAGAAAGTTTTAAATTTGCCAAAACCAAAAGTCACAATTAAAGAAAAGGCTGTTTTACCTACAACTTTGACTAAACCTAGAGGACCCAAAACCAATTGGGTACCAAAAACAAATTAAATATTTTTTGTGTGCAGGGAAAAGTTAAAAGCAGTTATATTTGGTTTCTAGATAGTGGTTGCTCAAGGTACATGACAGGAAACAAAGCCCTGCTCACAGAATTTCAAGAAAAGGATGGTCCAGTTATTTCATTTGGTGATAACAGCAAAGGACTGACTCTGGGTTATGGCAAAGTAGCAAATGGGAATGTCTCATTTGAAAATGTAGCACTGGTTGATGGGCTTAAGCAAAATTTATTAAGCATAAGTCAACTATGTGACAAAGGTTACATCATTTCCTTTAAAAGGGATCAGTGCTTGATCTCAAATGAGGATGATGGGAAGCTGTGTTAGTGCAATATTAGCACAAGTGTTTGTAGAAGGGGGGGTTGAATACAAACACCTGAAACTTTTCGCACTTAAAAACTTATACGGCTTATTGAAAACAGTTGAACAACCAGAAAAACTATATGGAATGAACACACAGATTCAAGTTAAAATAGTTATATTATAACTCGAGGTTTTTCTGGAAATCTGTATAATCACAAATGTGATTTACAGCTACAAATTCTGTGAATAAAGTTCACAGCTTCTCACACTCACTAGCTTCTAATATTCTTTGAAATATCTCTCTCAAGATTTATTGCAAAGCTTCTCTTTAGTGTTTTTGTGCTTCAGTGCTTGTTTGATCTGTTGGATGGATTCAATCAATCGTTTTTTGTGTAATGAGAGCTCCGTTGCTTATATATCAATCAGTGGGTTGAAATCACGTTCTTGAGACGTGCTTCTCTTCTCAACTTAGCCGCAAGTATGTCACATCTAAACTTTATGTGTCAGACTGCTACAAGCTTTGTTGCTACTTTTCTTCCCCTGATCTGTGTGCATTTAATGCGTGAGAGTTCTCATTGGACCATTAACAAACTTCAAGAAATATCTTTCCAGTTAATATTTCTTGCTTCTGTAACACGTTACGTTATAGCTGATTGCATACACTGATGGCTTCCACTGATGTCATGTTGGTCATTCTCCCTGACAGGTTACCCTGATGGGTTTGCCTGACACTGATATGTCCCGAAGTGTGTCACTGATGAATTGGTTTGCCCTTGTCATCCCCTGACGGGTTTCCCCGACGGGTTCGGGTTCCCCTGACGGGTTCCCCCTGACGGGTTCCCCCTGACGGGTTCCCCCTGACGGGTTCCCCCTGACGGGTTCCCCCTGACGGGTTCCCCCTGACGGGTTCCCCCTGACGGGTTCCCCCTGATGGGACTTTAATCAACGTAACTTTGATTTAGAATTTCTGATGTGCAGAATACTTCGTTTGCTTACAAGTAGCATCAGACATTCTCCTTCACTTTGTCAAGTCCTTTGAATGTTCCTGTTTTCTGACTTGTCTTGTGAAGTTATTAACTATCCACTGATGAGTAAATTTATCATCAGTGGATGCAAAACTTGTGCTGATCTTAAGGTTTATAAAATACCTCAAGTATTTACAGTTGCACAATTTATTACATAATCATCATCATCATCATTTATCTTTAACAATCTCCCCCTATTTATGTTTATCAATTTGATAACCATAAATCCCTAGATGCACTGATGATGATGTCAAAACCAATACTAAATACAATTTAAGAAAGAATAATGAATGAACTAATAAAAGAATTTCTGTACAAGTATTTTCCTATAACTATTACAAAAAAAATGTAGTATAGACTTTAGGATTTCCTGTTCCTTTTTGTTGAGACAAAGGGCAATGGTCGATTAGAGTCAATTGGTTGAGTGTTACTCCCAAGGCCTTGTCTCCTTTGATCAGGATTTAGCTCAGGAATCCTTAGTCTTGTGTCTTCCCTGCCTGTCTCCAGTTGCTCCAGCTCCTTTTGTAGAAGTTTTCTGAAGTTGACAATGTTGACGTTGCTGCTTGATTTCAAGGCTTCAAGGACACTTTTTATTTCTGAAATGTTGGCTGCAGCAAGTTGTGACCAGTAGAAGGTAATGATCTCCCCCTTTTGATTTTTGAACTGTACACCCATGGGGCTTGTGATCATTTTTGGATATTCTGTGAATCCTTTCACTGATGGCACATGCCTTGCTGTAGTGTTCCTATCATCAGCCTTGGTTTCTTCAATCTCCTTTAGCACTTTCTGAGTCAGCAGGAATCTGAACTGGATGACATGTTCACTTTTATGATAAGCTATTTGATGTAGAACATTCATCGCTTCCTCCAGGTCGAGACCATCAATGTCATTTGTCTTGATGCTTTTCTCCTGCCCATCAGTGTTTTTGTAGAACAATCTCAGTGGACTTGGCAAAACTGTGGGCAGGCTCCTTTTGTCATTGATGTCTCTTCTCAGCCTATCAATCAACCCCCTTAAGTTTCTGTTAGCCCGGGATGTTTTAGTAATCACATTTAGGCACATCCCTAGCTGTTCAGCATCCATTCTCCTAAACCAATCTAGTGTTACATTGAATTGGCTCCCACTTTTGTTTTCAATAGTAATGAGCTGATCCTTTCTGTTGTTGAACCTGACATCTATGCTTTTTATGGAGAACATAAATGTCAGGTTTTTAATCCTTTCTGCTCGTAGGGATTCAGCTAGTATCGGTGGTCCATATGTTGTGATTATAGGAGAAGGTGCTTGACTTGTTGCTGCAGACGACTTTGGTTTGGTTACATCAGGGTCTTCTTGTTTGTCCTGCTTTTTATCCCCTGATGCACCTTTAGGGATTTGATTCTTTTTAGGCTGAGGTTTCCTGTAGGTCCTGGGCTTGACAATCTTCTTCTTCTTCACTTCTTCCTCCTGTTCCTTTGCCATTTCCCTTTCTTCTTCTTCTTGAAGTTGCTGTGCATAGAGTACATCAGCTTCTACCAGCTTTTTGTCCTGGGGATAGACCAGCTCCACTTTCCCATCAATTACAACTTCAACAGGTTGTGGAAAGTGGGCTGTCTTCATGGCATCTCCAAGTAGCTTAGGCCCTGATTGAGTGTTTGATGTCTTCTTTGGTTCCTCAATCAGAATACCCTTGCCTTTATCCTTGGATTTTGGAGCAGGAACAAGAGTAGTCACATCCCCTGACGCATGCTAGGTTGATTTCTCCCCCTTTTTGACAGCATCATCAGTAGGAGTTGGATGTGGGGAGGTAACTTGAAGAATTTGTTGCAGAGTGCCAGCCATGGATTATTGCAGAGTTGCCATGCTGGTCAGTTGTGAAGTGAGATCAGCAAGCTTTCGGTCAACAATGTCAGCCTGCTTCTTCATTCGGAGCAAAGTCTGGCTGGTGACTAGGGAATCCACAACTGTCTGTACATTTTGAAACTTGGAAGAAAAGTGTGTATACAAATTTTTGTTTTCTATGTCTATGGACTGACCAATCATGATCTGTGACTTTAACACTTTGATCAAGACTGGATCAGTGGTCCTAGCTAACTCCTGCTTTAATAACTGTACAGTATCCACCATCTGATTCTGCTGAAAATACAAATCAACTCCGATGAACTGGGAAAAATCATCTTGTGGAGCATCATCTTCATCACTTGCAGAAGAGGAAGTAATATTTACAGTATCACTATTTTCTCTCTTTTCTTTATTTACAAGGATCTCATCCTTATCTCTCTCATCCTCTCCTTTTTCTGTACCTTCTAAGGTAGCACTCATATCCTCTCCTTTTTCATTGCCTACTAAGGCAGTACTCTCTTCCTCTCCTTTTGCCAAAGTCCTCTCAGGGGTTTGACTTTGCCTCTCTGCACTAAGTATTTTCTCATTCTCACTCAAAATTGTCCTAGAGGGGCTCCTATGGGCTTGGAAATCATCAACTGTGACCAGTTCAAGTGAACTATTTACAGATTCTGGTTCAACAGTTGTGATAGGAGAAGGAGAAGAAATAAAGTGTGTATGTATAATTGGAGAGGTATAGGTTTCTGTAGAGGAAGTATATACAATTGGGGGTACATAAAAAGTTATGGCTGTAGTATGTACAGTGGTGTTTATGTCCCTTGCCTGATCACTAGTGTTTGTATCAATTAAAAATGAGTCAGCCATGTGAGTGTGGTGACTTTCAAACACTGTGTCAGAGAGTGTTGGCTCCTCCACGAAATGAGAATGTGGAGAATCTGATTGTATGACATTTAAAGTTTGTGTCATTATATCTGAAGAAATTTGAGGAACAGAGAAAGAAGGAAGTGGTGTAGATGAGAGTGTTGGCTGAATCACTGAATGAGGAGGTGATTCATCAAAAGATGTTGTAGAAGAATGTTTCTGAACTACAACATCTTGAGAAGTGTGTGCACTCACTGTGTCAGCTATCTGCAAGTGGCTCTCAGAGACCCTGATGGTAGGTTCATCAGTGTCTATGGTTACTGTATGTGCCTCACTCAACTGTGTCCCTGGTTGAGGACTATTTTTAATATCTAATCCCTTTTGAGAGGAACTAGATAGAAATATGTTTAATTCCCTATCAAAGGCTATATCCTGTTGAGAGGATACGCCCTGGTTAGGCTATTGGGTTTCACTCGTGGCTCCCTTCTTCTTCTTCAATCTTCTCCTATAGCCAAGCACTCTCTCTCCTTGCTCCCCCTCAATTGATGTGGTAACTTCACTGGTTTTTCTTTTAATCCCAACAGTCTTTTGGGAGACCGTGGGTTGGGCTATTGAGAGTGGTTGTGAAGAAATTGGTTGTTCTACTTGGGTAGGCAGAGAGGTGGTTGTTTTCTCTGCCATAGTAGATGAAGGTGAAGAATGTACAGTGTTAGAGGTAGAAGATGTAGAATTTACTACCTGTATCATATGCGTTGGGAGAGCAAATGATTCAGTTGTATATGATTTCTTCATTATTTCTGCAAACAGTTTCTTTGTTTGCTTGTATGTCTGTACAGGTATATCATTCTCAAAAGAAAGATTAGTAATTTGATCTTTAATAATCATAAACAAAAATCTAGAATAGTATACTTCAGTTTTCCTATTATTTACATTACCTAATTTATTTACAAGATCATCAAAAATAATTTTACCTATATTTATATTTACATTTTTAACCATTGCATATGCTATTTTCAAAGTTAAAGAGGTAATAACCTCAAAGTTAGAACACTTACTTGAGAACGCCTTGGTGATTGTATCAAACAGGTAGGAGATCTCCCGCTTAACATTCACCCTTTTGAGATCTTTGAACTTTAACACTGCGTTGGGAGCAGCATTATAGCCCAATTCTCTCAAGAAATCCAGTAGGTCGGCATCACTTGGAGCATCCACCAGATCTTGAGTAGGTAACCCCAAAAAGAGTTAAGTCTGGAAGGAGTTATTTTTCCTTTCTCAGACGAAACCTTGAATGAGATACCCTTGACCACATCTGGCTTGGTGGTGGAATACATGAATTTAGCACTAGTCCACAGTTGTGACAGTGCCTCTCCCGACATTTCTTCATCGGTAAAGATGGCTTTACTATACTCAGATTTGAGCAGATAGTTCATCATAGGTTTAAAGCAATCACTTACTTCATCAATGCCCGAGAAGCCCACAAAATTTGTGGATGGGACTGTCAAGTTCCTCTGAATTTGTTGACGTGCCATGGATGCTTTGAAGATTTAAGATTCTAGGGTTTCTGTAAAGTCGAGAGAAAAAGAACTCTAGCAAATATCAGGTTTAGATTAAGTGTTTGAGAGTTTCAAAAAGTAGGAGAGATAACATATAAATACCCGCTTAAAGACGTTTGAAAACTTCCCCTGAAACACGCTATCAGGGTGTCAGTTCAGTTTCTGTGATGACACGTCATCAGTGAGAGAAGAATTCAATGATGAGTTGTCATCACTTAACTGGCCTAGAAACCCGATGCAAAATAAATTTAAACTTACCCTGATGATTCACTGTATGTACATACCCTGACCCTGATGCACAAGCCGGACAACCTGATCCTAACGAACGAGTTGAGTACCCTGATCCTGACGAGAGATCCGGACACCCTGACCCTGACGTACAGGCAGGAGACCCTGACCCTGATGAACAGGTAGGAGACCCTGACCCTGACGCATAGGTAGGAGACCCTGACCCTGACGAACAAGTCGGACACCCTGACCCTGATGCGTCTTTAAGGAATCCCTGACCCTGATGCATCAGTCAAAAACAAAAACAAAACAACAAAAAGCAGAATGTACAAGTATATACATATTTACAATTTGAACATATATAACCATATATCAATTTGATTTTATCAAGAACTTATGAAATGAGTTAGAGATACCAAGACTTTTAGGATTTTGACTCTGACCTTGACGCATAATTTACCATTCCTAGCTCCCCCACAAGATTTGAAAAAATGGCTTCATCAAGAGCTTTGGTGAATATGTCTGCCAGCTGCTTGTTGGATGGTACAAATTGTAGTTCAATATCTCCATTCATGACATGCTCCCTGATAAAGTGATATCTGATTTCTATATGCTTGGTTCTAGAATGTTGTACTGGATTTTCAGCAATGGCAATGGCACTTGTGTTGTCACACCTTATTGGAATTTTGGAATAGTTCAGACCATAATCCATCAGCTGATTTTTCATCCATAGAATTTGTGCACAACAACTTCCAGCTGCAATATATTCAGCTTCAGCAGTAGATGTAGAAATAGAATGCTGCTTTTTGCTGAACCAAGATCCAAGCCTTCCCCCTAGAAATTGACAGCTTCCTGTTGTACTCTTTCTGTCAATCTTGCATCCTCCAAAGTCAGCATCAGAATATCCTAGCAATTCAAATCCAGACTCCTTTGGATACTAAAGTCCCAACTCTGTAGTGCCCTTGATATATCTCAAGATTCTTTTCACTGCAATAAGATGAGATTCCTTTGGATCAGCTTGATATCTTGCACAAAGACATGTTGCAAACATTATGTCTGGCCTGCTTGCTATCAGATATAGCAATGATCCAATCATTCCCCTGTAAGTCTTCAGATCAACTTTCTTTCCATTCTTATCATGGTCAATCTTGGTTGCAGTGGCCATTGGTGTCTTTGCTACTTTTGAATCCTCCATATCAAATTTCTTGAGAAGTTCTTTGGCATATTTTGTCTGATGAATATAGATTCCATCAGAGTCTTGTTTAACTTGCAATCCCAAGAAATAAGATAACCCACCCATCAAGCTCATCTCATATTTGCGTTGCATGAGTTTGGAGAATTTTTCACACAGTCTTGTGTCAGTGGATCCAAAAATAATATCATCAACATAAATTTAAACCAAAATCAGATGACCTTGGTGTTGTCTAAAGAACAAGGTTTTGTCAATGATACCTCTTGTAAATTTGTTTTCCACCAGAAATTTTGATAGTGTGTCATACCAAGCTCTAGGTGCTTGCTTCAGTCCATAAAGTGCCTTTTCCAATTTGTAGACATGATTTGGAAATTTTGAACATTCAAAACCTGGAGGTTGTTGGACATACACCTCCTGTTCCAATTTCCCATTCAGAAAAGCACTTTTCACATCCATTTGATATACTCTAAAATTTGAATGTGCTGCATAGGCTAAGAAAATTCTTATAGCCTCAAGTCTGGCTACTGGTGCAAAGGTTTTATCAAAATCAATCCCTTCTTCTTGAAGATATCCTTTTGCAACTAGTCTTGCTTTGTTTCTAACAACAATGCCAGCTTCATCCATCTTATTTCTGAATACCCACTTTGTACCTATTATGATCCTATCTTTGGGCTTGGGTACAAGCTTCCAGACTTGATTCCTTTCAAATTGATTTAACTCTTCCTGCATTGCCAAAATCCAGTCAGCATCTTGAAAAGCTTCTTCAACCTTCTTTGGTTCAATTTGAGAAAGAAAACAAGCATATGAGCATTCATTAGATGTAGCTTTCCTGGTCTGCACACTTTTGCTCGGGTCACCAATAATCAGATCTGTTGTGTGACTTCTGGCCCATTTAGGATTAGAAATGTGTCTTGATGAGCTTGCTTGACTATCATTTCCTCCCCCTAAGCCTGTGCTCCCAGCTTCTGAAAACTCTCCCCCTGAATTAGTGGATAATTCAAGGTTCAAGTTATCCCCTGATGGTGCATGTCCTGATGAATGATCCCCTGATGAAGTATCCCCTGAGCTGTTGTCCAGGAAATTAGCTCTATCTGTTGAAGGGGATTCTTCATTGATTGGATTGACATCAGGAATGGATATATTCTCCATTTGTCTACACACATCATCTTCAATCTCTTGATAATCATTATCATCTTCATTTTCAAACCTGAGTTCTTCATGAAAACCAGGATCTTCAAGCCCAGATATTTCTTGATCATCAAAAGCTACATTTATAGACTCCATCACCACTTGAAGTCTTTTGTTGTAAACCCTGAAGGCCTTGGATGACAGAGAATAACCTAGGAAAATTGCTTCATCAGCTTTAGGATCAAATTTTCCTAAGTTTTCACCAAAATTCCTTAGAACAAAACATTTGCATCCAAAGACATGGAGAAACTTGATGCTTGGCTTTCTCCCTGTCATTAGCTCATATGGTGTCTTGTTGTGAGCCTTGTTGATTAGAGATCTATTCTGAGTAAAGCAAGCAGTGGAAATTGCTTCAGCCTAAAAATAGGTGAGAATCTTTGCCCCTGCTAGCATTGACCTAGCAGCTTCTATCAGGGTTCTATTTTTCCTTTCCACTACACCATTCTGTTGAGGAGTCCTTGGAGCAGAAAATGTATGATTTATTCCTTTCTCCACACAAAATCCCTCAACAGCTGCATTCTTGAATTCAGTTCCATTATCTGTTCTCAACATTCTAACCACTAACCCTGATTCTGTTTCCACCTTCTTGATATGGTCAATAATTTGTTGAGATACTTCTGATTTAGCATGCTGAAACTTTACCCACGTGTATCTGGTGTAGTCATCCACTATGACCATTGTAAATCTTTTCTTTGACACTGACATAATGTTGACAGGGCCAAAGAGATCCATATGTAACAATTGAATTGGATCTTTGATCATGGTGGCTTCTTTGCTGACAAAGGATGACTTCCTTTGCTTCCCTTGTTGACATGCCGAACATAATCCTTCTTGAATAAACTCCATTTGGGGTAGTCCAGTTACCAACTCTCTCTTCACTAGATCATTAATTGACTTGAAGTTCAAGTGAGAGAGCTTCTTGTGCCATAGCCTGCTTTCATCAGGGGATGCCTTGCTGTAGAAACATGATTCTCCATTTACTGAATTAAAATCAGCAACATAGAGATCTCCTTTTCTTATCCCTGACAAAACCAGCTTCCCATCACTTTCATTTGAGATTAGGCACTGATCTCCTTTGAAGGAAGTGATGAATCCTTTGTCACTTAGTTGACTTATGCTTAGCAAATTATGCTTGAGCCCATCAACTAGTGCTACATTTTCAAATGAGACATTCCCATTTGCTGCTCTGCCATAACCAAGAGTTAGTCCTTTGCTGTTATCACCAAATGAAATTACTGGACCAGCCTTTTCTTGAAATTCTGTGAGCAGGGCTTTGTTTCCTGTCATATGCCTTGAACAGCCACTATCTAGAAACCAGATTTGACTGCTTTTGTTCTTTCCCTGCACACAATAAAACATTTAAATTGTTTTTGGTACCCAATTTGTTTTGGGTCCTCTTGGTTTAGTCACAGTAACAGGTAATGCAACTTTTTCTTTATTAGT
>CM025784.1:12917169-12938430 GCA_014636745.2 Centella asiatica | reverse complement strand
GCATTCATTAGATGTAGCTTTCCTGGTCTGCACACTTTTGCTCGGGTCACCAATAATCAGATCTGTTGTGTGACTTCTGGCCCATTTAGGATTAGAAATGTGTCTTGATGAGCTTGCTTGACTATCATTTCCTCCCCCTAAGCCTGTGCTCCCAGCTTCTGAAAACTCTCCCCCTGAATTAGTGGATAATTCAAGGTTCAAGTTATCCCCTGATGGTGCATGTCCTGATGAATGATCCCCTGATGAAGTATCCCCTGAGCTGTTGTCCAGGAAATTAGCTCTATCTGTTGAAGGGGATTCTTCATTGATTGGATTGACATCAGGAATGGATATATTCTCCATTTGTCTACACACATCATCTTCAATCTCTTGATAATCATTATCATCTTCATTTTCAAACCTGAGTTCTTCATGAAAACCAGGATCTTCAAGCCCAGATATTTCTTGATCATCAAAAGCTACATTTATAGACTCCATCACCACTTGAAGTCTTTTGTTGTAAACCCTGAAGGCCTTGGATGACAGAGAATAACCTAGGAAAATTGCTTCATCAGCTTTAGGATCAAATTTTCCTAAGTTTTCACCAAAATTCCTTAGAACAAAACATTTGCATCCAAAGACATGGAGAAACTTGATGCTTGGCTTTCTCCCTGTCATTAGCTCATATGGTGTCTTGTTGTGAGCCTTGTTGATTAGAGATCTATTCTGAGTAAAGCAAGCAGTGGAAATTGCTTCAGCCTAAAAATAGGTGAGAATCTTTGCCCCTGCTAGCATTGACCTAGCAGCTTCTATCAGGGTTCTATTTTTCCTTTCCACTACACCATTCTGTTGAGGAGTCCTTGGAGCAGAAAATGTATGATTTATTCCTTTCTCCACACAAAATCCCTCAACAGCTGCATTCTTGAATTCAGTTCCATTATCTGTTCTCAACATTCTAACCACTAACCCTGATTCTGTTTCCACCTTCTTGATATGGTCAATAATTTGTTGAGATACTTCTGATTTAGCATGCTGAAACTTTACCCACGTGTATCTGGTGTAGTCATCCACTATGACCATTGTAAATCTTTTCTTTGACACTGACATAATGTTGACAGGGCCAAAGAGATCCATATGTAACAATTGAATTGGATCTTTGATCATGGTGGCTTCTTTGCTGACAAAGGATGACTTCCTTTGCTTCCCTTGTTGACATGCCGAACATAATCCTTCTTGAATAAACTCCATTTGGGGTAGTCCAGTTACCAACTCTCTCTTCACTAGATCATTAATTGACTTGAAGTTCAAGTGAGAGAGCTTCTTGTGCCATAGCCTGCTTTCATCAGGGGATGCCTTGCTGTAGAAACATGATTCTCCATTTACTGAATTAAAATCAGCAACATAGAGATCTCCTTTTCTTATCCCTGACAAAACCAGCTTCCCATCACTTTCATTTGAGATTAGGCACTGATCTCCTTTGAAGGAAGTGATGAATCCTTTGTCACTTAGTTGACTTATGCTTAGCAAATTATGCTTGAGCCCATCAACTAGTGCTACATTTTCAAATGAGACATTCCCATTTGCTGCTCTGCCATAACCAAGAGTTAGTCCTTTGCTGTTATCACCAAATGAAATTACTGGACCAGCCTTTTCTTGAAATTCTGTGAGCAGGGCTTTGTTTCCTGTCATATGCCTTGAACAGCCACTATCTAGAAACCAGATTTGACTGCTTTTGTTCTTTCCCTGCACACAATAAAACATTTAAATTGTTTTTGGTACCCAATTTGTTTTGGGTCCTCTTGGTTTAGTCACAGTAACAGGTAATGCAACTTTTTCTTTATTAGTTATTTTTGGTTTTGGCAAATTTAAAACTTTCTCCATTTTAGGATCTTCAATATATGTTTTTGATTTCTCAACAGTTATTTTACCTTTTTCCTTGGAGGAGCAGGTTTTAATAGTTGGTAAATCATTAGCATACAAAATTGTGCCAGTCAAAATTTGTGGTTTTTCTTTGCATTGAAAAGACAAATGATTACAGCTACCACAATTTCAGCACACTTTTCTAGGGGCTTCATGAATAGAAGAATAATTTCTAGATTTATTAACACCTAGCTTACCATTTCTATTCTTCCTATTTTCCCCTGACAGGCCTTTTTCCCTTGACGGGCTGTTATGGCCTGATTCACTCTTTCCCCCTGACGACTGTGTATCCACTGATGCACAGTCTAGTTTTTCCATTACTGGAGGATTGAGTGTTTTGGCAAGGATACTTTTCTTGCCTCTCCCACCACTAGTGGAAGCTTCATTCACTGGGAAGACATTCCCAGATTCTAGCTTTGCTGTTGCCTTAACAAACTTGATAGTTTGTGATGGCCTTTTTCCAGAGCTAGCTGCCATCTCAACCTCAATGGGAAGTTGCTGCATATGAGTCTCTTCATAGCCCAAACCAGATTTTGGATCAGATTTCTGACTTTTCAAACGATCCTCCAGTTTTCTGCTAGACTCATTCCATACTTCCCTTTCTTGACTAAGAAGATTTGAAGTCCATTCCTCCCTTTTGATATCACAGTCAAGAAGATTTTTAGTCCTTGAGAGTTCTTTTTCAAGACTCTCAAGTCTAGAGTTCTCTGATTCTAAAAGAGTGCTCCTTACAGATAATTGTTCATTTATTTTTTGTACTCTCTCAATTTCAGCTACAGCACTCCTCAGGGTGTCATAGAGATCCTTTATCTCACAGGTCATTTCCTTAACAGTTTTAACACAATCATTTTTAGACATGTTAGAGGAAATTTCGAGGCTTACTTGTGAGCTGCTACTGTCAGTGGATGAGGCCATCAGGGCTAGGTTGACATACTCTTCATTTTCTTCTTCATCAGAGTCAGCCCAGTCCTTTCCCTCTGCAATGTATGCTTTTCCCTTCTTGTTTGCATTAAGAAGGTCAAAGTATTTCTTCTTGTAGTCCATAACAGCTTCTTTGTCTCTGGATTCACCATCTTTTGTGACCTTGCGGCACTCATTTGCAAAGTGACCCATCTCATTACATTTGTAGCACTTTATTCTTGATTTGTCAATAAAGTTTTTCGTGCTACTGGATTTCCTTGCTGAAAATCTTTTAGATCCTGATGGCTTTTGGAATTTCAGCTTGGAAAACCTTTTTGCAAGAAAGGCCATGGTTTCATCCAGCTCCTCTAACTCCTGTGGAGTATATTCTTCCTCCTTGAAGTCAGCTTCTTTATCCCCTTCAATTTCAGCATCTTCTAGTTGTTGCTTCATCAAGACACTAGGCCTTGCTTCTTGTTTGTCCTTCGTGGCAGCCATCAGGGCTACTGATTTAAGCTTTTGGCATCCCCTGACATTTCAGATCTTTGTTGAACCTTAAGTTCATATGTCTTTAAGGTGCCATAAAGCCTATCCAAGTCTAGAAGATTCATGTCCTTGGATTCCTTGATGGCTGTTGTCTTTGGATCCCATGATATGGGAAGGGCTCTCATGAACTTTCTGTTCACATCCTTGTTAGCATAGGCCTTCCCCATATAATCTCAGGTCATTTACCAACCTGTTGAATCTGTCAAACATTTCAGTAAGTGTTTCACCATTTTTTATTGTGAATCACTCATACTGTTGTGTTAACAGCTGCAGTTTGTTTTCCCTCACTTCCTCAGTACCGTCACAAAGGATTTGTATGGTATCCCATATAGATTTAGACATGGTTAGATTCATGATACTATTTAGCATATCATCGTCCAAACCATTATACGGGATACCAGTCACTTTAAGATCCTTTTTCACCTTTTCTCTTTCCTCTATCGTCATTTCATCAATTGTCTTTGGGACAAGCTTTTCAGGAATACTGACTCCATTAACGACTTCTATAGGAATGAGCTTCTTGGGAACGTGAGGTCCTTCTTCTAGAATCTGCAAATATTCATCATCAATAGCTCTTAGATGTACTATCATTCTTTGTCTCCAGAAGAAGTATTTGCCCCTTTCCAACATGGGGACTTTACTGTTTCCAGCTTTATTAGCCATTGATAGTGATCATATTTAGCAAGTAAAATCTGCTAAGAGGCTCTGATACCAATTGTTAGTGCAATATTAGCATAAGTGTTTGTAGAAGGGGGGGTTGAATACAAACACTTGAAACTTTTCGCACTTAAAAAACTTATATGGCTTATTGAAAACAGTTGAACAACCAGAAAAACTATATGGAATGAACACACAGATTCAAGTTAAAATAGTTATATTATAACTCGAGGTTTTTCTGGAAATCTGTATAATCACAAATGTGATTTACAGCTACAAATTCTGTGAATAAAGTTCATAGCTTCTCACACTCACTAGCTTCTAATATTCTTTGAAATATCTCTCTCAAGATTTATTGCAAAGCTTCTCTCTAGTGTTTTTGTGCTTCAGTGCTTGTTTGATCTGTTGGATGGATTCAATCAATCGTTTTTTGTGTAATGAGAGCTTCGTTGCTTATATATCAATCAGTGGGTTGAAATCACGTTCTTGAGACGTGCTTCTCTTCTCAACTTAGCCGCAAGTATGTCACATCTAAACTTTATGTGTCAGACTGCTACAAGCTTTGTTGCTACTTTTCTTCCCTTGATCTGTGTGCATTTAATGCGTGAGAGTTCTCATTGGACCATTAACAAACTTCAAGAAATATCTTTCCAGTTAATATTTCTTGCTTCTGTAACACGTTACGTTGATTTCCGTGAAAGAACTGATGACGGGTGTATGCTGTCACAACGATCCACTGACTGCTAGCCCTGATGGACTTTGATCAGTGCTTCTGGATCCCCTGATGCTTATTGACTGGATCAGGGCTTCGTCCTTCACTTGAGTTATACTCAGTGCTTCTTGACCCTGATGGTTATAGCTGATTGCATACACTGATGGCTTCCACTGATGTCATGTTGGTCATTCTCCCTGACAGGTTACCCTGATGGGTTTGCCTGACACTGATATGTCCCGAAGTGTGTCACTGACGAATTGGTCTGCCCTTGTCATCCCCTGACGGGTTCCCCTGAAGAGTTCCCCCTGATGTGTTCCCCTGATGGGTTCCCCCTGATGGGTTCCCCCTGATGGGTTCCCCTGATGGGACTTTAATCAACGTAACTTTGATTTAGAATTTCTGATGTGCGGAATACTTCGTTTGCTTACAAGTAGCATCAGACATTCTCCTTCACTTTGTCAAGTCCTTTGAATGTTCCTGTTTTCTGACTTGTCTTGTGAAGTTATTAACTATCCACTGATGAGTAAATTTATCATCAGTGGATGCAAAACTTGTGCTGATCTTAAGGTTTATAAAATACCTCAAGTATTTACAGTTGCACAATTTATTACATAATCATCATCATCATCATTTATCTCTAACAAGCTGGTTTTATCAGGAATAAGAAAAGGAGATCTTTATGTTGTTGACTTCAATTCAGTAAGTGGAGAATCATGTTTCTACAACAAGGCAACTCCTAATGAAAGCAAGCTATGGCAGAAGAAGCTCTCTCACCTGAATTATAAATCTATCAATAATTTAGTAAAGAGAGAGTTGGCAACTGGGCTACCCCAAATGGAGTTCATTCAAGAAGGGTTATGCTCAGCTTGTCAACAAGGGAAGCAAAGGAAAACATCCTTTGTCAACAAGGAAGCCACAATGATTAAAGATCCAATTCAATTGCTACATATGGATCTCTTTGGCCCTGTCAATATTATGTCAGTGTCAAAGAAAAGATTTGCAATGGTCATTGTGGATGACTACACCAGATACACTTGGGTGAAGTTTCAAAATGCTAAATCAGAAGTTCCTCAGCAAATCATTGACCACATCAAGAAAGTGGAAACTGAGTCAGGGTTAGTGGTTAGAATGTTGAGGACAGACAATGGAACTGAATTCAAGAATGCAGCTGTTGATGAATTTTGTGTGGAGAAAGGCATCAACATACACTTTCTGCTCCAAGGACTCCTCAACAAAATGGTGTAGTGGAAAGGAAGAACAGAACCCTGATAGAGGCTGCTAGAACAATGCTAGTAGAGGCAAAGATTCCTACCTATTTTTGGGCTGAAGCAATTTCCACTGCTTGCTTTACTCAAAATAGGTCATTAATCAATAAGGCTCACAACAAGACTCCATATGAGCTAATGACAGGGAGAAAGCCAAACATCAAGTTCCTACATGTTTTTGGATGCAAATGCTTTATCTTAAGGAACTTTGGTGAGAACTTTGGAAAATTTGATCCAAAGGCTGATGAAGCAATTTTCTTAGGTTACTCCCTGACATCTAAGTCCTACAGGGTTTACAATAAGAGACTTCAGGTGGTGATGGAGTCTATAAATGTAGCTTTTGATGATCAAGAGATTTCTGGACTTGAAGACCCTGGTTTTCATGAAGAGCTCAGGTTTGAAAATGGAGATGAGACATATTATCAAGAGATTAAAGTTGATGAGTGCAGACAAATGGAGAATTTATCCATTTCTGATGTCAATCCAAATTCTATAGGAGCCCCTTCCAATGATAGAGTCAATTTACTAGACAACAGATCAGGGGATCATCCATCAGGGCATGCACCATCAGGGGATAACTTGAACCTTGAATTAAGTACTAATTCAGGGGGAGGGTTTTTAGAAGCTGGGAGCACAGACTTAGGGGGAGGAGATGTCAATCAAGATACATCTCTAATCCCAAATGGGCCAAAAGTCATTCACATGACTTAATTATTGGTGACCCAAACAAGAAAGTGCAAACCAGAAAAGCAACATCTAATGAATGCCTGTACGCTTGCTTTCTTTCACAAATGGAGCCAAAGAAATTTGAAGAAGCCATTCAAGATGCAGATTGGATAATGGCTATGCAAGAAGAGCTAAATTAGTTTGAAAGAAATCAAGTATGGAAACTAGTACCTAAACCCAAAGAAAGAATTATAATAGGCACTAAGTGGGTATTCAGGAACAAGATGGATGAAGCTGGCATTGTTATAAGGAATAAAGCAAGACTGGTTGCAAAAGGATATCTTCAAAAAGAAGGAATTGACTTTGATGAAACCTTTGCACCAGTAGCCAGACTTGAGGCTATAAGAATTTCTTAGCCTATGCAGCACATTCAAATTTCAAGGTTTATCAAATGGATGTGAAAAGTGCTTTTCTCAATGGGAAATTGGAACAGGAGGTGTATGTCCAACAACCTCCAGGATTCGAGAGTTCAAAATTTCCAAATCATGTGTTCAAGTTAGAAAAGGCACTTTATGGACTGAAGTAAGCTCCTAGAGCTTGGTATGACACATTGTCAAAGTTTCTAGTGGAAAACAAATTCACAAGAGGTATCATTGACAAAACATTGTTCTTTAGACAACATCAAGGTCATCTGATTTTGGTTCAAATTTATGTTGATGATATTATCTTTGGATCCACTGACACTAGACTGTGTGAAAAGTTCTCCAAACTCATGCAAAGTAAGTATGAAATGAGCTTGATGAGTGAGTTATCATATTTATTGGGGTTGCAAGTCAAACAAGTCACTGATGGAATTTACATTCATCAGACAAAATATGCCAAAGAACTTCTGAAGAAATTTGATATGGAGGACTCAAAAGTAGCAAAGACACCAATGGTCACTATAACCAAGATTGACCTTGATAAGGATGGAAAGAAAGTTGATTTGAAGACTTACAGGGGAATGATTGGATCTTTGTTGTATCTAACAGCAAGCAGGCCTGATATAATGTTTGCAACATGTCTTTGTGCAAGATATCAAGCTGACCCAAGGGAATCTCATCTCATTGCAGTGAAAAGAATCTTGAGATATGTCATGGGCACTGCAGAGTTGGGACTTTGTTATCCAAAGGAGTTTGGATTTGAATTGATAGGATATTCTAATGCTGACTTTAGAGGATGCAGAATTGACAGAAAAAGTACAACAGGAAGCTTTCAGTTTCTAGGAGGAAGGCTTGTATCTTGGTTCAGCAAAAAGTAGCACTCAATTTCAACATCAACTGCTGAAGCTGAATATATTGCAGCTGGAAGTTGCTGTGCACAAATCCTATGGATGAAAAATCAATTAATGGATTATGGCCTGAACTTCAAAAATATTCCAATTAGGTGTGATAACACTAGTACCATTGCCGTTGTTGAAAATCCTGTGCAACACTCCAGAACCAAGCATATAGAAATCAAATATCATTTCATCAGGGAACATGTTATGAATGGAACCATTGAACTACAATTTGTACCATCAAATCAACAGCTGGCAGACATTTTTACCAAAGCTCTTGATGAAGCCACGTTTTTCAATCTTGTGGGAGAGCTAGGAATGGTGAATTATGTGTCAGGGTCAGGGTCAAATGCTTAAGTTCTGGTACTCCTGTATCATTTCATGAATTCCTGATGAAATAAATTGATATGTGATAATATATGTTACAACTGTAAATATGTATATGTATACTTGTATATTTTGTATTTTTGTTTGGTTGTTTGTTTTTGACTGATGCATCAGGGTCAGGATCTCCGTCAAGACACATCAGGGTCAGGGTATCATACTCGCGCATCAGGGTCAGGGTATTAGACTCGCGCATCAGGGTCAGGGTATCTTGCTTTGGAATCAGCGTCAGGACATTCGACTTATGTATCAGTATCAGGGTATGTATATATAAAGAGCATTAGGGTAAGGTAAAATGTTTTTAATTGCATCAGGGGATTACGTCAGTTAAGCGATGACAACTCATCAGGATGTTCTTCTCTCATTGATGATGTGTCATCACAGAAATTGAAATGACACCCTGATTGCGTGTTTTTTTAGGAGCAGATTTCAAACGTCAACAGGCGGGTATTTATACACCATCTCTCCTACTTTCTAAAACACCTTAAATCATTTAATCTATCTCTAATATTTGCTCGAGTTTTCTTTTTTTCTCTCTCTCTCTCTCTCTCGTTTTCACAGAAACCCTAGAACTGCAAATCTTCAAAAGCATCAATGGCACCCAGCAACTCTCAACAAATACCATGAAATCTGGTTGTCCCACCCACAAACTATATGGGTTTCTCAGACATTGAGGAGGTAAATGATTGCTTCAAGCCGATACTGAATTATCTACTCAACTCAGATTATAGTCAAGCAATCTTTTCTGATGACGAAATGTCGGGGGAAGCACTGTCTCAACTTTGGACCAGTGCAATGTTTATGTACTCCATTACAAGGCCTGATGTGGTGAAGGGAATCTCATTCAAGATTTTTTCTGAGAAAGGGAAAATAACCCCTTTCAGAATTCATTCTGCTTTGGGGCTTCCTAATCAAGACCTAGTGGAAGTACCTGGTGATGCTGAACTACTCGTCTTCTTGAGGGAACTAGGCTATAACGCTGCTCCCAACGCAGTGTTAAAATTCAAGGACCTTAAGAGGGTGAACGTGAAGCGGGAGATCTCTTATCTCTTCGACACCATCACCAAGGTGTTCTTAGGTAAGTGTTCTAACTTTGAGGTTATCACCTCTTTAACATTAAAGATAGCATATGCAATAATTAGAAATGTATATATAAATATAGGTAAAATAATTTGTCATGACCTTGTAAATAAATTAGGTAGTTTTAATTCTAGGAAATCAGAAGTTTATTATGCTAGATTTTTGTATATGATTATTAAAGATCAAATTACTAATTTTTCTTTTGAGAATGATATACCTGTACAGACATACAAGCAAACAAAGAAGTTGTTTGCAGAAATTATAAAGAAATCCTATACAGCCGAACCATTTGCACTTCCACTGCATATGGTACAGGTAGTAAATTCTTCACCATCCACTTTCCAACCTGTAAATTCTTCACCTTTATCTACTGATACGTCAAATTACGTACCTAGGGTTAGGTTTACAAAACACCCTAATTGTTGACTTCGTTTGATTGCGAATTTAATGCCTTTGCTAACCTGCAAATAAAATCTTCCAAGAAGAGGATGGGGCTTCAGCCCTTTGGAAGATCCTCAGGTGTGTGTGTCAGTAAGGGCTCAAAAAAGGAAGTGAAAGTTGTATGAAAAGAATCAGTTACCTTATATGTTGTTGCCTGACCTCTATTTATAAACATCCAAGTTATCAGAGTCCTTCATGGATTAATCTTCCAAATCCTTATCAGGATTGTTTCCAAATCCTATCGGGATTGCCTTTTCAAATCCTATCAGGATTATGTTTTCAAAGGGATCTCAATTGTATCCTTATTTCTACCCTATCTTGGGTTCATTGAATATAGACGCATCGACCGTAGTGGGCCTTTCGGGCCTTGTTATTAATTATACTTAGGGCTTACTATTTTGGCCCATATGGCAGAGAATACAATCACTTCTCTGCCTACCCAAGTAGAACAACCCATTTCTACACAACCACTCTCTATTGCCCAACCCATAGTCTCCCAAAAGACTATTGGGATTAAAAGAAAACCCAGTGAAGTTACCACATTAATTGAGGGGGAGCAAGGAGAGAGAGTGATTGGCTACAGGCGTAAGAAGAAGAAGGGAGCCACGAGTGTTACCCAACAGCCTGACCAGGCAGTATCCTCTCAAAAGGATACTGCTTTTGATAAGGAATTAAACATATTTCTAACTAGTTTCTCTCAAAAGGAATTAGTTATTGAAAATAGTCCCCAACCAGGGACACAGTTGAGTGAGGCACAAACACTGACCATGGACTCTGATGAAACTAATATCAGGGTCTCTGAGAGCCACTTGCAGATATCTGACACAGTGAGTGAACACACCACTCAAGATGTTGTAGTTCAGAAGCTTCTCAATAAGTTCAACATGAGTCATAAGCATTCTTCTACAACATCTTTTGATGAATCACCTCCTCGTTCAGTGATTTAGCCAACACTCCCATCTACACCACTTCCTTCTTTCTCTGTTCCTCAAATTTCTTCAGATATTATGACACAAACATTGAGTGTCATAAGATCAAATTCTCCACTTTCTCAATTCGTGGAGGAGCCAACACTCCTTGAAAGAGTGATTGAAAGTCACCACTCTCAAATGGTTGACTCATTTTTCCTTGAAACAATCACTGATGATCAGACAGGGGACATAAATTCCAATGTACATACCAAAGCAATAAGTCTTTATGTTCCCCCAATTGTAAATACTTCCTCTATAGAAACATATACTTCTCCAATTATACATACACATATTACTTTTACTCCTTCTCCTATCACTACTGTGGAACCAGAACCTGTACATAACTTACTTGAACTGGACACAATTGCTGATCTCCAAGCCCATAGGAGCCCCTCTAGGACAATTTTGAGTGAGGCTGAGAGAATACTTAGTGAAGAGAGGCAAAGTCATACCCCTGAGAGGACTTTGGCAAAAGAAGAGGAAGAGAGTACTGCCTTAGTAGGCAAAGAAAAAGGAGAGAATACAAGTGATGTCTTAGAAGATAAAGAAAAAGAAGAGCATGAGGGAGATAAGGATGAGATCCTTGTAAATAAAGAATAGAGATAAAATACAGATACTGTAAATACTACTTCAAGCTCTGAAAGTGCTGAAGATGATGCTCCACAAGATGATTTTTTCCAATTCATCGGAGTTGATTTGTACTTTCAACAGAATCAAATGGTGGACATTGTACAGTTATTGAAGCAAGAGCTCGCCAGGACCACTGATCCAATCTTGATCAAAGTGTTAAAATCACAGATCATGATTGGTCAGTCTGTAGATATTGAGAATAAGAAGTTATACACACATTTTACAAATAAGATCATGTTAGGTTTTATGAACATTTGATGATGATTGTCTTTAAGATACTTAGGAATACAAATGTACAGAAAAGTGTTGGTTTGAAACACTTTAGTATTGTAGCTAGCAGTAGTATCTCTTGTTTGTAAATTAGTCATTTTAATAAAGAGATAGATTTATTTCATTTGTATGTACTGCTGGAATACTTGTTGAGTGTGTTCAACAAGTTGTTTTAAATTTATTAGTCCTTCGGAGATTGAATTTGGCTTGTCGGAGACTAAGGGAAAAGTTCATCAGAGACTAAGTTTTTGTTCATCAGAGATTGGACTTTGCCCATCGGAGATTAAAGTTTTGTTAATCGGAGATTGAAGAATCCTTCATCGGAGATTAAGGTTTTGTTCATCAGAGATTGAAGGATTGGTCATCGGAGATTAAAGCTTACATCATTGGGGATTGGAACTAAAGAGTCAGAGATTAATGCTGACGTCATCAGAGATTAAAACAATACCTCGGAGATTAAAAGCTGACGTCACCAACGACTAAAGCTAAACCATCGGAGATTAGTCGAGGACTTAATCACTGATGGAGTTAGAGTTCAAATCAAAGAAGGAAAGCCTTCCATGCACACGTAGATTTTATTGAAGACGTAGCTGACAAGGAAACTTGTTAGAAATCTTTCAATTGAAAAGATTGTATTTGATTTGATTTAGGGAACTAGGTTTTTGATAACTTAGTTTTAGAATCTGTAATTAAAAAATTACAGAATAACAATACGAAGCTGTATAGAATTAGAAGAGTTGTATTCTCTTAATATACAGAATAGAAGCTGACGGTCAAAGTTTGTCTTGATTGTTAGAAAACTTGTAATCAATTGTTAAATCAATAAAAGCAATTGTTTATAGAGTTTTGATCTTGTTCTTTATATTCCGCAGAAAAGTTTAATTTCTTAAAGAACAAGAAATTGAAAAAAGTTGCAAGAACTTGTATTCAACCCCCCTTCTACAAGTTCTAGGTCGTCTCACTGGGAAAACAATTGGTATCAGAGCCTTTAATTGAAAATACTCAATTAACAAGATTCTGAGATGGCCAACAACGACGAAGCAAGCAGCTCTAACATGATTGCGTATAATGGAGGACGTGATGGTGGAACCAGGATCCCTATTATGAAGAGGGATGAATATCCAATGTGGAAACAAAAGATGTATATGCACTTGAGAGCAACAGATCCAGATTACATAGATAGGATTGAGAAGGGTCCTTATCTACCCAGGAAATTTATTCCTGCAAAAACTGTCAAAGGATCTATTATTGCAGAACACTTTGTACTTGCACCAGAAAGTGATTATACCAACGAGGACAAGTTACAAGTGTTGAAAGATGCTAAAGTTATGAACATACTTTACAATGGAATAGACAAACATATGTTCAATAGCATCATCAATTGCACGACATCTAAACAAGTCTGGGACACCATCAAGGTCCTATGTGAGGGGACTGATCAAGTCAGGAAGAACAGGCGTTCACTGTTGACTCAACAATATGAGTTCTTTCAAGCAAAGCTTAATGAACCAATCACGTCAATCTATGACAGGTTCAATTCTTTGCTTAATGACTTGACCATACTTGGTAAGACATATGATAATGAAGATATCAATACCAAGTTCATGAGAGCCCTTCTTCCTAGCTGGGATCTAAAGACTACTGCGGTTAGGGAGGCTCATGATATGGAAACACTCACACTGGACAGGCTCTACGGGAATTTAAAGACCTATGAACTTGAAGTAGAGCAAAGACAGTGCATGCATGGCAGAGACAAAGAGCTGCGTTGATGGTTGAGACAAACAAGTCTCAAGAGAAGCTTGATGAGGAATTTTCTGACGCTAGCTCAACTGATAATGAAGATGAACTGGATACTGATGATGACATGGAAGAATTCATGGCATTCATGGTTAAACAGTTTAAGAAATTTAGGGCTAGCAGAAAAGGAAGAAAATCATCGAGAAAACCTAACCCTAAACGAGAAGGTCAAAAAGTTACCTTTGATTTAAAGAAAATAAGATGCTACAATTGTGATGGGTTAGGGCACTTTGCCAATGAGTGCAAGAAACCTAGATCTAATGATAGATCTAAGGATGAAAAATCAAGGAAGGATTTTGCTGACAAGAAAGCCAAATCAAAAAGCAAAGCCTTGATTACTGAGGGAAAAGATTGGATTGACAGCGACTCTGATGAAGAAGTTGTCAACTTTGCCCTAATGGCTCGTAGTGACGAGTCAAGTGATTCTACAAAGGTATGTAATGCAAATCAGAATTTTAACGTGCTTAATTTACTTAATACATCTAGCATTGAAAGCATGCAAAAAGACATATCTGATTTGCTTGTCAGTTTTAGATCTTTAACTATAGAGCATACCAATGTAAAAGAATCACGTGACAATCTCTTAAAAAGAAACAATTTTCTTGAAGAGAGATTGGCACAGTTTGATACTATCAAGTCTGATTTAAACAAAGCACATCATATGATTGATGCTTTGAAAAAGAGGGAATATTACTTAGTAGAGCAACTTGAAATTGCTCAAGCTAAGATCAAACTGTGGAATACTTCCTCTAAAAAGCTAAAAGACTTGGTAGATAGTCAAACAATGGTAGATATTTCCCAATTAAAATCAAACATGGAAAGAGGCAATCGACTCATTCTGAGTCAAGTCTTGAATCTGCAGCTAGTGAGAAAGGACTCAAGAAGATTTGGGTCCCAAAAATCTCAAACTAGTTCTCTCTACTGTGCAGGGCAAAAAGAATAAATCATGGTACTTGGACAGTGGTTGTTCAAGGCACATGACTGGAGATAAGTCCCTGCTAAAACAGTATGAAGAGAGAAGTGGCCCAATAGTCACTTTTGGAGATGATAGCAAAGGCCATACCAGAGGATATGGATCTGTTGAACATGGAGATGTCATCTTCACTGAAGTATCACTAGTTGATGGCTTAAAGCACAATTTACTTAGTGTGAGTCAACTGTGTGATAAGGGATTCAATGTCACTTTTAAAGAAGATCAATGTTTAGTAAGTGACAAAGAATCAGGGACTGTGATTTTGACAGGAAAAAGAAAAGGAAATTTGTACATTGCAAATCTCATTTCTTCAACTGATCAAATCACATGTCTTTATAGCAAAGCTTCAACTGATGAAAGTTGGCTTTGGCATAAGGAATTACTCATCAATTCTCTGCACCTAGAACTCCTCAACAAAATGGAGTTGTTGAGAGGAAAAATAGAACCCTCATTGAAGCAGCAAGGACCATGTTGTAAGAGGCTAAGCTTCCCACCTACTTTTGGGAGGAAGCTATAAGCACTGCATGTTTTACACAAAACAGGTCTTTGATAAACAAAGCCTACAACAAAACACCATATGAGTTAATGACTGGGAGAAAACCAACTCTCAAGTTTTTACATGTGTTTGGTTGTAAGTGCTTTGTACTGAGAGATTCATCAGAGACAAGAGGAAAATTTGACAATAAGTCTGATGAAGCAATCTTCTTATGTTATTCTCAGTTAAGCAAAGCATACAGAGTTTATAACTTAAGAACCAAGGTCATTGTGGAATCCATTCAAGTTGCATTTGATGATAGAAAGATTCCAGGAATGCTTGATCAAGGATTGCATGAACCTCTCAGTTTTGAGAATGAATTGGATGCATGGGAATATCCAACAGAGAATGCTGAAAATCCCCAAAATAACAATGATTCCTCTTTAATTTAGGGGGAGTTGACTGTTGTGCATGAAGTACCAAGGACTGATGTATTATCAGAGATTAGTGTACTGGAACAAAATGGAACACAAGTCACTAATGACATTAATTCTCCATCGGAGACTAATGATACATCAGAGACTAGTATCCCTGATGCACACACAGAGACTATTGAGATATCTAACTCAGGGGGAGTTAATGAAGAAGAGATCAATAGTTTAGGGGGAGCAAACTCTGCTAATGAAGCTGGATTGAATTTTATCAATCTAGAAAATGAAGCCTCTAGTTCAAGAACAAATCTGCCAAAAACCAGACCATGGTTGAAAGACCACACAACAGATTTGATCATTGGAAATATTGAGGATGGAGTTAGGACTAGAAGTGCAACACAAAATGAATGTTTGTACCTCAGTTTTCTACCAAAGATTGAACCAAAGAAAATTGAGGAAGCACTTCAAGATCCTGATTGGATTATTGCCATGCAAGAAGAATTAAACCAATTTGTTAGAAACAAAGTCTGGAGATTGGTACCCAAACCAAGGAACAGATCTATAATAGGTGCCAAGTGGGTCTTCAGAAACAAATTGGATGAAACTGGTACAATTACAAGGAATAAGGCAAGACTGGTTGCAAAGGGATACTCTCAAGAGGAAGAAATTGACTATGATGAGACCTTTGCACCAGTGGCTAGACTTGAAGCAATCAGAATTTTTCTTGCTTTTGCATCCTACAAGAACTTCAAAGTGTACCAGATGGATGTCAAGAGTGCTTTCCTTAATGGAAAATTGGAAGAAGAAGTCTATGTTCAACAACCCCTAGGTTTTGTAGACTCCAAATTTCCTAATCATGTTTACAGGTTAGACAAAGCACTCTATGGCTTAAAACAAGCACCAAGAGCCTGGTATGATACTCTTTCTCAGTTTTTAATTGAAAATAAATTTGTAAGAGGTATCATAGATAAAACATTGTTTTATAGAATTCAAGGCTCTGATGTTATACTTGTGCAAATATATGTTGATGATATTATTTTTGGGTCTACTAATGAAAAACTGTGTGCAAAATTTTCAAAACTTATGCAGTTTAGATATGAAATGAGCATGATGGGTGAATTAACATTTTTCTTAGGATTGCAAATTAAACAGTCAACTGAGGGAATTTTCATCAGTCAGTCTAAGTACATTAAGGACTTACTGAGAAAATATGATTTGGTTGACTGTACTTCTGCAAAAACACCTATGCCCACAGCCACTAAGCTAGATAAGGATTTAAAAGGAAAGAAAGTAGACATTACTAGCTATAGAGGCATGATAGGTTCACTTTTGTATCTAACTGCAAGTAGACCTGATATAATGTTTTCAATATGTCTATGTGCTAGATTTCAAGCTGACCCTAGAGAGTCACATTTGATTGCTGTAAAAAGAATACTCAGATATCTAAAGGGTACCCCAAATCTTGGATTATGGTATCCCAAAGAATCTGATTTTAAACTAATTGGTTATTCAGATGCTGATTATGCAGGGTGTAAGCTTGACAGGAAAAACACAAGTGGAAGCTGCCAACTTCTTGGAGGCAGACTTGTTGCTTGGTTTAGCAAGAAACAAAATTCAGTTTCTACTTCAACAGTAGAAGCTGAATACATTGCAGCTGGGAGTTGCTGTGCACAGATCTTGTGAATCAAAAATCAACTCCTAGACTATGGTATGACACTATCCAAAATCCCAATTTATTGTGATAACACTAGTGCCATAGCCATAACTGAAAATCCAGTGCAACATTCAAGAACTAAACATATAGATATAAGATATCACTTCATTAGGGAACATGTTAGTGAAGGGAATATTGAATTGCACTGGGTTGCAACTGATAAACAACTTGTAGATATTTTTACAAAACCTTTGGATGAATCTACTTTCAACAGACTAGTTTCTGAATTAGGAATGTTAAATTATGGTTCTAAAAATTAAGTTTTAAGCCTTCAAGTTGTTTAACAGTTGCAAGAAGCTATTTCAAATTTGATAAAACAGAAAAATGTAGCTAATAATCATCAATATGGTTGTTGGAAAATGGTTATTTGATCTCTGATCAGTAAAATGGTTAGTCTCATGATTAATCAAAATTACAACATCGGAGATTGACCCTAATCTCCGATGAGTACATTTACGTCATCGGAGATTACATTAGTCCCCGATGAGTTATTTCATCGGAGATTACATTAATCCCCGATGAGTACATTTACATCATCGGAGATTACATTAGTCCCCGATGAGTTATTTCATCAGAGATTACATTAATCCCCGATGAGTACATTTACATCATCGGAGATTACCTTAGTCCCCGATGAGTAATTACTTCATCGGAGACTAATCGGGTCAATCTCTTATCACATGGGTCAATCAGAGATTAGGGCAATCTCTGAAAAAGGGTAAATTGGTAGTTACCCATGATCCTTGAATAACAAACATCTCTTATACTTTAATAAAAGTAATTTCAAAAAACGTTTGTAATCACAAGTATCAAACTCTGCAATCTGATTTCTCTCTCAAATTCTCTGCAATTTAATCTCTCTTTGAGCTTTCTTTACAAGTTTACAGATCTCTTCAATGGCGGCAAAAACAGTGTGCTTTAAGTTTGGCGAGTTCGATTTTATCAAAACTAACCATGCAGGGGTGGGTGATAAATATGATTTCGAAGCAAAATACTACCACTTTGTGGATTTCCTCAATAACTCTCCACCACAATACGCCATTTATGAAGCTCCCATCCAAGCTGTAGAAGTAATATCAACCATGTGGAGCACTGCAACAATCACTGATGAAAGTGATGACTCTCCACAGGTAAGTTTCAGGTATGAAAACACAGACTATTCTATTACTCATACCACGGTTAATAATGCACTTCAGTTACCCATAAGGGAAAACTATGACCCCTTTGCCTCTGATGAAGAACTTATAGGTATGTTTAAAGACTTAAACTATAATACTGATATAAGTTTTGTTGGGACCATCACACGTCCCCATCTTAGGCCAGAGTGGTCATTGTTCTTTGACATTATAACCAAATCCTTTACTTCAAAATGTAGTGGATATCATGTCATCACCACTATTTCTCAACAAATTGCATATAGTGTGTTGTATGATAGGCATATTAATTTAGGGCTTTTGATTTTGCACAATCTGATTGAAAAACTTAAAACTGGCAACAAAACTAAAATTTATTATGCTAGGTTTTTAATGATGATTGCAAATCATTTAATACCTAACCTTAATATTGCTAGTATGCAAGTTGTGCCTACAGTTTTGCAGACTAAAAGAGTGGTTAGGGATTTGCAGAAGTATGAGGCAAAGGTAAATTTACCTCTATTTTATCCTACTGTCATGAGAAACTTTCTCATTGACACTCTTCCAACCACATATTCTTTGGAATTCTTTGGGGATACCACACAAACACCAACTAATCCCCCAACAACTTCTCAATCACAATCCAAAGCCCCCTCCATAGTCTCCCAACAGACTGTGGTTGCATATACCAGAAAAGCGAAAAAGCTCCCAATAAAAAGAAAAATAATTGAGGGAGTAAGTGAGGATGAGGGAGAACCAGAAGCTGAAGTTCCACTTCAGAGAAAGAAGAGAATAATTACCATAAGCCAAAAGCAATCCATTGCTTCCCAAAAGTCAATGGAGGTTAAAAGGAAAAATAGTGAACTGTCATCATCCTCCCAAAAGGATGCTGACATTGAAGAAAGTTCCCAACCAGGAACAAACTGTACAGAGTCTGCACAAACTCTTGGTCACAGCCAAGAGGAACCAAATAGAGAGAATACAAAAGAAAAGAGTGACACAAAGAGTGCACACACAGAGTCTCCAATTGATGTTCCTCAATCTTTTGCCCTTGAGGAACAACCAACACTCCTTACTGTACATTCTTCTCCTTTTTCTCCCATTCTTGATTCTTTTGATACACAAATAATTGATTCTCTTGATTTTTCCCAAGAGGAGCCAATAATCGAGACTAGCTCTCACATATCTTCCATGGATAGATCCTTAGCCCAAGATAAACAAAGGGAACCCCCTATCCATGCTATCACAAGTACTTCTCAACCCCCCATTTCTGTAGGAATGAGTGCACTTTCCTAAAAGAGTGAGGATGAGAGAATAATTAGTGAGAGTCAGGCTCCTGACCTGGAAAAAGGAGAGGAAATACAAACAGAGAGTCAAGCTTTAGAAAGCTTGGAAAAAGGAGAGATTGAGAAGCTGGGTGCCTAACCCCAGGCAAAAGGAAAGGATGTGAGCAAGGATGAGATCCTTGAACAAAATAAAAGAGAGAAATTCTCAGCAGGTGCCTTTTTGAAACCTGTTGAGCCATATACCTCACAAGAAGCTCAAGTTTCTGCTGCTCCTTCCACCAATATCCAAACAACAGTACCTGAGAATAGCTCAAATACAGGGGATGCAGCCTTACATATTATATCTGAAATGACTAATACAGACTTCGAAGTCTTATATGGTCTACAACAAAGACAAGATCATATCTCTGCAATGAAGACAAGGCTTGCAGATGAACCTGTACATGAAGAAGCTCCAGAGGAAAATGTTGATGCATGGCTTGATGCCACATATTCCAACACTCTGGAGGATGCTGCTGCTCAACTCAGGAAGGATTATGTGACCAATATAGGGTCTACAGCAGCTGCACCATCTACCAAGGACTTGCTTGAAGAAATAACCAAAGTGGACAAGAAACATACCAAGTTTCACCACTTTTTGGTTACTGGCTTAAATTCTGCAGTCAAGGAGATAAAACAACAGATGGAGATTGAGACTGATAAAATTCGAAGGAGCTATGAAGGCCACTTGCCTAGGAGAACTGTCACTGCCCTTGATTTTCTCATTAGTAACAAGTCTAAAACTGACAGTAAGATTCAAGCTCTTGAAGACAAAATCAATCTCTTTCACCAGAAACAAGATAAAATGGAACAGTTCCTGACACAGGCACTACCATTTTTGGCCACCTCCTCCCTCCCCAAAGATGCTGATGTCAAAAAGGGGGAGAGTGGTCACTTCAAACATCCTGTAAAATCCACATCCACAGCAGAAGATACTGTTCCAGATTCAAGTGCTTCCTTGCAGATGGAGTTGGAGGCATTGAAAGAAAAGACAATGAAAGAAAATGCTGCACTGCAAGCTTACAAAGAACAAATTCTAAAGAAGCATGCTGATCTTGAAACAACAACAATACCATCAGTAGCAACAATTCCTCCTTCCCAACCAACTGCAGCAGCCCCAACTTCTTCAAGAGATAAAGGCAAAGGTGTCATGGTTGAAGAACCAAAGAAACAAACTCTTACTCAACCAGGACAGCCTAAGCTATTGGGGGATGCTATGAAGACTGCTTACTTTCCCACCCCTATTGAAATTGATCTAGGAGGGAAAGTAGAGTTAGTTAATCCTCGAGATCAAAGGTTAATAGATGCTGATGCAATGCTTGCTCAGAAACTTCAACAAGAGGAAGACATGGCTGCAGAACAAGAAAAGGAGGAGGAGGAGATTAAAAAGAAGAAACACTCAACTAGGAGGACAAGTGCAAGGAAAGTAGTAGTAGCCAAGAGAAAATCTTCAAAGAAAAAACCTACAAATGAAGAACCTCCAAGGTCAATTGAGACTGCCTTGGTGACTGTAAGTGGACTAACAAAGTCACAAACAGCACCATCAAGGAAGCCTTACAAAGTTGATATGGCTAGTACAAGTAAGATGATCAAAGCCCTGAAAAAGAATACAAGGAATATTAATCTGATCAAGGGTGCAAACGACAAGGATTTACTTCATATCTTTTTTAA
>CM025784.1:12861459-12907341 GCA_014636745.2 Centella asiatica | reverse complement strand
CTTCCCCCCCCCCCCCCCCCTTCTACAAACACTTGAGCTTATATTGTTCTAACAATTGGTATCAGAGCCTCTTAGCAGATTATACTTGCTAACAACGATCAACATCTATGGCTAACTCATTAGGGAGAACCCGTTAGGGCAAACTCATCAAGGAGAACCCGTCAAGGGAAATCGTCAGGGAACCTCTCAGGGCATGACTGAGGCAGACCAATCCATTAGAGGAACGTATCAGGGTATGGCAGTGGCTGACCAAACTCATCAGGGTGAATGCGTCAGGGCATGAACAAGATATTTCATCTGTCAGGGTAAAACTTCAAGGTATGACACTGTCAGGCTAACCCATCAGGGTAACCTGTCAGGGGGAAAGCTTAACACTGCATCAGTGGAAGCCATCAGTGTATGTTACAGGTTATAACATCAGTGGATCAAAAAAGCACTGAGTAAAACTCAAGTGAAGGTTGAAGCCCTGATCTAGTCTTTAACAAGACTTGTCATCAAGGGATCCAAGAAGCACTGATCAAGTTCATCAGGGCTTGTCATCATTGGATGGTTATGACAGCATGCACCCGTCATCAGGACTTACACTCAAATCAACGAAGATTGTTATAGAAGTAAGAGATATTAACTGGAAAGATATTTCTTGAAGTTTGTTATGGTCCAATGAGAACTCTCAAACATTAAATGCACGCAAATCAGGGAAAGAAAAAGCAACAAAAGTAGCAGCAATCTGACACATAGTTTCCAAAGGACAACGATGTGACATATATGTGGCTAAGTTGAAAAGAGTAGCACGTCTTCGCACGTGGTTTCAATCACTGATCTTCTATATATGAAAAGGAGTTTTCATTACACAACAGAAATCAATCCATCAGATCATAAAACATCGAAGCACACAAATCACTAGAGCAGCTTTGTAATATATCTTGAGAGAAATATTTCAAAGAAAGATTAGAAGCTAGTGAGTGTTAATTTGAAGTTGTAATTTTATTACAGATCTTGTAGCTGTTTAATCACATATGTGATTATACAGATTTCCATAAAAACCTCAAGTTTTAATACATTTAACTTGAATCTGTGTGTTCATATTTTATAGTTTATCTGTTCCTAGTAGCTGTTTATGATCAGTGCCAACTAAATTTTAAAAAGAGCAAAAAGTTTGTAGTGTTTGCATTCATCCCTCCCCCCTCTACAAACATGTTTTCCCAGTGAGATAGCCGAGAACTTGTAGAGGGGGGGGGGGGGTTGAATAAAAGTTCTTTGAAATCTTTCCGATTACTTGTTCTTTAAGAAATTAATTATAACTTGTAGAAATAAAGAATAAAAACTCAAATCAATTTATAAACAATTGCTTGTATTGAATTTAACAATTGAATACAAATTCTAACAATCACAACAATGTGATCGTCAGCTTCTTTTCTATTCTGTATAGTAAAGATACAAAACTATGAATTCTATACATCTTCTATTTACAATTCTGTAAACCTAATTACAGCTTCTATATTAAAAACTAAATACTCAGTTTCTATTCTAAATCAATAATGATTCAGCTTCCTTATTTGAGTTAAATACAATCTTTCCTTTTTGACTAAGAACAGATTTCTGGCTTGTTTCCTTACCAGCTACGTCTTCAATAATATCTTGATTTATGTGGAAGACAATCCTTATTCAATTTGAACTCTATGTGTCTCAGGAAATAAATCACGATTAGTCCCTGACACTTCAGCTTTAGTCTCTGGTGACGTCATCACTAGTCTCTGGTGCTTTTAGTCCTTGATGACGTCAGATTGTGTAGTCTCCGATAGAGTAATTTAGTCTCCAATGCTTTAAGGCTCAGTCTCTGATGACGTCAGCTTAGTCTCTGATGCTTTTAAACTTAGTCTTCGATGACGTAAGTTTTAGTCTCCGACTCTTTTAGACTTAGTCTCTAATGACGTAAACCTTAGTCTCCGATAGGCAAAACTAGTCTCTGATAGATAAAATCCTTAGTCACTAGTTTCTTGTGTTTCATCTAATACTCTAGTCTCTGATAGAGTATTATTCCTTGGTACTTCATGCACAACAGTTAACTCCCCCTCAGTTATGTAGGGATCATTGCTATCTTGGGGTATTTCAGTAGTCTCTAATGGATATTCCCATGCATCCAATTCATTCTCAAAACTGAGAGGTTCATGCAATCCTTTTCCAATCATTCCTAGAATTTTTCTGTCATCAAATACAACTTGTATTGATTCCACAATGACTTTTGTTCTTAGATTATAGACTCTGTATGCCTTGCTTGACAGAGAATAACCTAAGAAGATTGCCTCATCAGACTTGTTGTCAAATTTTCCTCTTGTCTCTGATGAATCTCTCAGTACAAAGCACTTACAACCAAACACATGTAAAAACTTGAGAGTTGGTTTTCTCCCAGTCATTAATTCATAGGGTGTTTTGTTGTATTCCTTGTTTATCAAGGATCTATTATGTGTAAAGCAAGCTGTGCTAATAGCTTCTTCCCAAAAGTAAGTAGGAAGCTTAGCTTCTTGTAACATGGTCCTTACTGCTTCAAGAAGGGTTCTGTTTTTCCTCTCAATAACTCCATTTTGTTGAGGGGTTCTTGGAGCAGAAAATTTGTGAGTTATTCCTTTTTCAGTGCAGAATTCAGTAACTTGAGAATTCTTGAATTCTGTTCCTCTATCACTCCTTATCACCCTTACTATTTTTCCTGACTCAGTTTCTATCTTCTTGACATGATCAATTATCAACTGAGCAGCTTTATCTTTTGTGTAGAGGTATTTTACCCATGTATACCTCGTGTGATCATCCACTATAACCAAGGCATATCTATTCCTTAAGATAGACATCACATTCACTTGACCAAATAAATCCATGTGTAGCAACTGTAAAGGGTCAGTGATTGATGTTGCTGGTTTGCTGTTGAATGACACACTTCTTTGTTTCCCTTTCTGTCATGAATCACACAATCCATCTTGTGTAAACTCCAATTGTGGAATGCCAGCTACCAATCCTTTCCTCACAAGCTTGTTGATATTCTTGAAATTCAAGTGGGAAAGCTTCTTGTGCCAAAGCTAACTTTCATTAGTTGAAGCTTTGCTATAGAGACATGTGATTTGATCAGTGAAAGAAATAAGATTAGCAATGTACAAATTTCCTTTTCTTTTTCCTGTCAAGATCTCATTCCCTGATTCTTTGTCACACACCAAGCATTTATCTTCTTCGAAGGTGACATCGAATGCCTTATCACATAGTTGACTCACACTTAATAAATTGTGCTTTAAGCCATCAACTAGTGCTACTTCAGTGAAGATGACATCTCCATGTTCAACACTGCCATATCCCCTAGTATGGCCTTTGCTGTCATCTCCAAAAGTGACTTTTGGGCCACTTTTCTCTTCATACTGTTTTAGCAGGGACTTATCTCCAGTCATGTGCCTTGAACAGCCACTGTCCAAGTACCATGTTTTCTTCTTTTTGCCCTGCACAGTAAAGAGTAACTAGTTAGAAATTTTTGGGACCCAGACTTTCTTGGGTCCTTTCTCACTAGTTGTAGAATCAAGACTTGACTCAGATTGAGTTGATTGTCTTTTATCCTTTTTGACTTTAATTGGACAATCATTAGTCTTGCTACCTTTTTTTGAGAGACTGCCAAGCTTAGGGTTTTCATTGTTAATGCAAAGATTATTTGACCTTTTTATAGGTGATTTATCTTTTATTATCTTTGAAGGTGCAGTCTCAGTTATAGGAATTTTATTTTTGCTCCTACAGTGAACAACTATGTGGTTGGGGTTGCCACATACATGACATGTCTTTCTAGGAGCATTAGGCATTCTAGCATAATTTGTATGTTTATTAATGCCTATCTTTCCATTCCTATTTTTCCTATTTCTACTTAACTCCACTGACTTTTCAGCCATTTTATTTGGAAGATTTTCCAATTTTTTACTTAAATGTGTCTTTGTCATGAACTCAATATTTAATCTTTTATTTTTACTCTTATCAACAATATTCACTGACTTTTGATCAATTTCTGTTTTTGCAGTGATTTGTTGATTTTGAGTGATGATGAATTTGGGTTCATAAATATGAGAGACAAAATTAATTCCTTTTATTACATTTGACTTACTAGTCGAGGAGTTTGCAGCTTCAAATAGATCATCTAAATCTGAACTCTTGTCTAGATTTTCATCATAACCTAGTCCAGATTTTTGACCTATTGTTTGACACTCTACCAAGTCTGTCAACTTTTTAGAGGAAGTATTCCATTGTGTTATCTTAGCTTGAGCATTTTCAAGTTGCTCTACTAAGTAATATTCCCTCTTTTTCAAAGCATCAAACATGTGATGTGCTTTGTTTAAGTCAGACTTGATGATATCAAACTGTACCAATCTCTCTTCAAGAAATTTGTTTCTTTTCAAGAGAAGGTCACATGATTCTTTTACATTGGTATGTTTAATAGTTAATAACCTAAAACTAACATGCAAATCAGACATATCTTTTTGTATACTTTCAATACTAGATGTATCAAGAAAATCAAGCACATTAAAATTCTGATTTACATCACATACCTTTGTAGAATCACTTGACTCGTCACTTCGAGCCATCAGGGCAAAGTTGACAACTTCTTCATCAGAGTCACTGTCAATCCAATCTTTACCCTCAGTAATCAAGACTTTGCTATTTGATTTAGCTTTCTTGTCGGCAAAGTTATTCTCTTTCCTTGATTTTTCATCCTTAGATCTATCACTAGATCTCGGCTTCCTGCACTCATTGGCAAAGTGCCCTAACCCATCACAATTGTAACATCTTATCTTCTTTAAGTCGAAGGTGACTTTTTGACCTTCACGTTTAGGGTTAGGCTTTCTTGACGATTTTCTTCCTTTTTTGCTGGCCCTAAATTTCTTGAACTGTTTGACCATGAATGCGATGAATTCCTCCATGTCATCATCAGAGTCCAGTTCATCTTCCTGATCAGTCGAGCTAGCATTGGAAGTTTCATCATCAAGCTTCTCTTGAGACTTTCTTGTCTCAACCATCAACGCAGCTCCTTTGTCCCTGTCATGCATGCGTTGTCGTTGCTCTACTTTGAGTTCATGTTTTTAAATTCCCGTAGAGTCTGTCCAATGTGAGGATATCCAAGTCATGAGCCTATCTTATCGCAGTAGTCTTTGGATCCCAACTTGGTGGGAGAGATCTCATGAACTTGGTGTTGACATCCTCGTTAACATAGGACTTTCCATGTATTTTCAAGTCATTGAGCAAAGTGTTGAATCTGTCATAAACTGATGTTATTGATTCACCAGGCTTTGCTTGAAAGAACTCATATTGTTGAGTCAACAATGATCTCTTATTCTTTCGGACTTGGTCAGTCCCTTCACACAGGACTTTGATGGTGTCCCAAATTTGCTTAGATGTCATGCAATTTATGATGCTTGTGAACATATTTTTATCAATTCCATTATAGAGTATGTTCATCACCTTAGCACCCTTCAACACTTGTAACTTGTCTTCGTTTGAATAATCACATTCTGGAGCAAGTTCAAAGTGTTCCGCCACAACAGATCCATCGACGATTTTAGTAGGAATAAATTTCCTGGGTAGATAGGGCCACTTCTCAATCCTATCAATAAAATCTGGATCTGTTGCTCTTAAGTGCATGTACATCTTTTGCTTCCACATTGGATATTCTTCTCGTTTAAGAATAGGGATTCTAGTACCACCATCACGACTTCCCGCATACCCCATTATGCTAGAGCTGCTTGTTACATCATTGGTCATCTCTTGGAACGTGTTAATTGAGTAAATTCAATTAAAGGCTCTGATACCAATTGTTTTCCTAGTGAGATAGCCGAGAACTTGTAGAAGGGGAGGGGGGGTTGAATACAAGTTCTTTGAAATCTTTTCGATTACTTGTTCTTTAAGAAATTAATTATAACTTGCGAAAATAAAGAACAAAAACTCAAATCAATTTATAAACAATTGCTTATATTGAATTTAACAATTGAATACAAATTCTAACAATCACAACAATGTGATCGTCAGCTTCTTTTCTATTCTGTATAGTAAAGATACAAAAATATGAATTCTATACATCTTCTATTTACAATTCTGTAAACCTAATTACAGCTTCTATATTAAAAACTAAATACTCAGTTTCTATTCTAAATCAATAATGATTCAGCTTCCTTATTTGAATTAAATACAATCTTTTCTTTTTGACTAGGAACAGATTTCTGGCTCGTCTCCTTACCAGCTACGTCTTCAATAATATCTTGATTTACGTGGAACACAATCCTTATTCAATTTGAACTCTATATCTCTCAGGAAATAAATCACGATTAGTCCCTGACGCTTCACCTTTAGTCTCTGGTGATGTCATCACTAGTCTCTGGTACTTTTAGTCCCTGATGACGTCAGATTGTGTAGTCTCCGATAGAGTAATTTAGTCTCCAATGCTTTAAGGCTCAGTCTCTGATGACGTCAGCTTAGTCTCTGATGCTTTTAAACTTAGTCTCCGATGATGTAAGTTTTAGTCTCCGACTCTTTTAGACTCAGTCTCTGATGACGTAAGCCTTAGTCTTCGATAGGCAAAACTAGTCTATGATAAATAAAATCCTTAGTCTCTGACAAGTTTTTCTAGTCTCCGACAAGCCTTTTTGTAAACTCCAACGGACCAAATACACACTTTGACTTGCTGAAGCTTTGATACTCCATTCCAGTAGTTACTTACAAATAAAGAATAATTGTATCTCTTTACAAAGAATGAATGAATTACAAGCAAAGAGATAACTACCGGCTCCAAAATTTCAGTGTTACTATTTAACACTTTCTATACATTTGTACTCTAAGTAATCTAAAGACAATCATCATCAAATGTTCTAAAACCTAACAAAACAGTTGAGCTTATATTGTTCTAACATAGTCACATATCAACTAAATTTATCAGGAATTAATGGGATGAGTTAGGAGTACCAGAACTTAAGCATTTGATAGTTTGAGTTGTTCCAATAGTCTTTCTGACATGTCTTTGACAAGGTTATTGAACTTCATTTTGCATAATTCACCATACCCAGCTCTCCCACAAGATTGGTAAAAGTGGCTTCATCAAGAGCCTTGGTAAATATATCTGCCAGCTGCTTGTTTGTTGGTACAAATTGTAGTTCAATGGTTCCATTCATCACATGTTCCCTGATAAAGTGATATTTGTTTTTATATGTTTAGTTCTGGAATGTTGCACATGATTTTCAGCAATGGCAATGTCACTAGTGTTATCACACTTTATTGGAATTTTGTTGAAATTCAGTCCATAGTCCATTAACTGATTTTTCATCCATAGGATTTGTGCATAGCAACTTCCAGCTGCAATATATTCAGCTTCAGCAGTTGATGTTGAAATTGAGTGCTACTTTTTGCTGAACCAAGATACAAGCCTTCCTCTTAGAAACTAACAGCTTCCTGTTGTACTTTTTCTGTCAATTCTGTATCCTCCAAAGTCCGCATCAGAATAACCCAGTAATTCAAATCTAGTTTCCTTTGGATACCAAAGTCCCAACTCTGTAGTGCCCTTGATGTATCTCAAGATTCTTTTCACTGCTATGAGTGCCCTTGGATCAGCTTGATATCTTGCACAAAGACATGTTGCAAACATAATGTCAAACCTACTTGCTGTTAGATACAACAATGATCCAATCATTCTCCTATAAGTCTTCAGATCAACTTTTTTTCCATTCTTATCATGGTCAATCTTGGTTATTGTGGCCATTAGTGTCTTTGCTACTTTTGAGTCCTCCATGTCAAATTTCTTGAGAAATTCTTTGACATACTTTGTTTGATGAATATAAATCCCATCAGGGACCTGTTTGATCGGCAATCCTAAGAAATAAGATAATTCACCCATCAAACTCATTTCACACTTGCTTTGCATGAGCTTGGAGAACTTTTCACACAATCTGATGACCTTGGTGTTGTCTAAAGAACAATGTCTTGTCAATGATACCTCTTATGAACTTGTTTTCCACTAGAAATTTAGACAGTGTGTCATACTAAGCGCTAGGAGCTTACTTCAGTCCATAAAGTGTTTTCTCTAGTTTTAAGACATGATTTGGAAATTTTGAACTCTCGAATCTTGGAGGTTGTTGCACATACACCTCCTGTTCCAATTTCCCATTGAGAAAAACACTTTTCACTTCCATTTGATAAACTTTGAAGTTTGAATGTGTTGCATAGGCTAAAAAGATTCTTATAGCCTTAAGTCTGGCTACTGCTGCAAAAGTTTCATCAAAGTTAATTTCTTCCTCTTGAAGATAACCCTTTGCAACCAGTCTTGCTTTGTTTCTTATAGCAATGTCAGCTTCATCCATCTTGTTTCTGAATACCCATTTGGTACCTATTATAATTCTATCATTGGGTTTAGGCACCAACTTCCATACTTGATTTCTTTCAAATTGATTCAGCTCTTCTTGCATGACCATTATCCAATCTGTATCTTGAATGGCTTCTTCAAATTTCTTTGGCTCTAATTGTGAAAGAAAACAAGCATATAGACATTCATTAGATGTTGCTTTTTTGGTTTACACTTTCTTGTTTGGATCACCAATAATCAAATCTGTTGTGTGACTCCTAGACCATTTGGGATTAGAGATGTATCTTGACGAGCTTGCTTGATTATCATCTCCTCCCCCTAAGTCTTTGCTCCCAACTTCTAAGAAAACTACCCCTGAATTAATGCATAAATCAGGGTCAAAGTTATCCCCTGACGGTTCATGCCCTGATGGATGTTCCCCTGATGGAGTATTCCCTAAACTGTTGTCCAGAAGATTAACTCTATCTGTTGAAGGGGCTTCAATGGTGTTTGGATTGCCATCAGGGATGGTTAAATTCTCCATTTTTCTACACTCATCAGCTTCATACTCTTGATAATTAGAATCATCTTCATTTTCAAATCTGAGCTCCTCATGAAAACCAGGGTCTTCAAGTCTAGAAATTTCTTGATCATCAAAAGCTACATTTATAGACTCCATCACTACCAGGAGTCCCTTATTGTAAACCCTGAAGGCCTTAGATGTCAGGGAGTAACCTAGGAAAATTGTTTCATCAGCTTTTGGATCAAATTTTCCTAAGTTCTCACCAAAGTTCCTTAAAACAAAGCATTTGCATCCAAAAACATGTAGGAACTTGATGTTTGGTTTCCTCCCTGTCATTAGCTCATATGGCATCTTGTTGTGAGCCTTGTTAATCAAAGATCTATTTTGAGTGAAACAAGCAGTGGAAATTTGCTCAGCCCAAAAATAGGTAGGAATCCTTGTCTCTGCTAGTATTGTTCTAGCAGCTTCTATCAGGGTTCTATTTTTCTTTTCCACTACACCATTTTGTTGAGGAGTCCTTTGAGCAGAGAATGTATGATTGATGCCTTTCTCCACTCCATTATCTGTCCTCAATGTCCTAACCACTGACCCTGACTCAGTCTCCACTTTCTTTACATGGTCAATGATTTGTTGAGGTACTTCAGATTTAGTATTTTGAAACTTGACCCAAGTATATCTGGTGTAGTCATCCACAATGACCATTGCAAATCTTTCTTTGACACTAACATTATGTTGATAGGGCCAAAGAGCTCCATATGAAGCAATTGAATTGGATCCTTAATCATTGTGGCTTCCTTGCTGACAAAGGATGATTTCCTTTCCTTCCCTTATTGACAAGCTGAACATAATCCTTCTTGAATGAATTCCACTTGAGGTAGTCCAGTTACCAACTCTCTCTTCACCAAATCATTGATAGCTTTTTAGTTCAGGTGAGAGAGCTTCTTGTGCCACAGTCTGCTCTCATCAGGTGTTGCCTTGCTGTAGAAGCATGATTCTCCACTTACTAAATTGAAATCAGCAATGTGGAGATCTCCTTTCCCTATTCCTGATAAGACCAGCTTCCCATCATCTTCATTTGAGATCAAACACTGATCCTCTTTGAAAGAAATGATGTATCCCTTGTCATATAGTTGACTTATGCTTAATAAGTTGTGCTTAAGCTCATCAACTAGTGCTGCATTTTCAAATGAGACATCCCCATTTGCTGCTTTCCCATAACCAAGAGTCAATACTTTGTTGTTATCACCAAAAGAAATCACTGGATCGGCTTTTTATTGAAAATCTGTGAGCAGGGATTTGTTTCCTGTCATGTGTCTTGAGCAGCCACTGTCTAGAAACCAGATTTGACAGTCTTTGACCTTTTCCTGCAAGAAACATTTAATTTTTTTTTGGTACCCAAGTGGCTTTGAGTCCTCTAGCTTTAGTCATAGTTAATGGTAAAACAACTTTTTCATTATGTGTGACTTTTGGTTTTGGCAAATTAGAGACTTTCTCCTTTTTAGCAGCTATATTATAAACTTCTGATTTGTTAGTGCAATATAAGCACAAGTGTTTGTAGAAGGGGGGGGGGGGGGGGGGGGGAAAAAAAACACCTGGAACTTTTCGCTCTTTTAAACTTAAAAATACTTACTGGAAAACAGCTGTAATAAACAGAAAAACTATAAGAAATGAACACACAGATTCAAGTTAAAATAGTTATATTAAAACGTGGGGTTTTTTTTTCTGGAAATCTGTATAATCATAACTGTGATTTACAACTACAATTTCTATGAATAAAATTCACAGCTTCTCACACTCACTAGCTTCTAACTTTCTTTGAAATATTTCTCGCAAGATCTATTACAAAGCTTCTCTTTAGTGTTTGTGTGCTTCGGTGTTTGTTTGATCTATTGGAAAAATTCAATCTCTGGTTTTTTTTATTGTAATGAGAACTCCATTGCTTACATGTTGATCAGTGGATGAAATCACGTGCTTGAGACGTGCTGCTTTTCTCAACTTAGCCGCAAGTATGTCACATAGTAGCCCTATGTGTCAGACTACTGCATGCTTTGTTGCTACTTTTTCTTCCCTTGATCTGTGTGCATTTAATGCGTGAGAGTTCTTATTGGATCAAGAACAAACTTGAAGAAATATCTTTCCAGTTGATATTTCTTGCTTCTGTAACACGTTACGTTGATTTCCGTGTAAGCACTGATGACGGGTGCATGCTGTCATAACGATCCACTAATAATTAGCCCTGATGGATTTTGATCAGTGCTTCTGGATCCCCTGATGCTTATTGCCTGGATCAGGGCTTCAACCTTCACTTGAGTTACACTCAGTGCTTATTGATCCTGATGGTTATGACTGACGGCGTACACTGATGGCTTCCATTGATGTCATGTTGATCATTGCCCTGATGGGTTACCCTGATGGGTTGGCCTGACACTGACATGTCCTGAAGTGTTTCCCTGACGGGTTGGGCTGCCTTCGTCATCCCCTGATGGGTTCCACTGATGAGTTCCCCCTGATGGGTTCCCCTGAAGAGTTCCCCCTGATGGGTTCCCCTGACGGTACTTAATCAACGCAACTTTGTTTAGAATATCAGATGTGCGGAATACTTTGACTGTTAACAAGTAACATCAGACATTCTTCTTCTCTTTGTCAAGTCCTTTGGATGTTTCTGTTTTCTGACTTGCCTTGTGAAGTTATTGACCATCCACTGATGAATAAGTTCATTATCAGTTGATGCAAAACATGTGCTATTCTTTAGGTTTATAAAATACCTCAAGTATTTACAGTTGCACAATTTATTACATAATCATCATCATTTAACTCTAACAATCTCCCCGTATTTATGTTTATCAATTTGATAACCATAAATCCCTAGATGCACTGATGATGATGTCAAAACCAATACTAAATACATGAAAGAATTTTGAATGAACTAATAAAAGAATTTCTGTACAAGTGTTTTCCTATAACTATTACAAAAGGAATGTTGTATTAGACATCAGGATCCCTTTTCCTTTTTGTTGAGACAAAGGGAATGGATGACGTGATTCCATCGGTTGGGAGTCACTTCCAAGGCCTTGTCTTCTTTGATTTGGGTTTTGATCAGGAATCCTTAGTCTGTTGTCTTCTCCTCCTGTTTCCAGTTGCTCCAGCTCCCTTTGAAGAAGTTTTCTGAAGTTGACAATGTTGACATTGCTGCTGGATTCCAAAGCTTCAAGGACAGATTTTATTTCTAGAACATTGGCTGCAGCAAGTTATGACCAGTAGAAGGTAATGATCTCCCCCGTTTTATCTTTGAATTGAACACCCATGGGGCTTGTGATCATTTTTGGATATTCTTTAAATCCCTTTACTGGTGGCACATCCCTTACTGCAGTGTTCCCATCATCAGCTTTGGTTTCTTCAATCTCCTTCACTATCTTCTGAATCAGCAGGATTCTGAACTGGATGACATGTTCATTTTTATGATAAGCTATTTGGCTTAGAACATGCATCGCTTCCTCCAGGTCGAGGCCATCAATGTCTTTGATCCTTATGCTTTTCTCCTACCCATCAGTGGATCTATAGAATAATTTCAGTGGTCTTTCCAAGGTTGTGGGCAGGCTCCTTTCATCATTGATGGCTCTCCTCAGCTTGTCGATCATTCCCCTCAAGTGTCTCTTAGCCTTTGTAGATTTCGAGATCAGGTTTAGGATCAGTCCTAATTGTTCAGCATCCATTCTCCTAAACCAGTCCATTGTTACATTGACTTCTGACCCACTCTTTAGTTATACTGTTATCAGCTGATCCCTTTTATTGTTGAACCTGACATCTATACTTTTTATAAAGAACATAAATGTCAGGTTTTTGCACCTTTCTTCTTTGAGGGATTCAGCTAGAGTGGGTGGACCATATTCTTTGGTAATAGGAGAAGGTGCTTTGTCATTGGCTTCAGATGACTTAGGTTTGGTGGCATCAAGGTCTTCAATTTTGTCTTGATTTTTATCACCTGATGCACCTTTAGGGTTCTGAGATCTTTTTGGCTGACGTTTCCTGGAGGTCCTAGGCCTGACACTCTTATTCTTCTTTGCTTCCTCATGTTCCTTTGCCATTTCCCTCTCTTCATCTTCTTGAAGTTGCTGTGCAAATAGTGCATCAGCTTCCACTAGCTTTTTATCTTGAGGGTAGACCAGCTCCACTTTCCCATCAATTACAGCTTCAACAGGTGTTGGAAAGTGGGCTATCTTCATGGCATCTCCAAGTAGCTTAGGCCCTGATTGAGTATTGGATTTCTTCTTTGGTTCCTCAATCAGGATACCCTTGCCTTTATCCTTGGGTTTCAGAGCAGGAACAGGAGCAGTCACATACCCTGATGGTTGACTTGAATTCTCAGCAACATCCCCTGACGACTGCTTGGTTGATTTCTCCCCCTTTTTGACAGCATCATCAGTGGGAGTTGAGAGTCGGGATGTGACTTGAAGAACTTGTTGCAAAGTGCCAGCCATGGAATGTTGCAGAGTTTCCATGCTGGTCAGTTGGGAAGTGAGATCAACAAGCTTCTTGTCTACAGTGTCAGCTTGTTTCTTCATCCGGAGCAGGGTCTGGCTGGTGACCAGGGAGTCGACAACTTGCTATACATTTTGTATCTTCGAAGAAAAATGTGTATACAATTTCTGATTTTCTATATCTATTGACTGACCGATCATGATCTGTGATTTTAACACTTTGATCAAGATGGGATCAGTGGTTCTAGCTAACTCTTGTTTTAACAACTGTACAGTGTCCGACATTTGATTCTGTTGAAAGTACAAATCAACTCCGATGAACTGGAAAAAATCATCTTGTGGAGCATCATCTTCATCACTTTCAGAGGTAGAAGTAGTATATACAATAACTGTGTTTTCTCTCTGTTCTTTATTTACAAGGATCTCATCCTTATCTTTCTCATCCTCTCCTTTTTCTTTGCCTACTAAAGCATCACTCTCATTCTCTCCTTTTTCTTTGCCTACTAAGGCAGTACTCTCTTGCTCTCCTTTTGCCAAAGTCCTCTCAAGGGATTGACTTTGCCTCTCTGCACTAAGTATTCTCTCAGTCTCACTCAAAATTGTCCTAGAGGGGCTCCTATGGGCTTGGAAATCATCAACTGTGGCCAGTTCAAGTGATGTATTTATAGATTCTGGTTCCACAGTTGTGATAGGAGTAGGAGAAGAAGTAAAGTGTGAATGTAAAATTGGAGAAGTGTATGTTTCTATAGAGGAAGCATATACAATTGGGGGTACATAAAGAGTTATTGTTGTTGTATGTACAGTGGAGTGTATGTCCCTTGTTTGATCATCAGTGTTTGTATCAAGTAAAAATGAGTAAACCATTTGAGAGTGTTGACTACCAAACACTGTGTCAAAGAATGTTGGCTCCTCCACGTATTGAGAATGTGGAGAATCTGATTATATGACACTTAATGTTTGTGTCATTATATCTGAAGAAATTTGAGGAACAGAGAAAGAAGGAAGTGGTGTAGATGGGAGTGTTGGCTGAATCACTGAACGAGGAGGTGATTCATCAAAAGATGCTGTAGAAGAATGCTTATGACTCATGTTGATCTTATTGAGAAGCTTCTAAACTACAACATCTTGAGTGGTGTGTGCACTCACTGTGTCAGATATCTTTAAAGATTTGAAGTTCTAGGGTTTATGTGAAAATGAGAGAGAAAAAGAAAGAAAACTCGAGCAAATATTAGAAAAAGCTTAAAAGTTTTAAGCAGTTTTAAAAAGTAGGAGAGATAGAGTATTAATACCCGCCTATTGACGTTTGAAAACTTCTCCTGAAAACACGCCATCAGGGAGTCAGTTCAGTTTCTGTGATGACGCGTCATCAGTAAGAGAGACCTGAATGATGAGTTGTCATCAATTAACTGACCGTGAATCCCGATGCAGAAAAATAATTTAAACTTACCCTGATGATTTACTGTATGTACATACCCTGACCCTGATGCACAAGACACCCTGATCCTGACGCACAGGTCGGACACCCTGACCCCTTATGTGTGAGTCGAACACCCTGACCCTGATGAGCGAGTCGGACACCCTGACCCTGATGCGTCCTTAAGGAAGCCCTGCCCCTTATGCACCAGTCAAAACAAAAACAAACCAAACACAAAATGCAGAATATACAAGTATATACATATTTACAATTTGAACATATATAACCACATATCAATTGATTTTATCAAAAACTTATGAAATGAGTTAGAAATACCAGAACTTAGGAATTTGACTCTAACCCTGACGCATAATTCACCATTCCCAGCTCTCCCATAAGATTTGAAAACATGGCTTCATCAAGGGCTTTGGTGAATATGTCTGCCAGCTGCTGATTTGAAGGTAAAAACTGTAGTTCAATATTCCCATTCATAATATGTTCCCTGATAAAATGATATCTGATTTCTATATGCTTGGTTCTAGAATGTTGCACTGGATTTTCAGCAATGACAATGGCTCTTGTGTTATCACACCTTATTGGAATCTTGTAAAAGTTCAGACTATAATCCATTAGCTGATTTTTTCATCCATAGAATTTGTGCACAACAACTTCCCGCTGCAATATATTCAACTTCAGCAGTAGATGTAGAGATTGAGTGCTACTTTTTGCTGAACCAAGATACAAGCCTTCCTCCTAGAAATTGACAACTTCCCGTTGTACTCTTTCTGTCAATCCTGCATCCTCCAAAGTCAGCATCAGAATATCCTAGTAATTCAAATCCAGACTCCTTTGGATACCAAAGTCCCAACTCTGTAGTGCCCTTGATATATCTCAAGATCCTTTTCACTGCAATGAGATGAGATTCCTTTGGGTTAGCTTGATATCTTGCACAAAGACATGTTGCAAACATTATGTCTGGCCTGCTTGCTGTCAGATACAACAATGGTCCAATCATTCCTCTATAAATCTTCAAATCAATTTTCTTTCCATTCTTATCAGGGTCAATCTTGGTTGCAGTGGCCATAGGTGTCTTTGCTACTTTTGAGTCCTCCATATCAAATTTCTTGAGAAGTTCTTTGGCAAATTTTGTTTAATGAATGTAGATTCCATCAGAGACTTGTTTAACTTGCAATCCCAAGAAATAAGATAACTCTCCCATCAAGCTCATTTCATATTTGCTTTGCATGAGTTTGGAGAACTTTTCACACAGCCTTGTGTCAGTGGATCCAAAAATAATATCATCAACATAAATTTGAACCAAAATCAGATGACCTTGGTGTTGTCTGAAGAACAAGGTTTTGTCAATGATACCTCTTGTAATCTTGTTTTCCACTAGAAACTTTGACAGTGTGTCATACCAAGCTCTAGGTGCTTGCTTCAGTCCATAAAGTGTCTTTTCTAGTTTGTAAACATGATTTGGAAACTTTGAGCATTCAAACCCTGGAGGTTGTTGGACATACACCTCCTGTTCCAATTTCCCATTTAGAAAAGCACTTTTTATATCCATTTGGTAAACTTTAAAATTTGAATGTGCTGCATAGGCTAAGAAAATTCTTATAGCCTCAAGTCTGGCTACTGGTGCAAAGGTCTCATCAAAGTCAATCCCTTCTTCTTGAACATATCCTTTTGCAACCAGTCTTGCTTTGTTTCTTACAACAATGATAGTTTCATCCATCTTATTTCTAAATACCCACTTAGTACCTATTATAATTCTTTCTTTGGGTTTAGGTACAAGCTTCTATACTTGACTTCATTCAAATTGATTTAGCTCTTCCTGCATAGCCAAGATCCAGTCTGCATCTTGAATAGCTTGTTCAAATTTCTTTGGTTCAATTTGAGAAAGAAAACAAGCATATAGGCATTCATTAGATGTTGCTTTCCTGGTCTGCACTCTCTTGCTTGGGTCACCAATAATCAGATCTGTTGAGTGACTTCTGGCCCATTTAGGATTAGAGATGTGTCTTGATGAGCTTGCTTGACTATCATCTCCTCCCCCTAAGCCTGTGCTCCCAGCTTCTGAAAATTCTCCCCCTGAATTAGTGGATAATTCAAGATTCAAGTTATCCCCTGATGGTGCATGTCCTGATGAATGATCCCTTGATGAAGTATCTCCTGATCTGTTGTCCAGGAAATTGACTCTATCTGCTGAAGGGGCTTCTACATAGTTTGGATTGACATCAGGAATGGATAAATTCTCCATTTGTCTGCACACATTGGCTTCAGTCTCTTGATAATCATTTTCATCTTCATTTTCAAACCTGAGTTCTTCATGAAAACTAGGGTCTTCATGTCCAGAAATCTCTTGATCATCAAAATCTACATTTATGGACTCCATCACCACCTGAAGTCTTTTGTTGTAAACCCTGTAGGCCTTGGATGACAAAGAATAACCTAGGAAAATTGTTTCATCAGCTTTTGGATCAAATTTTCCTAAGTTCTCACCAAAATTCCTCAAAATGAAACATTTGCATCCAAAGACATGGAGGAACTTGATGCTTGGTTTTCTCCCTGTCATTAGCTCATATGGTGTCTTGTTGTGAGCCTTGTTGATTAGAGATTTATTCTGAGTAAAGAAAGCAGTGGAAATTGCTTCAGCCCAAAAATAGGTGGGAATCTTTGCCTCTGCTAGCATTGACCTAGCAGTTTCTATCAGGGTTCTATTTTTCCTTTCCACTACACCATTCTGTTGAGGAGTCCTTGGAGCAGAAAATGTATGATTTATGCCTTTCTCCACACAAAATCCCTCAACAACTGCATTCTTGAATTCAGTTCCATTATCTTTTCTCAACATTCTAACCACTGACCCTGATTCTGTCTCCACCTTCTTGATATGGTCAATAATTTGTTGAGATACTTCTGATTTAGCATGTTGAAACTTTACCCAAGTGTATCTGGTGTAGTCATCCTAAATGATCATTGCAAACCTTTTCTTTGACACTGACATAATGTTGACAGGGCCAAAGAGATCCATATGTAGCAATTAAATTGGATCTTTGATCATGGTGGCTTCCTTGCTGACAAAGGATGATTTCCTTTGCTTCCCTTGTTGACATGCTGAACACAATCCTTCTTGGATAAACTCCATTTGGGGTAGTCCAGTTACCAACTCTCTCTTCACTAGATCATTAATTGACTTGAAGTTCAGGTGAGAGAGCTTCTTGTGCCATAGCCTGCTTTCATCAGGAGTTGCCTTGCTGTAGAAACATGATTCTCAACTTACTGAATTAAAATCAAAAACATAGAGATCTCCTTTTCTTATCCCTGACAAAACCAGCTTCCCATCACTTTCATTTGAGATTAGGCACTGATCTCCTTTGAAGGAAGTGATGAATCCTTTGTCACTTAGTTGACTTATGCTTAGCAAATTGTGCTTGAGCCCATCAACTAGTGCTACATTTTCAAATGAGACATTTCCATTTACTGTTTTGCCATAACCAAGAGTTAGACCTTTGCTGTTATCACCAAATGAAATTACTGGACCAGCCTTTTCTTGAAATTCTGTGAGCAGGGCTTTGTTTCCTGTCATGTGTCTTGAGCAGCCACTATCTAGAAACTAGATTTGACTGCTTTTGACCTTTCCCTGCACACAAGAAAGCATTTAAATTGTTTTTGGTACCCAATTGGCTTTGGGTCCTCTAGGTTTAGTCACATTAATAGGTAAAACAGTTTTATCGTTATTGGTGGCTTTTGGTTTTGGCAAATTTAAAACTTTCTCCATTTTAGGAGCTTTAATATATGCTTTTGATTTCTCAACAGTTATCTTGCCTTTATCCTTGGAGGAGCAGGCTTTAACAATTGGTAAATCATCAGCATATAAAATTGTGCCAGTCAAAATTTGTGGTTTTTCTTTGCATTAAAAAGATAAATGATTATTATTACCACAATTCTAGCACATTTTTCTAGGGGCTTCATGAATGGAAGAATAATTGCTAGTTTTATTAACACCTAGCTTTCCATTTCTCTTCTTCTTGCATTCCCCTGACAGGCCTTTTTCCCTTGAAGGGCTACAATGGCCTGATGCACTTTTTCCCCCTGACGACTGTGTATCCACTGATGCACAGTCTAGTTCTTTCCTAACTGGAGGGTTGAGTGCTTTGGCAAGAATAGGTTTCTTGCCTCTCCCACCACTAGTGGAAGCTTCACTCACTAGGAAAACATTCCCTGATTCTAGCTTTGTGTCTGCCTTAACAAACTTAATAGATTGTATTGGCCTTTTTCCAAAGCTCGCTGCCATCTCAACCTCAATGGGAGGTTGCTGCACAAGAGTCTCTTCATAGCCTAAACCTGATTTTGGATCAGATTTCTTACTTTTTAAACGATCCTCCAGTTTCCTGCTAGACTCACTCTATCTCTTAATGACTTCCCTTTCTTGACTAAGAAGATTCGAGGTCCATTCCTCTCTTTTGATAGCATAGTCAAGAAGATTTTTAGTCCTTGAGAGTTCTTTTTCAAGACTCCCAAGTCTGGAGTTTTTTGATTCTAAAAGAGTGTTCCTAGCAGATAACTGTTCATTTATTTTCTGCACTCTCTCAATTTCAGCTACAACACTCCTCAGGGTGTCATAGAGATCCTTTATCTCAGAGGCCATTTCCTTAACAGTTTTAACACAATCAGTTTTAGACATGTTAGAGGAAATTTCGAGGCTTACCTGCGAGCTGCTACTATCAGTAGATGAGGCCATCAGGGCTAGGTTGACATATTCTTCATTTTCTTCTTCATCAGAGTCAGCCCAGTCCTTTCCCTCAGCAATGTATGCTTTTCCCTTCTTGTTGGCATTGAGAAGGTCAAAGTATTTCTTTTTGTAGTCCACAACAGCTTTTTTGTTTCTGGATTCACCATCTTTTGTGGCCTTGCGGCACTCATTTGCAAAGTGGCCCAGCTCATTGCATTTGTAGCACTTTATTCTTGATTTGTCAATAAAATTATTCGTGCTACTGGGTTTCCTTGCTGAAAATCTTTTAGATCCCGCAGGCTTTCGAAATTTTAGCTTGGAAAACCTTTTTGCAAGAAAAGCCATGGTTTCATCCAACTCCTCTTACTCTTCCGGAGTATATTCTTCCTCCTTGGAGTCAACTTCTTTGTCCCCTTCTATGTCAGCATCTTCTAGTTGTTGCTTCATCAAGACACTTGGTCTTGCTTCTTGTTTGTCCTTCGTGGCAGCCATCAGGGCTACAGATTTAAGCTTTCTGGCATCCCCTGACATTTCAGATCTTTGTTGAACCTCTAGTTCATATGTCTTGAGAGTACCATATAGCCTATCGAAGTCTAGAAGATTCATGTCCTTGGATTCCCTGATGGCTGTCGTCTTAGGATCCCATGATATGGGAAGGGCTCTCATGAACTTTCTGTTCACATCCTTGTTAGCATATGCCTTCCCATATAATCTCAGGTCATTTACCAACCTGCTAAATCTGTCAAACATTTCAGTGAGTGCTTCACCATTATTCATTGTGAACCACTCATACTGTTGTGTCAACAGCTACAATTTATTTTCCCTCACTTCCTCGGTACCATCACAAAGGATTTGTATGGTATCCCATATAGATTTAGACATTGTAAGATTCATGATACTATTCAGCATATCATCGTCTAAACCATTATATAGGATCCCGGTGACTTTAAGATCCTTTTCCACCTTTTCTCTTTCCTCAATCGTCATTTCGTCAGTTGTCTTTGGGACAAGCTTTTCAAGAATACTGACTCCATTAACGACTTCTATAGGAATGAGTTTCTTGGGAACGTGAGGTCCTTCTTCTAAAATCTTCAAATATTCATCATCAATAGCTCTAAGATGAACTATCATTCTTTGTCTCCAGAAGAAGTATTTGCCCCTTTCCAACATGGGGGCTTTACTGTTTCCAGCTTTGTTGGCCATAGATAATAATCGTTTTCAGCAAGTGAAATCTGCCAAGAGGCTCTGATACCAATTGTTAGTGCAATATAAGCACAAGTGTTTGTAGAAGGGGGGGGGGGGATGAATACAAACACTTGAAACTTTTCGCTCTTTTAAACTTAAAAATGCTTACTGGAAAACAGCTGCAATAAACAGAAAAACTATAAGAAATGAACACACTGATTCAAGTTAAAATAGTTATATTAAAACTTGGGGTTTTTCTGAAAATCTGTATAATCACAACTGTGATTTACAACTACAATTTTTGTGAATAAAATTCACAGCTTCTCACACTCACTAGCTTCTAACTTTCTTTGAAATATTTCTCACAAGATCTTTTACAAAGCTTCTCTCTAGTGTTTGTGTGCTTCGATGTTTGTTTGATTTGTTGGAAAAATTCAATCTCTAGTTTTTTTTATTGTAATGAGAACTCCATTGCTTATATGTTGATCAGTGGATAAATTCACGTGCTTGAGACATGCTGCTTTTCTCAACTTAGCCGCAAGTATGTCACATCGTAGGCCTATGTGTCAGACTGCTGCATACTTTGTTGCTACTTTTTCTTCCCTTGATCTGTGTGCATTTAATGCGTGAGAGTTCTTATTAGATCAAGAACAAACTTCAAGAAATATCTTTCCAGTTGATATTTCTTACTTCTGTAACACGTTACATTGATTTCCGTGTAAGCACTGATGACGGGTGCATGCTGTCATAACTATCCACTGATAATCAGCCCTGATGGATTTTGATCAGTGCTTCTAGATCCCCTGATGCTTATTGACTGGATCAGGGCTTCAACCTTCACTTGAGTTACACTCAGTGCTTATTGATCCTGATGGTTATGACTGACGGCATACACTGATGTCTTCCATTGATGTCATGTTGGTCATTGCCCCTGATGGGTTACCCTGATGGGTTGGCCTGACACTGACATGTCCTGAAGTGTTTCCCTGACAGGTTGGGCTGCCTTCGTCATCCTCTGATGGGTTCCCCTGATGAGTTCCCCTTGATGGGTTCCCCTGAAGAGTTCCCCCTGATGGGTTCCCCTGACGGTACTTAATCAACGTAACTTTGTTTAGAATATCAGATGTGCGGAATAATTTGACTGTTAACAAGTAACATCAGACATTCTTCTTCACTTTGTCAAGTCCTTTGGATGTTTCTGTTTTCTAACTTGCCTTGTGAAGTTATTGACCATCCACTGATGAATAAGTTCATTATCAGTTGATGCAAAACATGTGTTGTTCTTTAGGTTTAAAAAATACCTCAAGTATTTACAGTTGCACAATTTATTACATAATCATCATCATCATCATTTAACTCTAACGTGATTTAACAACAATTTTCATATCTTTACCCTTAGGGGTGCATGCTTGAGCAGTTGGTAAATCATCAGCATATAATATTGTGCCAGTTAGAATCTGTGGTCTTTCTTTACACTGAAAGGATAAATAAATATTGCTACCACAATTCCAACACACTTTCCTAGAGGTGTAATTATTTGCTTTGTTTATACCTAACTTTCCATTCCTATTCTCTTCATTATCCCTGACAGGCCTTTATCCCTTGAAGGGCTATGATTGTCTGATGCACTCTTTTCCCTTGATGACTGTGTATCCACTAATGCACAGTCTAGTTCATTCTTAACTGGAGATTTGAGTGCTTTGGCAAGAACATATTTCTTGCCTCTCCCACCACTTGTGGAAGCTTCACACATTGGGAAAACATTCTCTTTTTCTAACTTTGTTACAGCCTTTACAAATTTGATAGGTTGTATTGGCCTTTTTCCAAAGCTAGCTGCATTTTCAACCTCAATAGGAGGTTGCTTCACCAGAGTCTCTTCATAGCCTAAACCAAACTTGTGATCAAATTTTTGACAATTTAATTGATCATCTAGTTTCTTGCTTGACTCATTCTATTTCTTTATGACTTCCCTTTCTTATTGCAAAAGGTTAGAGGTCCATTACTTTGTTTTGATAACACAGTCAAGGAGATTTTTAGTCCTTGAGAGTTCTTTTTCAAGACTCTCAAGTCTAGAGAGTTTTGATTCTAAAAGAGTATTCCTAGCAGTCAAATGTTCATTTATTTTCTGTACTCTCTCAGTCTCAACTACAGCACTCCTCAGGGTGTCATAAAGATCTTTTATCTCACAAGTCATTTCGTTAACAGTTTTAACACAATCATTTTTTGACATGTTAGAGGAAATTTCAAGACTTACTTGTGAGTTACTACTGTCAGTGGATGAGGCCATCAGGGCTAGGTTGACATATTCTTCAGCATCTTCTTCAGCATCTTCTTCATCTGAGTTAGCCCAGTCCTTTCCTTCTTGTTTTCCTAGTGAGATGCCGAGAACTTGTAGAAGGGGGGTTGAATACAAGTTCTTTAAAATTTCTTTTTAGTTACTTGTTCTGTAAGAAATTAACTTTTCTTGCGGAATATAAAGAACAAGAACACAAATTAATTTATAAACAATTGCTTTATTGATTTACAATTGAATACAAATCCTAACAATTACAATAATGTAATCGTCAGCTTCTTTTCTATTCTGTATAGGAAAAGATACAAAACTATGAAAAACCTATACAGCTTCGAAGTTACAATTCTCTATAAAAACCTAATTACAGCTTCTATATCAACTGAATTATCATTAACTCAGTTCCTATTCTGAATAAAATTCAGCTTCTTTATTCGAATCAAATACAATCTTTCCTTTTTGATAGGAACAGATTTCTGGTTAGTTTCCTTACCAGCTACGTCTTCAATAATATTTTACTTTATGTGGAAGACATTCCTTTTTAATTCGAACTTTGTATCTTTCAGGAAATAAATCACGATTAGTCCCTGATGCTTCATCTTTAGTCTCTGGTGACGTCATTATTAGTCTCTGGTGCATTTAGTCCCTGATGACATCAGCTTGTGTAGTCTCTGATAGAATTGTTTAGTCTCTGACGCGTTAAAGTTTAGTCTCCGATGACATCAGCTTAGTCTCTGATGCTTTTAACTTTAGTCTCCGATGACGTAAGCTTTAGTCTCCGACTCCTTTAGACTTAATCTCTGATGACTTAAGTCTTAGTCTCCGATAGGCAAAACTAGTCTCCGACAGATAAAATCTTTTTAATCTCTGACCAGTTCTCCTAGTCTCCGATAAGCCTTTTTGTAAATTCTAACGGATCAAATACACATCTTGACTTTCTAAAGCTTCGATACACTATTCCAGCAGTTACTTACAAATAAGAAATATTTATATCTCTTTACAAAGAATGAATGAATTACAAACAAAGAAATAACTGCTAGCTACAAAACTTCAGTGTTACTAATTAACACTTTCTATACATTTGTATTCTAAGTAATCTAAAGACAATCATCATCAAATGTTCTAAAACCTAACAATCTCCCCCTAATTATGAATATCAGAATGATAAGCATAATTTCAAGGTTGATGATGATGCCAAAACTCAACATTACAATTACTTAGAAAAAGAATAAAGAATTTCTATCTACAAATGTATTTTGAACTATGATCTTTGATCTGTTGTTTAGCTTCCACCAAGACTCAGGTTTAAATCCTATAAGTCTGGCAAAAAAAAAATTACAGCTTATTTAACAACCAACATACCTCCAACTTCAACAACTTCATCTTTTATTTTTCTTCAGCACATCCAGCCTTTCTATCAACAGTTTTCTCAGAATAATCTCCACCTCATCTTCAGCATCTTTGAGTAGACTAATAAATCCTTCAATATGTCTCTCATTTACACTGTTGATATCTCTGTTATAATTGAAGAAGACTTTCTCTCCATGGAAAGTCTCATACCAAAATCCTAGAAGTTTAGGATTAGCTTCCGACACTGTATCCACCTTATGCTTCACCTTAATTACCTTTCGAATCTGGCTTCGAAGATCCATGTTGAGATCAGAAGTTTCAAATACAACAGTCAGCAACCATTCCAAATTTTCCTTAGTCTGTCCCTCCAAGGCTGGCTTCTCGAACTTCAAAGACTCTTCATCCTTCAAAAAGACATGAAGAAGTTCTCTGTTATTTTTACCCTTGATCAGATCTATCTTCTTAGTACTTTTCTTCAGGGCTTTTATTATATCATCAGCACTTGCCATTTCAACTTTGTAAGACTTCTTTGATGAAACTGTTTGTGGTTTTGTTGGTCCACTCACAGCCACCAAAGCAATCTCAGTTGACCTTGGAAGATCTTGAGAAGTAGGCTTCTTGATAGTTGCCCTGGTTACAGGTTTCTTTGCAGATTCCTGAACCAAGGGTTTCCTCCTTGATTTTTTTTCAGCCTCTTCCATCTCTTTATTCTTCTTTTTGGTTATAGCTGCTTTCTGTGCACTTGACCTTCTTGATAAAAGTCTCTTCTTCTTTGCCTCCTCCTCCTCCCTTGCTGCTGCCATATCCTCCTCCTCTTGAAGTTTCTAAGCTAATAGTGCATCAGATTCTATCAACTTTTGTTCTTGAGGATAAACTAACTCCACTTTCCCATCCACTATCAGTTCAACTGGAGTGGGAAAGTGAGCAGTCTTCATAGCATCCCCCATTAGCTTAGGCTGTACTGGTTGAGTGGATTTTGATTTCTTTGACTCCTCAACCAAAACACACTTGCCTTTGTCTTTTATTGTTGGGACTTGTGCAGTGGAAGAAGGAGATGCTGCTGTTTCTGTTGTTGTTGTTGTTGTTGTTGTTGGAAGTTGTGTTGTTGTTGTTGTTGTTGGCTTTATTGTTGCTACTTGAAGATCAGAATGTTTCTTTAAGATCCTGCCCATCATTGCTTGTAATTCAGCATAAAGGACAGGACCAGTCTTGTGTACAGGTACATATTTGAATGGACCACTCTCCCCCTTTTTGACATTAGCATCTTTGGATTGAGAGGAGGTGGCTAGATTTGGAATTGCCTGCATCAGTAGCTGCTCCATTCTGTCTTGCTTTTGGATCAGGAGTTGAATGTTTGCTTCAAGGGCTTGAACTCGACTGTCAGTCTTGGACTTGTCTTTGATAAGTGTATCAATGGCAGTAACTGTCCTCCTTGGCAAGTGTCCTTCATAGCACCTTCTGATTTTGTCTGTCTCCAACTCCATCCTTTCCTTTATTTGCTGCACTGCACCATTTATGCCAGTAACCAAGAAGTGGTGAAACTTTGTATGTTTCTTGTCCACCTTGGTTACTTCTTCAAGTAAATCTTTAATGGATGGTGCAGCTGCAGTGGACCCAATGTTGGTCACATAATCCTACCTCAATTGGGCGACTGCTTCCTCCAGAGTGTTGGCATAAGAGGCATCAAGCCATTCATCAACATTATCCTCTGGAGCTTCTTCAGGCACAGGTTCATCTGCAAGCCTTGTCTTTAATGCAGAGATATGATCTTGAGACTGTTGTAGACCGTAAAGAGTTTCAAAATCTGCATTGGACATCTCAGAGATAATATGTAAGGTTGCATCCCCTGTGCTTGGACTTTTCTCTGAATCTTCTGTTTGGATATTGATGGAGGGAGCAGAAGAAACATGAGCTTCTTGTGAGCTTGTATCAACAGGTTGTAAAAATATACCTGCTGAGAATTTCTCTCTTTTATTTTGTTCAAGGATCTCATCCTTGCTCACACCCTCTCCTTTTGCCTGGGGTTGGGCACCCAGCTTCTCTTTCTCTCCTTTTTCCAAGCTATCTAAAGCTTGACTCTCTTGTATGTGGATATTCTCTCCTTTTTCCAGGGCAGGAGCCTGACTCTCACTATTTATTCTCACATCCTCACTCATTTGGATGGTGTCATTCTATCCTACAGAAGTGGGGGTTTGAGAAGTACTTGTGACAGCATGGATAGTGGGTTCCCTTTGTTTATCTTGGACTAGGGATCTATCCATGGAATCTGTGTGAGAGCTTGTCTCGATTATTGGCTCCTCTTGGGAAAAATCAAGAGAATCAATCATATGTATATCAAAAGAATCAAGAGTGGGATAAAAAGGAGAAGAATGTACAGTTTGGAGTGTTGGTTGTTCCTTAGACATTGAAAATTGAGGAACATCAAAAGATGACTCTGTGTGTGCACTCCTTGTGTCACTCTTTTCTTTTATTTTCTCTCTTTAGGTTTCCTCTTGTTGGTGAACAAGAGGTTGTGCAAACTCTGTACAGTGTGTTCCTGGTTGGGAACTTTCTTCAATGTCAACATCCTTTTGGGAGGATGGTGACAGTTCACTGTTTTTCCTTATAACCTCCACTGCCTTTTGGGAAGCAATGGATTGCTTTTGGCTAGGGGTTATAACTCTCTTCTTTCTCTGAAGTGGAACTTCAGCTTCTTGTTCTCCTTCATCCTCACTTGCTCACTCAATTATTTTTCTTTTGATTGGGAGTTTTGTGATTGTCTTTGATTTTACAACCATAATCTGTTGAGAGACTGTGGAGGGGGATATAGACAGTTGTTGTGAAGTGGTTGGAGGATTAATGGGGTTTTGGCTTTCAATATCCTCAAAGAATTGCAAAGAATAAAGATTTTGAAGCCTGTCAATGAGAATAGATCTCATGACAGGAGGAAAAAATAAAGGAACTATTACCTTTGCAGATTTATGCTTCACATTTGTAAATATTCTTTTACTCTGCAAAACAATTGGTAAAACTTGCATTCCAGTAATATCAAGGTTAGGAATTAGATATTTAACAATCATCATCAAAAACTTAGAATAATAAATTTTATTTTTACTAGTTTTAAGTTTTATCAAAAGATTTTGCAGAATTAAAAGCCCAATTTTGCAGAACATATTTTTATCAATTCCATTATAAAGTATGTTCATCACCTTAGCATCCTTTAACACTTGCAACTTGTCTTCGTTTGTATAATCACATTCTGGCGCAAGTTCAAAGTGTTCTGGAACAACAGATCCTTCGACAGTTTTTGCAGGAATGAATTTCCTGGGTAGATAAGGACCCTTCTCAATCCTATCTATGTAATCTGGATCTGTTGCTCTCAAGTGCATATATATCTTTTGTTTCCACATTGGATATTCTTCTCTTTTAAGAATAGGGATTCTGGTACCACCATCTCTACTTCCCGCATACGACATGATGTTAGAGCTGCTTGCTTCTTCATTGTTGGCCATCTCTTGGAACGAATTAATTGAGTAAATTCAATTAAAGGCTATGATACCAATTGTTTTCCCAGTGAGATGCCGAGAACTTGTAGAAGGGGGGTTGAATACAAGTTCTTTGAAAATTCTTCGATTACTTGTTCTTAAAGAAACTAAATTTTTCTTGCGGAATAAAAAGAACAAGAACACAACTCTATTTATAAACAATTGCTTTATCGATTTACAATTGATTACAAATTCTAACAATCAATTTGATCGTTAGCTTCTCCTAATTTTAAACTGTATAGTAAAGATACAAAACAATGAAAACCTATACAGCTTCGAATTACAATTCTCTATATCTCTCTGTAAATTCAATTACAGCTTCTACATCTACTAAATTACTATTAACTCAGTTTCTATTCTGAATAAAATTCAGCTTCCTTATTCGAATCAAATACAATCTTTCCTTTTTGATTAGGTAAAGATATCTGGTGAGTTTCCTTACCAGCTACGTCTTCATTAACATTTAACTTTACGTGGAAGACATTCCTTTTTCAATTCGAACTCTGTATCTTTCAGAGATTAATCCACAATTAGTCTCTGATGCTCCTTTTAGTCTCTGACGGCTTTAGTCCCTGACGTATCTTTTTAGTCTCTGGTACATTTAGTCCCTGATGACTCTTTTAGTCCCTGGTACGTTTAGTCCCTGATGACTTTTAGTCTCTGATGACGTCAGCTTGTGCAGTCTCCGATAATGTTATTTAGTCTCTGATACGTTAAGGCTTAGTCTCCGATGACATCAGCTTAGTCTCTGATTCCTTTTCCTTTAACCTCTGATGACGTAAACTCTTAGTCTCCGATAGAAAAACTAGTCTCTGACAGCTAAACAACTTGTTTAAAAAAACATTAATCAATTTTTAGAGGCATAATTCAACATTCCTAATTCAGAAACTAATCTAGAAAAGGTAGATTCATCTAAAGGTTTTGTGAATATGTCTGCAAGTTGTTTATCAGTTGTTACCCAGTGTAATTCGATATTACCTTCACTTACATGTTCTCTTATGAAGTGATATCTAATATCTATGTGTTTTGTTCTTGAATGTTGCACTGGATTTTCTGTTATTGCTATGGCACTAGTATTATCACAATAAATAGGAAATTTGGATAATGACATACCATAGTCTAGGAGTTGATCCTTGATCCATAGGATTTGAGCACAGCAACTCCCAGCTGCGATGTATTCAGCTTCTGCTGTTGAAGTAGAAACTGAATTTTGTTTCTTGCTGAACCAAGAAACAAGTCTGCCTCCAAGAAGTTGGCAGCTTCCACTTGTGCTTTTCCTATCAAGCTTGCAACCTACATAGTCAGCATCTAAATAACCGATTAGTTTAAAATCAGATTCTTTGGGATACCATAAACCAAGGTTTGGGGTACCCTTTAGATATCTAAGTATTCTTTTTACAACAATCAAATGTGACTCTCTAGGGTCAGCTTGAAATCTAGCACATATACATGTAGCAAACATTATATCTGGTCTACTTGTAGTTAGATACAAAAGAGAGCCTATCATGCCTCTATAGCTAGTAATATCAATTTTCTTTCCTTTTAAATCTTTATCTAGCTTAGTGGCAGTAGGCATGGGTGTTTTTGCAGATGCACAATCAACCAAATCATATTTTTTCAATAAGTCTTTGATATACTTGGACTGACTGATAAATATTTCATCAGTTGATTGTTTTAATTGCAAACCTAAGAAAAATGTTAATTCTCCCATCATACTCATTTCATATCTACACTGCATAAGTTTTGAAAATTTTTCACAAAGTTTTTCATTTGTAGATCCAAATATAATATCATCTACATATATTTGCACCAATATTATGTCTGAGCCTTGCTTTCTATAAAATAAGGTTTTATCTATGATACCTCTAACCAATTTATTTTCAAGCAAGAATTGAGATAGAGTATCATACCAGGCTCTTGGTGCTTGTTTTAAGCCATAAAGTGCTTTGTCTAACCTGTAGACATGATTTGGGAATTTGGAGTCCACAAAACCTGGGGGTTGGCAGACATAGACTTCTTCTTCCAATTTTCCATTCAAGAAAGCACTTTTGACATCCATCTGGTACACCTTGAAGTTCTTGTAGGCTGTATATGCCAAGAAGATTCTTATAGCTTCAAGTCTTGCTACTGGTGCAAAAGTCTCATCATAGTCTATTCCTTCTTCTTGAGAATATCCTTTTGCAACTAGTCTTGCTTTGTTCCTTGTAATTGTACCAGCTTCATCCAATTTATTTTTGAAGACCCACTTGGCACCAATTATTGATCTATTCCTTGGTTTGGATACCAGTCTCCAGACTTTGTTTCGAGTGAATTGGTTTAACTCCTCTTGCATGGCAATTATCCAGTCAGGATCTTGAAGTGCTTCCTTAATTTTCTTTGGCTTAATCTTTGAAAGAAAACTGAGATATAAACATTCATTTTGAGTTACACTTCTAGTCTTGACTCCATCCTCTAAACTTCCAATTATCAAATCTGGTGTGTGGTCTCTCAACCATGGAATTGCACGTGGCAGATTTGATCTTGAAGTTGAGGCTTCATTATCTAGATTGGTGTTATCCGTTCTAGCTTCATGATCAGAGACTGTTCCCCCTAAACCATTGACTCCTGCATTATCAGCTCCCCCTGAGCTGTTTATTTCTATTTGCTCCGGTGTCACTGGAGTTTCAGATTGTGCATCAGTGGCTCTAGTCTCTGTTGAAACATTAGTGTCCGAAGGATTATTAATGTCATCAGTCTCTTGAGTTTCATATATTGATCTATTCTCTGATAAATTATTAGATCTTGGCACTTCATGCACAACTGTTAGCTCCCCCTCAACTAAGTAGGGATCATTACTATCTTGGAGTTGTTCAGTAGTCTCTGATGGATATTCCCATGCATCCAATTCATTCTCAAAATTGAGAGGTTCATGCAATCCTTGTCCAATCATTCCTAGAATCTTTTTATCATCAAACACAACTTGTATTGATTCCACAATGACTTTTGTTCTTAGATTATATACTCTGTATGCTTTACTTGACAGAGAATAACCTAAGAAGATTGCTTCATCAGATTTATTGTCAAACTTTCCTCTTGACTCTGATGAATCTCTCAGTACAAAGCATTTACAACCAAACACATGTAAGAACTTGAGAGTTGGTTTTCTCCCAGTCATTAACTCGTAAGGTGTTTTGTTGTATGCTTTGTTTATCAAGGATCTATTCTGTGTAAAGCAAGCAGTGCTTATACCTTCCTCCCAAAAATATGTGGGAAGCTTAGCCTCTTGTAACATAGTCCTTGCTGCTTCAATAAGGGTTCTATTTTTCCTCTCAACAACTCCATTTTGTTGAGGGGTTCTTGGAGCTGAGAATTGATGTGTTATTCCTTTTTCAGTGCAGAATTCAAGTACTTGGGAATTCTTGAATTCTATTCCTCTATCGCTCCTTATAACCCTTACTGTTTTTCCTGACTCAGTTTTTATCTTCTTGATATGATCAATTATCAACTGAGCAGCTTCATCTTTTGTAAAGTGGTATTTTATCCAAGTATACCTCGTGTGATCATCCACAATAACCAGTGCATATCTATTTCTTAAGATAGTCATCACATTCACTTGACCAAATAAATCCATATGTAACAATTGTAGCGGGTCAGTGATTGATGTTGCTAGTTTACTCTTGAATGATACACTCTTTTGTTTCCCTTTCTGGCATACATCACATAATCCTTCTTGTGTAAATTCTAATTGTGGAATGCCAGCTACCAATCCTTTCCTCACAAGCTTGTTGATGTTCTTGAAATTTAAGTGGGAAAGCTTCTTATGCCAAAGCCAACTTTCATCAATTGAAGCTTTGCTATACAGACATGTGATTTGATTAGTAAAAGAAATAAGATTTGCAATATACAAATTTCCTTTTCTTTTTCCAGTCAATATCACATTCCCAGATTTCTTGTCACACACCTGGCATAGGTCTTCTTTAAAGATAACATGGAATCCTTTATCACATAGTTGACTCACACTAAGTAAATTGTGCTTTAAGCCGTCAACCAGTGCTACTTCTGTGAAGATGACATCTCCATGTTCAACACTGCCATATCCCCTTGTATGGCCTTTGCTGTCATCTCCAAAAGTGACTTTTGGGCCACTTTTCTCTTCATACTGTTTTAGCAGGGTCTTATCTCCGGTCATGTGCCTTGAACAGCCACTGTCCAAGTACCATGATTTCTTCTTTTTGCCCTGCACAGTAGAGAGTAACTAGTTTGAGATTTTTGGAACCCAGACTTTCTTGGGTTCTTTCTCACTAGTTGTAGACTCAAGACTTGACTCAAATTGAGTTTTTTATTTAGTTATGTCTTTGTCATGAACCTAATATTTAATCTTTTTGTTTCACTCTTATCAACAACATTTACTGTCTTTTGATTACTTTCTGTTTTTGCAGTGAATTGTTGATCTTGAGTGTTAATAAATTTAGGTTCAAAAACAGGAGAGACAAAATTAATTCTTTTAAAATTTGGCTTGCTAATTGAGGAGTTTGCAGCTTTGAATAGATCATTTAAATCTGAACTCTTGTCTAGATTTTCATCATAACCTAGTCCAGATTTTTGACCTATTGTTTGACACTCTACCAAGTCTGTTAACTTTTTAGAGGAAGTGTTCCACTGTTTAATCTTAGCTTGAGCAATTTCAAGTTGCTCTACTAAGTAATATTCCCTCTTTTTCAAAGCATCAATCATGTGATGAGCTTTGTTTAAATCAGACTTGATAGTGTCAAATTGTGCCAATGTTTCTTCAAGAAACTTGTTTCTTTTCAAGAGATTGTCACATGATTCTTTTACATTGGTATGTTCAATGGTTAAAGACCTAAAGCTGACATGCAAATCAGACATATCTTTTTGTATGCTTTCAATGCTAGAAGTATCAAATAAATTAAGCACCTTAAAATTCTGATTTGCATCACATACCTTTGTAGAATCACTTGACTCGTTACTACGAGCCATTAGGGCAAAGTTGACAACTTCTTCATCAGAGTCGCTGTCAATCCAATCTTTTCCCTCAGTAATCAAGGCTTTGCTCTTGGATTTAGCTTTCTTATCAGCAAAGTCTTTCTTTGATTTCTCATCCTTAGATCTATCACTAGATCTAGGCTTCCTGTACTCATTGGCAAAGTGCCCTAACCCATCACAGTTGTAGCATCTTATCTTTTTTAAGTCGAAGGTGACTTTTTGACCTTCACGTTTAGGGTTAGGTTTTCTTGACGATTTTCTTCCTTTCCTGCTTGCTCTAAACTTCTTGAACTCTTTGACCATAAACGCCATGAATTCCTCCATGTCATCATCAGAATCCAGTTCATTTTCCTGATCAGTCGAGCTAGCATCCGAAGATTCCACATCAAGTTTCTCTTGAGACTTGCTTGTCTCAACCATCAACGCAGCTCCTCTATCCTTGCCATGCATGCGTTGTCGTTGCTCTAGTTCAAGTTCATAGGTCTTTAAATTTCCATAGAGCCTGTCCAGTGTGAGGATATCCAAGTCATGAGCCTCTCTTATTGCAGTTGTCTTTGGATCCCAACTTGGTGGAAGAGATCTCATAAACTTAGTATTGACATCCTCATTATCATAGGACTTCCCAAGTATTTTGAAGTCGTTGAGCAAAGTGTTGAACCTATCATATACTGATGTTATTGGTTCACCAGGCTTTGCTTGAAAGAACTCATATTGTTGTGTTAACAATGATCTTTTGTTCTTTCGGACATGGTCAGTCCCTTCACACAGGACTTTGATGGTGTCCCAGATTTGTTTTGACGTAGTGCAATTTATGATGCTTGTGAACATATTTTTATCAATTCCATTATAAAGTATGTTCATTACCTTAGCATCCTTTAACACTTGCAACTTGTCTTCATTCGTATAATCACTTTCTGGAGCAAGTTCAAAGTGTTTTGCAACAACAGATCCTTCAACTGTTTTAGTAGGAATAAATTTCCTGGGTAGATAAAGACCCTTCTCAATCCTATCAATGTAATCTGGATCTGTTGCTCTTAAGTGCATATACATCTTTTGCTTCCACATAGGATATTCTTCTCTTTTAAGTATAGGAATTCTAGTACCACCATCACGACTTCCCGCATACGTCATTATGCTAGAGCTGTTTGCTTAATCATTAGCCATCTCTTGGAACGTAGTAATTGAATAAATTCAATTACAGGCTCTGATACCAATTGTTTTCCCAGTGAGATGCCAAGAACTTGTAGAAGGGGGGTTTAATACAAGTTCTTTAAAATTTCTTTTTAGTTACTTGTTCTTTAAGAAATTAACTTTTCTTGCGGAATATAAAGAACAAGAACACAAATCAATTTATAAACAATTGTTTTATTGATTTACAATTGAATACAAATCCTAACAATCAATAATGTAATCGTCAGCTTCTTTTCTATTCTGTATAGGAAAAGATACAAAACTATGAAAAACCTATACAGCTTCGAAGTTACAATTCTCAGTAAAAACCTAATTATAGCTTCTATATCAACTGAATTATCATTAACTCAGTTCCTATTCTGAATAAAATTCAGCTTCCTTATTTGAATCAAATACAATCTTTCCTTTTTGATAGGAACAGATTTCTGGTTAGTTTCCTTACCAGCTACGTCTTCAATAATATTTTACTTTACGTGGAAGACATTCCTTTTTAATTCGAACTTTGTATCTTTCAAGAAATAAATCACGATTAGTCCCTGATGCTTCATCTTTAGTCTCTGGTGACGTCATTATTAGTCTCTGGTGCATTTAGTCCCTGATGACATCAGCTTGTGTAGTCTCTGATAGAATTGTTTAGTCTCTGACGCGTTAAAGCTTAGTCTCCGATGACATCAGCTTAGTCTCTGATGCTTTTAACTTTAGTCTCCGATGACGTAAGCTTTAGTCTCCGACTCCTTTAGACTTAATCTCTGATGACTTAAGTCTTAGTCTCCGATAGGCAAAACTAGTCTCCGACAGATAAAATCTTTTTAATCTTTGACCAGTTCTCCTAGTCTCCGATAAGCCTTTTTGTAAATTCTAACGAATCAAATACACATCTTGACTTTCTGAAGCTTCGATACACTATTCCAGCAGTTACTTACAAATAAGAAATATTTATATCTCTTTACAAAGAATGAATGAATTACAAACAAAGAAATAACTGCTAGCTACAAAACTTCAGTGTTACTAATTAACACTTTCTATACATTTGTATTCTAAGTAATCTAAAGACAATCATCATCAAATGTGCTAAAACCTAACACTTCTGCAATGTAAGCTTTTCCCTTCTTGGTGGCATTCAGAAGGTCAAAGTATTTCTTCCTATAATCCATATCAGCTTCCTTTCCCCTTGATTCACCTTCGTTTGTGGCCTTGCAGGACTCATTGGCAAAGTGGCCCATTTCATTGCATTTGTAGCACTTTATTCTTGATTTGTTAATAAAGTTTTTAGTGCTACTAGGTTTCCTTGCTGAAAATCTTTTTGATCGAGAAAGTTTTTGAAATTTCAACTTGGAAAACCTCTTTGCAAGAAAAGTCATGGTTTCATCCAGTTCTTCTAACTCTTTAGGAATGTACTCATCCTCCTTTAAGTTAGCTTCTCCTAGCTGCTGCTTCATCAAGACACTTGGTCTTGTTTCAACTTTATCCTTTTTGGCAGCCATTAGGGCTACAGATTTAAGCTTCCTGACATCCCTTGACATTTCAAATCTTTGTTGAACTTCTAGTTCATATGTCTTTAGGGTGCCATAGAGCCTATCCAAGTCTAGGAGATTCATGTCCTTGGATTCCCAGATGGTTGTTGTCTTAGGATCCCATGATATGGGAAGTGCCCTCATGAACTTCCTGTTCACATCTTTTTTGGCATATGTCTTCCCATACATTCTCAGGTCATTTACTAACCTGTTGAATCTGTCGAACATTTTAGTGAGTGTTTCACCATTTTTCATTGTGAACCACTCATACTGTTGTGTTAACAGCTACAAATTGTTTTCCCTCACATCCTACGTATCATCACACAAGATCTGAATGGTATCCCATATAGATTTAGACGTTGTAAGATTCATGATACTGTTTAGCATATCATCGTCTAAACCATTATATAGGATGCCTGTAAGTTTCAGATCCTTCTTTACTTTCTCTCTTTCCTCTGGAGTCATTTTTTCAGTAGTCTTTGGAACTAATTTTTCTGTAACACTGACTCCATTGATAATCTCTTGAGGAATGAGTTTTTTTTTGGTATGTAAGGGCCTTCTTCTAAAATCTGCAGGTATTCATCATCGATTACTCTTAGATGAACTATTATGCGTTGCCTCTAGAAGAAGTATTTTCCCCTTTCCAACATGGGAACTTTACTATTTCCTGCTTTGTTGGCCATTCATAATAATCTTCTAGCAAGTGTAATCTACTAGTAGGCTCTGATACCAATTGTAAGAACAAAATAGGCTCAAGTGTTTATAGAAAGGGGGGTTGAATACAAACACTCAACTTTTCGATCTTTAAAAACTTGTTAAGCACTGATGGAAATAGCTACAATATCAGAAAAACTATAATGACTTTAAAATGAACACACAAGTATTCAAATTAAAAAGAAAAAAATAACTTTTCCGCCAATGAGACTGACGGAAGGCTTAAAAAAAAAAATAAAGCCCTTTCAAGCAGAATAATATTTATTATACTTAATTAATTAAAATAATAATTAATAATCATAATAATTAATACAAAAAATTACAATATTATACTAATAATATAACTAATATTATTATAATATTAATGACATTTTGGCGATGACTGGCGACAAGTTTGGCAATGACTTTGGCAACATTGTCCAAGAGTTAGGTGTTAAAGTATCAAGGACGAGTTTGACGTTTTATGTAGAGTTTGATGTTGACTTGTTGAGTTAGGCAATAAACAAAGTTTATCTCTTTTATGCCATTAAGACTGGCGTTTCCGCCAGTTACACTGGCGAAAAGATCCTTTGTATGATTATTATGATTATTATTATTGTATTAATTAATTAATTATAATATACAATATTGTGTTGTATAAATATTTATTATAATAATTTTATTAATAATACTAATTATTATAACATAAAATATAAATAATAATAGGACTTTTATTATTATAATATACAATATTATTACAACACAATAAAATTTATTATACTTAATAATAATCATAATAATTAATACAACATAATATAATTAATATTATACTAATAATATAATTAATATTATTATAATATTAAGGACATTTTCAAAAATCGATAATCACTATGTTTTACTATATACTATGTCTAATTTAGGGTTTAGGGTTATAATGTATTGAAATCATATTATTATATTAATAATCATAATATAAATATTATGATACTTTTATTATCATAATATTTTACTAATAATCTTAAGATGAAATATTATAATATAATCATAATATTATAATCATAGTATATTTCTATGTCTAATTATTTGTTTTATTAATTAGTAATATTTTACTAATAATATGATTATGATTATTAGTTTTATATTATGATTCCAATACATTATAACCCTAATAATCATAGTTTTATTAATTAATATTAGTATGATTCTAATAACCATCATAATTTTATGTATTAATTATTATGATTATTATTAAGTATAATAAATTTTATTGTGTTGTAATAAAATTGTATATTATAATAATAAAAGTCCTTCCGCTACTAACATTAGCAGAAGACCCTTGACAAAAGTTCTTTCTGCTATAGTTAGTAGTGGAAGAATTTTTTTTTTTTTTTAAATCTTCCGCCAGTCTCACTGGCGAAAAGCTTTAAAAAAAAAAACAAAAAGTCCTTTCTGCCAGTGAGACTGGCGGAAGGAAAAAAAAAATATAGAACTCCTTTCCGTTAGTAAGACTGGCGTAAGGTATGTAAATTTTTTTTTTCTTACTAATAATCATTCTTTGTTTCTTCCGCCAGTTTGCCCTAATTTTATTTATCTTCTTCTTCCATCTAAACATCATATAAAACTTCTCTGCCCCCTACTCCCATTTTATTTCTCTTACTTTTCTTGCATCTAACATCATATGCAACTTCCGCCCACCAACGTATACAACTTCTGTTGAGATTAATTTAATCTGAATACTCATTTCGCTCGATTTTATTTGTTACATCAAAGTGTTACAACCCTAAATAAGTAAGTTTTATTAAAAGGGCAAATTTGTTGTGAATATTAAATATTAACAATGTAAATTTGTATGTGTATGTATATTGTTCTCCCATTCATGAATGATAATGTGTACAAAGTGTATATATGTTTATGTTAAATTTTTTTCTAAATAATTATAGTGGCAGTGTGTATATATGTGTATATGGTAGTATGTAATGTTTTGTTAAAATTTTGTAGTTTGCAATAGATCAATGTGATTATTTTCCAAGTCCGGAGGATGATAGTGTCTTGAATGATCAACTGTCTCATGTGTCTTCATATGTTTATAACTGGAATGAGTTTAGGACTTTAGAGGTTGAGCAACAAACAAACCAAAAGTATGATTCGTGGATTCTAAGTGATGAACAAAAAGAAATTTTAAATGTCGTTGGATTTCACGCATTTACTTTTTGTTGTATATGTCTGAGGCACGATGCAAGCCTTGTGGCCGCGTTAGCCGAAAAATGGAGATCTGAGACTAATTCATTTTATTTGAATCCTGGTGAGGTGACAATCACATTGGAGGACATATATTATATACTTAGTTTACTACTTAACGAAAAACCTCTCACTTGTGGTGCTTTAAGTGAGAAACAAGAAAGGAAATTATTTAAACAATGTTTTGGTTAAAGATGGTACAATAAGTTGTATGAAGAAGCAAAGCATAGAGGTGGAATTGGTTTAAAATGTTTGGTTGAAATGTTTAGTGAACTACCGAATGATCCACCAAAGCACTATGTAGCGGTCTACACTAGAGCGTACATATTATGGTTGTGCAGTGCAATATTGTTTCCAACCAAAACAAAAGACATATGCCCGGCAAGGTATGATTTAAAGTTGTAGTAATTTTATGCATTTGTTATTAATCCCATTAATTATATAAAATTGAATATATGTTGAACTATTTCTTATAGGTATATGTTTTTTGTTCGAGATATAGAGGACATTGTCAACTATGCTTGGGGGTTAGCCGTACTAGTATCTATATATCGTGCACTCCATCATGCATCCCATTTTAAGGAGCAAATTGAGAAAGTTTCTCTGCCAGGAAGGATAATAGGATGCATGATTGTTTTGCAGATTTGGGCATATGACAGGATTTGGATTGGTCGTCCATTTTCACGTACCGATTCAGATGATTGGTGGCCACATGTTATCGCATATGCATATACCAAGCATGCTCCTTATATTGATAGGCGATTTGATCCTCACCATAATGTACTCGTATATAGACAAGAATTTGAGAACCAACCAAGGGACAAGATCAATTGGAGGCCTTATAGACATCTTTATAAGGTAGACGAGGATGTTGAGGATGCGTGGGTGACGAGATTGTTTGCAAATTGTCGAATTCCCCTAATCCATTTCGATGAGGTTGAGTTTCAAATGCTTGATAGAGTTCTAAGGCAGTTTGGCCATCATCAGAGAATACCTGAACCACCATTCGACCACATTGCATTGAGGTTTCCCGTTGAGAAGGACAATCGATTTGACATTGTCGATTATGAAACTCTTTGTGACCCATATATCGAATTGTGGAATGATTTTCAGGAAAATTTAGTTGGGTTATTGGTATCACAGAATGACAAGGCAAATAGACTGGACATGGATGTATACTTTCTGTGGTACCATAAGATCACTCAAAGACTTATTTCAAAACCAGATCCAAGTGATATTCGATATAGAAATCGAGTGATGTTTGATCAGTTAAAGTAATTGACGTGGTACGTAACTAATCCTAGTATTCTTTAATGTTTGTATTTGTTTATTGTCTATTAACTTATTTTATCATTCTTTAATGTTTGTATTTATTGTTTGTTGTTGAAGAAGGCTTTTGGTTTATTGCAGTAGTGTGAGAACAAACCATCTGAGATTGAGTAACAATATCAAGCATTGGTGCATGATAACAGCCAATTGCTTACTTAGATACATTTCTCTCATCTTGATGTTGTTGGAGTGTATGCCCTATGGCCAATTATGTAATGATTGTGACACTATATTTATGTTATGTTTTGGTTAAATGATAATTTCTTTTATTATGTTTTATTTACTGCATTATATAAATGTTAACATAATAAATGTCCTTAGAAGAATGATATTAATTATATGGATTCAAGTATGTGACTTGAATATGAGATCATATAAGTATGTTGTATATATCATTATTCTTAAATGTCCCTAGTCGAGTATTATTGTTAGTGGGACAACAATAATACATTGAGACTAGTATGTGGATTGACTGATAGTCACATCTCATTGGTCATAAATATATACGAGATATATTAAGTTGATGCATAGGTACCATGTTTGAGAACAGTGTATTGGACAGACCCACCATGAGAATTCTACATGGAGTATTATGCTATGTGTCATAAGTAATTCTCATAGTGACAATGATGTAATGGTCCTTCGACCTGAAGTCATGACATTTCTACATAAGGAATTATCTGTTTTGACAATGCCAAAAGTCACCTTTAACCGGGTGGACGATAAAGGTGATTGTTGGATGCATCATGAGTTATGTGAGAAATGAGAATGATGTAGATGAAATTTAACCCTCCTATAAATTAGGGGTGATATCTATAGGCCTCTTAATTGAGTGAGACTATGAAATGCATGGCCATACTCAAATAGAGATTTGTTTCATATAGTCTACTCATTGATGAAGAAAACTGAGATTAGATTGTGAAGAAGATGACACATCCATGCCTTGAATTTAATCTTAGATATCAAGGTTAAAATGATTAAATTACATTGAAACATTGGTCACGAAAAGGTTGCGTCGAATCAACGACTTTATTATTACTTGGGTAACAGTGATGTATTACTAGATGCCACTCACTCTTTATAATTTTATAATATGATTTAAAATTATTGCCAACGTAATAATAACCTACAGGGTCGCACAGTAAGAACATTCATTAAGGAGATATAATTTAAATGTCAATGATTTTAATATATCAATGAGATTGATTTTATATAAATCATGACTTTAAATTATATGTATTTAATCAGTATATATATATTAGAGTCTCTTGGAAGAAAATACGAATATATATTTATTTGACTTATATATTAATTAAGTAAGACTTGATTAAAATATATAATAAATATAAAATTCGAATTTTACTCTCCTAATCAGATTAGGGTTTGGAATTACTCTATACACGGCTATATATTGGATATATCAGCTGTTCTCTCAAAAAAAAATATGTTTTTTAAAAACCCTAGCTGCTCATCAGAGAGAGACTAGAGTTAAGAGAGAGAGAGAAACAAATTCAGCAGCTAGTACTGCAATCCTCCTTACTTCGGATCGTGAGACGATTTGAAGTGTGTTCGTGTGGATACCGTTGAGGTGCCGTCCAGTTAGATTGCATTAAAGATTTGGAGATGTTCAACACCCTTATCAAAGCTTCGGATTCTGCAGGCTTAATCGGTAAAATCTTAAACCATCTGTATTAAATTGTTTTGTATCGATCCTCGGGTTAGGTTTTCGTTTTTGTTTTAAATAATTTTTTTTATTCCGCTGAGTTTTATCTGTTGAAACCCTACAGATGTTACTCATGCAAACACTGCTCTGGAGGTTTTTCCCCTAACCAAATCTATGACCTCCACTACCATGACACTCCCCTTTAGGTTAGAGCATCCTCTTTACACTCTCTCCTTCACTGATGCTGGGGAACCTCCTATTTTCACTTCCATTCTAACTTTTACTTCAGATCCTTCCATTTCTTTTATAACAAATTTCAATCCTATCACTAAAGTCACACAAACTGCCCATCAAAGCGAAGATGCAAATCCTATCCATTTCTCCCAAAAGGCTTCACACGTCCCTAATCCGGCAAGAGTGTCAAGACACGATGTGCTGATGGTTCCGGTGAAAGGGGGCATGGTGAAGCCATTAAACCCTTAAAAGGTGGGTTGGTTGACTCAACACTAGTTCAATGGTGAACCAGTTGATGATTCAGAGTATTGGCCTTGAAAAATTAAAGGTTATATTAATCATGAGGAAGCCAAGAATTGTTGGCATAAAGAGACGCCATCATAATACGAGTTGGAAAGAAGTTAAAAAGAACTTTCTACTATTTGCCAACTATCTTCATTGCCGTGTGTCAAACCATAATAAATGTCGGAGGGTAAACTGATATTGCAAATGCAGTTGACTTTGTGCAGCATTTTGTAGAACAAAATGGTTTACGTGTCTCAAAATGTGATGTCATTTTCATACCATTCCATTCCAGCATATACAAACATTTTGTCTTGGTGATGTTCAATGTTAAGGCATGAGCAATAAAAATCATTGATCTTATAAATCCTGAGATGACTCCGACACAGTTGGATGCGAGATACCATTCGGATGTTGCAGTTGCGGTAAGTACAAAAGATTTTATGTTGATTTATATATGGTTTTAATTTTTAATTATAACATAATAATTTTTATTTTTGAAATAAGTAGAAGAGTCTTATACCTACTTGCTCAGACTTGTTGTCCCTGAGATCAATTGGCCCCCAAGAGATGCAAAAGTCGGGAAAAAAGTTGAAGTGGCGAAACAATATAATGGTTCAGACTGTGAGGTTTACATTTGTAAATACATAGACACAATCTTGCGTGGACTAAATCTCACTGTAGCTAAATGAACAGTTGAACATGCATCCATTTTTCGCTTGCGTCTTGCTTAGGAACTACAAAAAGGAATGGCGAGGGGTCCCCAGGGGGTACAAGATGGTAGGATCAGTATTGTTGGATTCTGATGAAGAAGAGTGATTAATTTGATGGATCAGTATTGTTGGATTGAGATGTAATACAATTTTAGATTTCAATGTAATATATATATTTTTTGTTGATGGTGTGTTATATATTTGTATTTGTTGATGGTGTGTTATATTTCAAGCATAAATATCAAGCATAAGTGGTATCACAACCCTTCCGTCAGTGAGATCAAACAAACAAAAAAAATAAAAAAATAAGGCCCTTTCTGCCAGTGAGACTGGCGGAAGGTTTTAAAAAAAAAGGGGTCATTTTCGCTAAAGACTGGCGAAAAGGACCTTTTTTGTTTTTTACATACTTTCTGCCAGTCTCACTGGTGGAAAGGGCCCTTTTTTTGATTGTTTGATCTCCACCGTTGGATCATCCGATCAAGGGTTAGAAATGTGTTAGGTAGGAAAGTCTCCATAGCTAACGTTAGTCATGGATCGTACATATATATATATAACATAGCTGACGTTATATATAAATGGTTATATATATATATTTGAGAGAATTTTTTATGAAAAGTTAGAAAGCTTCTTAATAATTTTGCCAAGGTTCATACACAAATGAATAATCTAAGCCTTATATTTATAGGCAAATGTTGAGGTGGATAAGCTAATCAACTATCAAAATTTTACAACTTAATTAGATAGGTGAATAGTTTTGTGTGGTCTCTAAGTTTCCTCAAATCAACTAATTTTTTCACAAAAAAAATTTCGCAATTGTTTAGCTGTATGAATAGTAATTGTATGTGTTAGAGTGTATGCCCTAGTGGCCAATTATGTAATGATTGTGACACTATGTTTATGTTTTTTTTTTTTTTTTGGTTAAATGATAATTACTTTTATTATGTTTTATTTACTGCGTAATATAAATGTTAACATAATAAATGTCCTTAGAAGAATGATACTAATTATATGGATTCAAGTATGTGACTTGAATATGAGACCATATAAATATGTAAAGTATCATTATTCTTAAATGTCCCTAGTCGAGTATCATTGTCAGTGGGACAACAATAATACATTGAGACTAGTATGTGGATTAACTGATGGCTATATCTCATTGGTCATAAATATATACGAGATATATTAAGTTGATTCATAGGTACATGTTAGAGAACATAGTACTGGACAGACCCACCATGAGAATTCTACATGGAGCGTTATGCTATGTGTCATAAGTAATTCTCATAGTGACAATGATGTAATGGTTCTTCGACCTGAAGTCATGACATTTCTACATAAGGAGTTATGCGTTTTGACATTATCAAAAGTCACCTTTAACCGGGTGGACGATAAAGGTGATTGTTGGATGCATAATGAGTTATGTGAGAAATGGGAATGATGTAGATGGAATTTAACCCTCCTATAAATTAGGGGTGATATCTATAGGCCTCTTGATTGAGTGAAACTATGAAATGCATGGCCATGCTCAAATAGAGATTTGTTTCATATAGTTTACTCATTGATCAAGAAAACTGAGATTAAATTATGAAGAGGATGACACATCCATGCCTTGAATTTAATCTTAGATATCATGGTTAAAAGGATTAAATTACATTGAAACATTGGTCACAAAAGGTAACGTCGAATCTATGACTTTATTATTACTTGGGTAACAGTGATGTATTACTAGATGCCGCTCACTGTTTATAATTTTATAATATGATTTAAAATTATTGCCAACGTAATAATAACCTACAGGGTCACACACATAGAACATTCGTCAAGGAGATATAATTTAAATGTCAATGATTTTAATATATCAATAAGATTGATTTAATTAAATCATGACTTTAAATTATATATATATATATATATATATACATATATATATATGTAATCTGTATGAAGAAGAGTCATTTGGAAGGAAATACGAATATATATTTATTTGTACATATATTAATTAAGTGAGACTTGATTAAATATATAATGAATATAGGATTCGGATTCTAATCTCCTAATTAGATTAGGTTTTGGAATCTACTCTATAGAAGGCTATATATATATGATATATCAGCTATTCTCTGCGAGATATAAAGATATATAGAATTTTTCTCTGGAATAACCAACGTTTTGACGTAGCCGCTCATAAGAGAGGTTAAGAGAGATAAAAGAGATACAGATTATTTACAGCTAGTACTGTTATCCTCTTTGCTCGAATCGTAAGACGGTTCGCGGGTGTTCGTGTGGATACCGTAGAGACGCTGTCCAGTTGGGTTGCGTTAAAGATTTGGAGACGATCAACACCTTCACCAAAGTTTCAGATTTGCACTTTTAATCGGTAAAATCTTGAACTATCTGTATTAAACTGTTTCGCATAGATCCTCGGGTTTGGGTTTCGTTTTGTTTTATTTTAAACCGTATTTTTCCGCTGCGTCTGATGATACGAAACCCAACAGTGGTATCAGAGCTATATGCGAAACGTTAATATGGATTTATGTGTTTAATTGTATTTGATATACCTGATATATGTAGTTAATACAAGTTTACCAATTTTAAGTTGAATATATATGATATTCTGCATGTATGCATATTCTGGAATTACGTATTCTGATTATCGATGATACATGCTTATGGGGTATTCTGCATATTTGATATGTTCGTCGGGAGATGGGATGCAGGGATGATGAAGGGTTATACGATTCTGGACATATAAGATATGTTTCGAATTCTGGAATTGTTTCAGAATTTCGTATGTTAAAATCCTTAGTCTCTGATGAAGGAATCCTTAATCTCTGATGAAGGAATCCTTAGTCTCTGATGAAAGAATCCTAAATCTCTGATGAAGGAATCATTAATCCCTGATGAGAGATTAATCCCCGATGACATCACTTTTAATCCCCGACAGGCTAAATGTTAGTCTCTGATGACGTCACATTTAATCCCCGACAGGCTAAATGTTAGTCTCTGATGACGTCACATTTAATCTCCGATAGGTTAAATGTTAGTCTCTGATGACGTCACATTTAATCTCCGATAGGTTAAATGTTAGTCTCTGATGACGTCATTCTTAGTCTCCGACAGACTTAATAATTAGTCTCCGACGAGCTAATACGATTAATCTCCGACAGGCATAATATTTTAGTCTCCGACAGACTTAATAATTAGTCTC
>CM025784.1:12770004-12853475 GCA_014636745.2 Centella asiatica | reverse complement strand
TTACAAATTCTAACAACCATAATAAATATGATCATCAGCTTCTTTTCTATTCTGTATAGGAAAAGATACAAACTATGAAAAACCTATACAGCTTCTGAATTACAGTTTTCTGTAAACCTAATTACAGCATCTCTTTTAACTGAATTACTATTAACTCAGTTTTTATTCTGAATAAAATTCAGCTTCCTTATTCGAATCAAATACAATCTTTTCTTTTTGATAGGAACAGATTTCTGGTTAGTTTCCTTACAGCTACGTCTTCAATAATATCTTACTTTACGTGGAAGACATTCCTTTTTAATTCGAACTCTGTATCTTTCAGGAAATAAATCACGATTAGTCCCTGATGCTTCATCTTTAGTCTCTGGTGACATCATTACTAGTCTCTGGTGCTTTTAGTCCCTGATGACGTCAGATTGTATAGTCTCCGATAGAGTTATTTAGTCTCCGATGCTTTAAGGCTTAGTCTCCGATGACATCAACTTAGTCTCTGATGCTTTTAACTTTAGTCTCCGATGACGTAAGCTTTAGTCTCCGACTTCTTTAGACTTAGTCTCTGATGACGTAAGCCTTAGTCTCAGATAGACAAAACTAGTCTCCGACAGATAAAATCTTTTTAGTCTCTGACCAGTTCTCCTAGTCTCCAATAAGCCTTTTTGTAAACTCTAACGGATCAAATACACATCTTGACTTTCTGAAGCTTCGATTCTCCATTCCAGCAGTTACTTACAAATATGAAATAATTTTATCTCTTTACAAATAATGAATAAATTACAATCAAAGAGATAACTACTGGCTACAAAACTTCAGTGTTACTAATTAACACTTTCTATACATTTGTACTCTAAGTAATCTAAAGACAATCATCATCAAATGTTCTAAAACCTTACAATCTCCCCCTAATTATGAATATCAGAATGATAAGCATAATTTCAAGGTTGATGATGATGTCAAAACTCAACATTACAATTACTTAGAAAAAGAATAAAGAATTGCTAACTACAAATGTATTCTGAACTAAGATCTTTGATCTGTTGTTCAGCTTCCACCAAGACTCAGGTTTAAATCCTATAAGTCTGGCTTAAAAAAAATTATAGTTTATTTTTAACAAACAACTCCAACACAACAAGTTTACCTCATTTTTTCTTTAACAACTCCAGCCTTTCTTTTCTGTTTTTCCTCAGCAACTCTAGTCTGTCTATCAACAGCTTTTTCAGCACCAACTCAATTTCTTCTGTAGCATCCTTGAGCAAACTGATAAATCCTTCAATATGTCACTCACTGACACTATTAATATCTCTGTTGTAATCAAAGAAGACTTTCTCTCCATGAAAAGTCTCATACCATAATCCTAGAGGTTTAGGATTAGCTTCCGGCACAGTATCCACCTTATGCTTCACCTTCATCACCTTTTGAATCTGGCTTCCAAGTTTCATGTTGAGATCAGAAGTCTCAAGCACAACAGTCAGCAACCACTCCAGGTCTTCTTTCTTTTGTCCCTCCAAGGCTGGCTTTTCAAACTTCAGAGATTCTCCATCTTTCAAGAAAACATGGAGAAATTCTTTGTTATTTGTACCCTTTACCATATTTATCTTCTTTGTGGTCTTCTTAAGGGCCTTGATGATTTCTTCTGTACTTTCCATTTCAACCTTGTAAGACTTCTTTGATGAAACTGTTTGTGGCTTTGTTGGTCCACTCACAGCCACCAAAGCAGTCTCGGTTGACCTTGGAGGTTCTTGAGAAGTAGGCTTTTTAATAGTTGCCTTGATCACAGGTTTCTTTGCAGATTCCTAGACCAAAGGTTTCCTTCGTGATTTCTTCTCTGCCTCTTCCATCTCTTTATTTTTCTTTTTGGTTATGGCTGCTTTCTGTGCACTTGATCTCCTTGTGAAAATCTTCTTCTTCTTTGCCTCCTCCTCTTCCCTTTTTGCAGCCATGTCTTCCTCCTCTATGGAGATTCCGCGCGGTCAGAAATTAATACAGAAAAAAGGGTTTCGACAGGAAAGTCGTTTTGATCCAATCCATTCTTGGGGTCACACTCATCCTGAGCAATCTCTCCCGGTTCAGCAGTGTCCAGATCTGGCATCTTTGCCTTTGAGCCAATAGAGCATCAGCTTCTATCAATTTTTACTATTGAGGATAGACCAACTCCACTTTTCTATTCACTATTAGTTCAACTGGAGTGGGAAGTTAGCTGTCTTCATGGCATCTCCCATTAGCTTGGGTTGTCCTGGTTGAACAGTGCTTATCTGCTTTGAATCTTCAACCATAACCCCCTTGCCATTGTCTTTGAATGTAGGGGCTTGTGCAGAGGAAGAAGGAGAATCTTTTGTTGCTGCTTTTGCTGTTGCTGTTGTTGCTTTTGTTGTTGTTGGAAGTTGTGTTGTTGTCGTAGCTGCTGCAAGATCAACATGTTTCTTTAAGATCCTGTCCATCTTTGCTTGTAATTTAGCATCAAGGACAGAACCAGTCATGTGTACAGGTACATATTTGAATGGACCACTCTCCCCCTTTTTGACATCAGCATCTTTAGGTTTAGAGGGGATGGCCAGACTTGGAATTGCCTGCATAAGTAGCTGCTCCATTCTGTCTTGCTTTTGGATCAAGAGTTGGATGTTTGCTTCAAGGGCTTGAAGTCGACTGTCGGTCTTGGACTTGTCTTTGATAAGTGTATCAATGGTAGTAATTGTCCTCCTTGGCAGGTGTCCTTCATAGCACCTTCTAATCTTTTCGGTCTCCAACTCCATCCTTTCCTCAATTTTCTTCACTGCACCATTGATGCCAGTAACCAAGAAGTGGTGAAACTTTGTGTGTTTCTTATCCACCTTGGTTACTTCTTCCATTATGTCATGAATTGATGGTGCAGATGTAGTTGACCCTATATTGGTCACATAGTCCTGCCTTAATTGGGCGGCTGCATCCTCTAGAGTGTTGGCATAAGAGGCATCAAGCCATTCATCAACATTATGCTCTGGAGCTTCTTCAGGCACAGGTTCATCTGCAAGCCTTGTCTTTAATGCAGAGATATGATCTTGAGACTGTTATAGACCATAAAGAGTTTCAAAATCTGCATTGGACATCTCAGAAATTATATGTAATGTTGCATCCCCTGTGCTTGTACTTTTCTCTGATTCTTCTGTTTGGATTTTGATGGATGGAGCAGAAGAAACCGGAGCTTCTTGTGAGCTGGTTTCAACAGGTTGTAGAAATATACCTGCTAAAAATTTCTCTCTTTTCTTTTGTTCAAGGATCTCATCCTTGCTCACACCCTCTCCTTTTGCCTGGGGTTGGGCACCCAGCTTCTCTTTCTCTCCTTTTTCCAAGCTATCTAAAGCTTGACTCTCTTGTATGTGTATATTCTCTCCTTTTTCCAGGTCAGGAGCCTGACTCTCACTATTTATTCTCACATCCTCACTCATTTGGATGGTGTCACTTTGTCCTACAGAAGTGGGGGTTTGAGAAAAGCGTGTGACAGCATGGATAGGATGTTCCCTTTGTTTATCTTGGGCTAGGGATCTATCCATGGAATCTGTTTGAGAGCTTGTCTCGATTATTGGCTCCTCTTGGGAAAAATCAAGAGAATCAATCATATTTATATCAAAAGAATCAAGAGTGGGAGAAAAAGGAGAAGAATGTTCAGTTTGGAGTGTTGGTTGTTCCTCAGATATTAAAAATTGAGGAACATGAAAAGATGACTCTGTGTGTGCACTCCTTGTGTCACTCTTTTCTTTTATTTTCTCTCTTTGGGTTTTCTCTTGTTGGTGAACAAGAGGTTGTGCAGACTCTGTACAGTGTGTTCCTAGTTGGGAACTTTCTTCAATGTCAACATCCTTTTGGGAGGATGGTGACAGTTCACTGTTTTTCCTTATAACCTCCATTGCCTTTTGGGAAGCAATGGATTGCTTTTGGCTAGGGGTTATAACTCTTTTCTTTCTCTGAAGTGGAACTTCAGCTTCTTGTTCTCCCTCATCCTCACTTGCTCCCTCAATTATTTTTCTTTTAATTGGGAGTTTTGTGATTGTCTTTGGTTTTACAACCACAATCTGTTAGAGACTGTGGAGGGGGCTATAGATAGTTGATGTGAAGTGGTTGGAGGAATAATGGGGTTTTGGCTTTCAATATCCTCAAAGAATTGCAAAGAATAAAGATTTGGAAGCCTGTCAATGAGAATAGATCTCATGACAGGTGGGAAAAATAAAGGAACTATTACCTTTGCAGATTTATGCTTCACATCTGTAAATATTCTTTTACTCTGCAAAACAGTTGGTAAAACTTGCATTCCAGTAATATCAAGGTTAAGAATTAGATATTTAACAATCATCATCAAAAACCTAGAATAATAAATTTTATTTTTACTAGTTTTAAGTTCTATCAAAAGATTTTGCAGAATTAAAAGCCTAATGTTAATACGCCTATCATACAACACACTAAAAGTGATTTGTTGTTTGAATGTAGTGATAGCATCATAGTCACTGCACTTACTAGAAAATGCTTTTGTTATTATGTCAAAAAATAGTGACCACTCTTGCCTAAGATGGGGTCGTGTTATTGACCCAACAGAACTAATTTCAGCAGAATAATGCAAATTTTTAATCATAGAAACAATTTCTTCATCAGAAGCAAGTGAGTCATAGTTTTCATGAACAGGTAAATGTAAAGCATTATTTACAACAGTATGATCTATAATATAGACATTATTAGCATACCTGAAACTTACCACAGGTGAGTCAGTTTTCTCACCCTGGATGGTAGCAGTGGACCAGACAGCCGTGATAACCTCAGCGGCTTGGATGGGGGCTTCATAAATGGTATACGAAAGATTGGAGTGTTGAAGGAAATCCACAAAGGGGTAGTACTGGGCTTCAAATACATGCTTATCAGCCACCCCTGCATGTTTTGTCTTGATGATATCAAAGTCTCCAAACTTGAACATAACAGTTTTAGTGGCCATTTTCAGAGATCTGTGAACTTTTGAAGAAAACTTGAAAAAGGGTTAAATTGAGAGTATTTGCAGAGAGAAAATAATTTCAGAGCTTGAGTGTTTGTGATTGCAAAGATGTTTGAATTTTGTTTTATCAAATTGTATGAAACATTTGAAATTCTTAAGGGTAGTGAACCGTTTTTGATCGTGGGAGGGATAACTACCATACTACCCTCGATCGGAGATTGCCCTAATCTCTGATAAGTTCACTTGTAAGAGACTAGAAGAAGATTAGTCTCTGATAGTGTTGACTATCGGGGACTAATGTAGTCTCTGATAGTATTAACTATCGAGGACTAAGGTAGTCTCTGATAGTATTAACTATCGGGGACTAGTTAGTCTCTGATAGTATTAACTATCGGGGACTAAGGTAGTCTCTGATAGTATTAACTATCGGGGACTAAGGTAGTCTCGGATAGTATTAACTGTCGGGGACTAAGGTAATCTCTGATAGTATTAACTATCTGGGACTAAGGTAGTCTCTGATAGTATTAACTATCTGGGACTAAGGTAGTCTCTGATAGTATTAACTATCGGGGACTAAGGTAGTCTCCGATAGGTCAATTTCTAATTAAGTCGAGGACTAATTAAAAACAACTATCAGAGACTAAAAATAGTCTCTTACACACTATCGCTCATATTATTCAATAATCAAACTTTTGATTATTCATTTCTTCATATTTTTCCAGAATTAAAATTCTAGCTTCTAAAATTCTATTTAATTAAAAACAGCTGCATTCTAGAAAGTAAATTCTAGCTTCTTACAACTAAACAACTTGTTTCAAATTTTTAATCAGTTTTTAGAGACATAATTCAACATACCTAATTCAGAAACTAATCTAGAAAAGGTAGATTCATCTAAAGGTTTTGTAAATATGTCTGCATGTTGTTTATCAGTTGTTACCCAGTGTAATTCGATATTACCTTCACTTACATGTTCTCTTATGAAGTGATATCTAATATCTAGTTGTTTTGTTCTTGAATGTTGCACTGGATTTTCTGTTATTGCCATGGCACTTGTATTATCACAATAAATAGGAATTTTGGATAATGACATACCATAGTCTAGAAGTTGATTCTTGATCCATAGGATTTGAGCACAGCAACTCCCAGCTGCGATGTATTCAGCTTCTGCTGTTGAAGTAAAAACTGAATTTTGTTTCTTGCTAAACCAAGAAACAAGTCTGCCTCCAAGAAGTTGGCAGCTTCCACTTGTGCTTTTCCTATCAAGCTTGCAACCTACATAGTCAGCATCTGAATAACCGATTAGTTTAAAATCAGATTCTTTGGGATACCATAAACCAAGGTTTGGGGTACCCTTTAGATATCTGAGTATTCTTTTTACAACAATCAAATGTGACTCTCTAGGGTCAGCTTGAAATCTAGCCCATAAACGTGTAGCAAACATTATATCAGGTCTACTTGCAGTTAAATATAAAGGAGAGCCTATCATTCCTCTATACCTAGTAATATCAATTTTCTTTCCTTTTAAATCCTTATCTAGTTTAGTGGATGTAGGCATGGGTGTTTTTGCAGGTGCACAATCAACTAAATCATATTTTCTCAATAAGTCTTTGATATATTTAGACTGACTGATAACTATTCCATCAGTTGATTGTTTTATCTGCAATCCTAAAAAGAATGTTAATTCTCCCATCATACTCATTTCATATCTAGACTGCATAAGTTTTGAGAATTTTTTACAAAGGTTTTCATTTGTAGACCCCAATATAATATCATCTACATATATCTGCACCAATATAATATCAGAGCCTTGCTTTCTATAAAATAATGTTTTATCTATGATACCTCTAACAAATTTGTTTTCAATTAAAAATTGAGATAGAGTATCATACCAGGCTCTTGGTGCTTGTTTTAAGCCATAAAGTGCTTTGTCTAACCTATAGACATGATTTGGAAATTTGGAGTCTACAAAACCTGGGGGTTGGCAAACATAGACTTCCTCTTCCAATTTTCCATTTAAGAAGGCACTTTTGACATCCATCTGGTACACCTTGAAGTCCTTGTAGGCTGCATATGCCAAAAAGATTCTTATCGCAACAAGTCTTGCTACTGGTGCAAAAGTCTCATCATAGTCTATTCCTTTTTCTTGAGAATATCCTTTTGCAACCAGTCTTGCTTTGTTCCTTGTAATTGTACCAGCTTTATCCAATTTGTTTCTGAAGACCCATTTGGCACCAATAATTGATCTATTCTTTGGTTTGGGTACCAGTCTCCAGACATTATTTCGAGTGAATTGGTTTAATTCTTCTTGCATGGCAATTATCCAGTCAGGATCTTGAAGTGCTTCCTCAATTTTCTTTGGCTCAATCTTTGAAAGAAAACTGAGATATAAACATTCATTTTGAGTTGCACTTCTAGTCTTGACTCCATCCTCTAAACTTCCAATTATCAAATTTGGCGTGTGGTCTCTCAACCATGGAATTGCACGTGGCAGATTTTACCTTGAAGTTGAGGCTTCATTGTCTAGATCGGTGTTATTCAATCTAGCTTCATGATCAGAGACTGCTCCCCTTAAACCATTGGCTCCTTCATTATTAGCTCCCCTGAGCTGTTTATTTCTATTGTCTCCGGTGTCAATATAGTTTCTGATTGTGCATCAGTGACTCTAGTCTCTGGTGAAACATTAGTCTCCAATGGACTACTAATGTCACTAGTCTCTTGAATTTCATCTAATACTCTATTCTCTGATAAATTATTAGATCTTGACACTTCATGCACAATTGTTAGCTCCCCCTCAATTATGTAGGGATCATTACTATCTTGGGGTTGTTCAGTAGTCTCTGATGGATATTCTCATGCATCCAATTCATTCTCAAAACTGAGAGGTACATGCAATCCTTGTCCAATCATTCCTGGAATCTTTTTATCATCAAACACGACTTGTATTGATTCCACAATGACTTTTGTTCTTAGATTATATACTCTGTATGCTTTACTTGACAGAGAATAACCTAAGAAGATTGCTTCATCAGATTTATTGTCAAACTTTCCTCTTAACTCTGATGAATCTCTCAGTACAAAGCATTTACAACCAAACACATGTAAGAACTTGAGAGTTGGTTTTCTCCTAGTCATTAACTCGTAAGGTGTTTTGTTGTATGCTTTGTTTATCAAGGATCTATTCTGTGTAAAACAAGCAGTGCTTATAGCTTCCTCCCAAAAATATGTGGGAAGCTTAGCCTCTTATAACATAGTCCTTGCTACTTCAATAAGGGTTCTATTTTTTCTCTCAACAACTCCATTTTGTTGAGGGGTTCTTGGAGCTGAGAATTGATGTGTTATTCCTTTTTCAGTGCAAAATTCAAGTACTTGAGAATTCTTGAATTCTGTTCCTCTATCGCTCCTTATAACCCTTACTGTTTTTCCTGACTCAGTTTCTATCTTCTTGATATGATCAATTATCAACTGAGCAGCTTCATCTTTTGTAAAGAGGTATTTTACCCAAGTATACCTCGTGTGATCATCCACAATAACCAGTGCATATCTATTTGTTAAAATAGACATCACATTCACTTGACCAAACAAATCCATGTGTAACAATTGTAGCAGGTCAGTGATTGATGTTGTTGGTTTACTCTTGAATGATACACTCTTTTGTTTCCCTTTCTGGCATGCATCACATAATCCTTCTTGTGTAAATTCTAATTGTGGAATGCCAGCTACCAATCCTTTCCTCACAAGCTTGTCGATGTTCTTGAAATTCAAGTGGGAAAGCTTCTTATGCCAAAGCTAACTTTCATCAGTTGAAGCTTTGCTATACAAACATGTGATTTGATCAGTAAAAGAAATAAGATTTGCAACATACAAATTTCCTTTTCTTTTTCCAGTCAATATCACATTCCCAGATTCCTTATCACACACTTGGCATAGATCTTCTTTAAAGGTGACATGAAATCCTTTATCACATAGTTGACTCACACTAAGTAAATTGTGCTTTAAGTAGTCAACCAGTGCTACTTCTGTGAAGATGACATCTCCATGTTCAACATTGCCATATCCCCTTGTATGGCCTTTGCTATCGTCTCTAAAAGTAACTTTTGGGCCACTTTTCTCTTCAAATTGTTTTAGCAGGGTCTTATCTCCGGTCATGTGCCTTGAGCAGCCACTGTCCAAGTACCATGATTTCTTCTTTTTGCCCTGCACAGTAGAGGGTAACTAGTTTGAGATTTTTGGGACCCAGATTTTCTTAGGTCCTTTCTCACTAGTTGTAGACTCAAGAATTGACTCAGATTGAGTTGATTGTCTTTTAACAGTTTTAACTTTAATAAGACAATCATTAGTCTTGCTACTTGTTTGTGAGAGACTGCCAAGCTTAGAATTTTCAGTTTTAATGCAAAGATGTTCTAACCTTTTTACTGGTGATTTATCTTTTATTCTCTTTACAGGTGCAGTCTCAATTATAGGAATTTTATTTTTGCTCCTACAGTTTACAGCTATGTGGTTGGGGTTACCACATACATGACATGTCTTTCTAGGAGCATCAGGCATTCTAGCATAGTTTGTATGTTTATTAATGCCTATCTTTCCATTCCTATTTTTATTCTTTCTGCTTAACTCCACAAATTTTTCAGCCTTTTTGTCTGGAAGAGTTTCCAGTCTTTTATTTAATTTTGTCTTTGTCATGAACCCAATATTTAATCTTTTCGTTTCACTCTTATCAACGACATTCCCTGTCTTTAAATCAATTTCTATTTTTGTAGTGATTTGTTGATCTTGAGTGTTAATGAATTTAGGTTCAATTATAGGAGAGACAAAATTAATTGTTTTAAAATTTGGCTTACTAATTGAGGAGTTCGCAGCTTCAAATAGATCATTTAAATCTAAGCTCTTGTCTAGATTTTCATCATAACCTAGTCCAGATTTTTAACCTATTGTTTAACACTCTACCAAGTCAGTTAATTTTTTTGAGGAAGTGTTCCATTGTTTAATCTTAGCTTGAGCAATTTCAAGTTGCTCTACTAAGTAATATTCCCTCTTTTTCAAAGCATTAATCATGTGAAGAGCTTTGTTTAAATCAAACTTGATAGTGTCAAATTGTGCCAATCTCTCTTCAAGAAACTTGTTTCTTTTCAAGAGATTGTCACGTTATTCTTTTACATTGGTATGTTCAATAGTTAATGATTTAAAACTGACATGCAAATCAGACATATCCTTTTGCATGCTTTCAATGCTAGATGTATCAAGTAAATTAAGCACGTTAAAATTCTGATTTGCATCACATACCTTTGTAAAATCACTTGACTCGTCACTACGAGCCATTAGGGCAATGTTGACAACTTCTTCATCAGAGTCGCTGTCAATCCAATCTTTTTCCTCAGTTATCAAGGCTTTGCTCTTGGATTTAGCTTTCTTGTCAGCAAAGTCTTTCCTTGATTTTTCATCCTTAGATCTATCACTAGATCTAGGCTTCCTGCACTCATTGGCAAAGTGCCCTAACCCATCACAGTTTTAGCATCTTATCTTTCTTAAGTCAAAGGTGACTTTTTGACCTTCATGTTTTGGGTTAGGCTTCCTTGACGATTGTCTTCCTATCCTACTTGCTCTAAATTTCTTGAACTGTTTGACCATAAATGCCATGAATTCCTCCATGTCATCATCAGAATCTAGTTCATCTTCCTGATCAGTCGAGCTAGCACTGAAAGATTCATTGTCAAGCTTCTCTTGAGACTTACTTGTCTCAACCATCAATGCTGCTCCTTTATCCCTGCCATGCATGAGTTTTCGTTGCTCTACTTCAAGTTCATATGTCTTTAAATTCCCGTAGAGCCTGTCCAATGTGAGTATGTCCAAGTCATGAGCCTCTCTTATGGCCGTTGTTTTTGGATCCCAACTTGGAGGAAGAGATCTCATGAACTTGTTATTGACATCCTCATTATCATAGGACTTTCCAAGTAGTTTCAAATCATTGAGCAAAGTGTTGAACCTATCATAAACTGATGTAATTGGTTCACCAGGCTTTGCTTGAAAGAACTCATATTGTTGTGTCAACAATGACCTTTTGTTCTTTCAGACTTAGTTAGTTCCTTCACACAGGACTTTGATGGTGTCCCAGATTTGCTTTGATGTAGTGCAATTTATGATGCTTGTGAACATATTTTTATCAATTCCATTATAAAGTATGTTCATCACCTTAGCATCCTTCAACACTTGCAACTTGTCTTCGTTTGTATAATCACATTCTGGAGCAAGTTCAAAGTGTTCTGCTACAACAGATCCATCAACGGTTTTAGCAGGAATAAATTTCCTGGGTAGATAAGGACCCTTCTCAATCCTATCAATATAATCTGGATTTGTTGCTCTCAAGTGCATGTACATCTTTTGCTTCCACATTGGATATTCTTCTCGTTTAAGAATAGGGATTCTAGTACCACCATCACGACTTCCCGCATACGCCATTATGCTACAGCTGCTTGCTTCATCATTGGCCATCTCTTGGAACGTATTAATTGAATAAATTCAATTACAGGCTCTGATACCAATTGTTTTCCCAGTGAGATGACGAGAACTTGTAGAAGGGGGGTCGAATACAAGTTCTTTGAATACTTTTCGAATTTCTTGTTCTTTAAGAAATTAAACTTTCTTGTGGAATATAGAGAACAAAAACTCAAATCAATTTATAAACAATTGCTATATTGATTTCACAACTGATTACAAATTCTAACAATCATAATAAATATGATCATGAGCTTCTTTTCTATTCTGTATTGGAAAAGATACAAACTATGAAAAACCTATACAGCTTCAAATTACAAAAACTCTGTAAACCTAATTACAGTTTCTCTTTTAACTGAATTACTATTAACTCAGTTTTTATTCTGAATAAAATTCAGCTTCCTTATTCGAATCAAATACAATCTTTTCTTTTTGATAGGAACAAATTTCTGGTTAGTTTCCTTACAGCTACGTCTTCAATAATATCTTACTTTACGTGGAAGACATTCCTTTTTAATTCGAACTCTGTATCTTTCAGGAAATAAATCATGATTAGTCCCTGATGCTTCATTTTTAGTCTCTAGTGACGTCATTACTAGTCTCCGGTGCTTTTAGTCCCTGATGACGTCAGATTGTGTAGTCTCCGATAGAGTTATTTAGTCTCTGATGCTTTAAGGTTTAGTCTCCGATGACATCAGCTTAGTCTCTGACGCTTTTAACTTTAGTCTCCGATGACGTAAGCTTTAGTCTCTGACTTCTTTAGACTTAGTCTCTGATGACGTAAACTCTTAGTCTCCGATAGAAAAACTAGTCTTTGACAGTTAAACCATTTTAGTCTCTGACCAGTTCTTCTAGTCTCCGATAAGCCTTTTTGCAGACTTTAATAGACCAAATACACAACTTGACTTCTTGAAGCTTCGATACTCCATTCCAGCAGTTAATTACAAATAACAATAATCGTATCTCTTTACAAAGAATAAATGAAATACAAACAAAGAGATAACTACTGGCTACAAAACTTCAGTGTTACTAATTAACACTTTCTATACATTTGTACTCTAAGTAATCTAAAGACAATCATCATCAAATGTTCTAAAACCTAACATACTAGAAGGGGGTTTGAATAAGATTTTTCAAACTTTTTAATCTTGCTTGAGAAAATTTAGTAGGCTATAAAAATGTCTTGCTTAGTTTGAAAAGTGTTTGCAGCAAAATTTTGATAAAAAAACCCTTAGTAGAATTCAAAATGTCGAAGTAGAAATACCAGTAAGGTCCTTCCTAAAAAGATTTAGCAGGGATGAAGCAAGTAGGGCATGAGAGTAACTAGGAAGGTAATAATAAGCAAAAAGTAAAGAGAGCAAGGATTTGTACGGTGGTTCGGCTAAACTTACTCTACTCTTGTTTTTTCTTTTACTTAAGAAGGGATCCACTAAATTGACACAAAATATAAAGGATGCTAAGTCCTTTTTTACAAGTGATTCACGTAGACCTTGCTAGTCATACAGACTAAATTTCAATGAGTATAAAACTAATTAATTGTTATCTCTAAATAATAACTCATTTTTGAGCAGATTAAATAATACTTGTTCAAGTACTTGTATGAAGCCTTGCTGAAGATATTGATGTGTCAAATGTCAAAACGTTTTTTGGTTGTTCACTAGTCATAAATGAAATTTATTTTTATTAGCTCTATTTATAATCCTAAAAAATCTATTTGATGGGATTTTTGAATTAGATCCGTTGTGTAGTTGTACTTGTTTGTTAGTGACTTGTATTTTTCTAGATGTCTTCAATTTAGTCAAAAATATTGCAGTTATTTTGTCTTTTAGTGCTTTTCAAAGAGGAATCTTGAAGTTGACTAAGTAAGGCTTTCAAAGATGACATTTTTATGGCAAAAGGATGCTTACTCATCATTTTGTTTTGATTCCTGTAGACACCTCATTTTTTGGCTTTATTTTATTTATGTTGCTTTGATATAATAAAAGGAAATAATGAAGTAAGGAGTGAGGTTTGGTGGATTTAATTTTGTTGTTAAGTACAGCATTGACAAGTTCCTCTTTGAGAAGTGCATGGAATTGGTAACTGTAGCCCCTGACGAACCAAGAGTAGAAATTGATGAACAAAATGCCAAGATCTGTACATACGTGGATCTTGTCGAGGTGTTTGAGCTTGATGTAAAGAAAGGTGTCCTTAGACTTGTTCTACATTGATGCTTGTGCGGAGCATTGGCTAAGAAGTTTAACAAGATCTGTGGTGGCTTTAAGAATGAACAAAATGTTGAAAAACATGAAGCAAAACAAGACTGTAGTGGGGGCTTTGGGGTATGTATTTTTTGGCATCAGGGGATGTTTCTGGGTGTCAGTGGATGTATTTCTCGGTATCAGGGAATGTTTCTGGGTGTCAGGGGATGCTTGTCTCGGCATCAGGGGATGTTTTTCGGCATCAGGGGATGTATTTGTTAGCATCAGGGGATGTTTCTTTGCATCAGGGGATGTTTGTCTCGACATCAGGAGATGTTTAGCAAGTCAGGGGATAAATTACACTGTCGGAGAGTAACATGTCAGGGGATAAATTACACTGTCGGAGACTAGCACATCAGGGGATAAATTACACTGTCGGAGACTAGCACATCAGGGGATAAATTACACTGTCGGAGACTAGCACATCAGGGGATGATTTACACTGTCGGAGACTAATTTTAAGCCCATTAGAGACTGTTGCTTGGGATTACACGAGAACTCCTCACTACATCAAAGACAAGATAATCACTAGAGATTAAAGATGACATGTGGGATGACACATGAATGACTTCAACAATCTATTAACTCAGCCAAAGCTGAGAAATAAAAAATAAAGAGGATGGTCCAATAGGAAAAGACCAGTCATAATAGGGGCCACATAACAAGTTTGGCGTGAAAGAAAGTCCATCTAAAAAAGGAAAGCCAGGTGATAGAGCTGCAATTACCAAGCAAATATCAGAGATATTTTGAAACATAGCTTATGGAGGAAGCTTGGAGGACGAAGGAGGTGGCATATAAATAAAGACCCCAAATCACATAGAAAAAGGGACAAAAAGGAGACACAAGAAAAACACAAAGGAATAGAGGAGGAAAAGAGAAAATAGAGAAAGAAAAGGGAATTGCGAGAGAATTTCAGAACCCCTTTTTTAGAGTTTTGCTAAGGAAAAGGCCCTATTTCCTGTTTGTCCAACAAGATGGTCTGTAGAAAGGGGGTGGGGGGGTTGAATACAAACCACAAAATTCTTTCGAACTTTGTGAGTTTAGTGAATATACTGTATTAAAAGTTGTGGAATTGAAATAATACAATATATCACAAGTGATTCTGAACTTTTATAAATCAATGAAATATTACAAAAGCTCACTGGTATGAATGACCAGCTTCTAATAACTCTGTTGAAAATATCAGCTGCACTTTATATATGATTTCTAGTTTCTCTCTAGTTTATAAAAACTTGCTTCTCTCAAGTTATGAAAAACTTGCTTCTCTCTTAGATAATAAAAATACTTGTGTTTTTGTGTATCTCAGTGTGTTATCTTATGTCTCTCTTATTATCTTAGCTGCTCCATGTCTCTATTTATAAACATAGCTCCCTTATCCTCCAAGCTTCCATAGTGAGTTGCCTCTAAAAATATCTCTGATATTCTTTGGTAATTGTAGCTCTATCACATAACTTCTTCTCTTTGCATGACCTTCCTTGCACGCCAACCTGTTATGTAACATCTCTGGAGTATCAGCACACCAGCTCCCTCTTTTCCTCTTGGAGTGCCCATGATAAGTTATCTCTGTAGTGAATAACTTATCTCTATGAACTTCCTGGTTTTTTATTGGACCAGCTTCCAATTTTTTCCTCCTTCAAGTTTCTATAAGTTATCTCTGTAATTTTTAAACGAGTAGCTTTATACGCATGCTAGTGTATAAGTACGACTTATCTCTATACTTTACTTTATCAGTGTTCAGACTTGCAGCGTATAACTTATCTCCTTGAAGCTTCTTTGGTAGCCAATCTCTTTTTATTAGACCACCATCTATATTTTAATTCCACCACCTTTAATCTTGAGTTAGTGAATTTGTGAACTTAGCCATGTGTCATCCCAGATGTCATTTTTAGTCTGTGATTATTTTATCCCCTGATTGACAGTCGTTGCTCATCAATGGATATTTATCCTTTGATGAACTGAACAGTGGATATTTATCCCCTGTTCAGTTGTTTTATTCATCCGTGGATATTCTTCCCCTGATGCTCGAGCACTTGTTCTTCAGTGATAGAAATTTTCCTGATGACTTTGGCAATGTTATTGATTTGCTCGATGACTTTGGCGATAGTCATTTTGAGATTGACGTTGTTGTTTGATTTGCTCGACAACTTGGGTGATAGGCAAATGACTTTGGTGACAGTCAAAATGACTTTGGCGACGGTCAAATCTTCTCAAGGCTACTTTAATGCATGAAGTGTCTTTGCCTTAGTCTCTGTTAGCTTCAACATTAGTCTCCGATGAACAAATACTTACTCTCTGATGAACAAAAACTTAGTCTCCGATGAACTAATTTTGCTCGACCAATTATGACTTTTGTTGAACTCCCCAAATGCAGTCTTTGTAGTCTCTGACGCGTAACTGCAGACTCTGATGTTAGTCTCTGATAGAACACTACTGCGGGTACTTGTACAATTACAAAATCTAACAATTCTAAGTGTTTATACATCATCATCAAATACTATAATTTCTAACATTTCCTTGTTCATAAATAATCCTTGTAATTTCCTTTCTATGTCAATTGAAAACAAAGCCTTACTAATAACTGCATTTTTTTTTATCTCGCCCCTATCCCTCCATCTTTTGCTTTGGTCAAGGTTAGTTCACATTCCTACAATAGGGTTGTTTCCAGTCAAGAATAGCTTTGTCCATAGTTATCACTATTTGGAACACCTTTATATTTAGTCTCTTATACACCTACATATCATCCAATCTCATACTCTGTTATAAATATATTTCATTTTATCATGATTTCTGTGTGATTTCAGTTTGTACAAGGTAATCTAAATGGTTTGATTTTTATTCTGTTATTCACATGTATATAATTGCACAGTTATGATTTTTTTTCTAACCTTTTGTTTTGTGTCATGCCTGAACTAATGATTCATGGATTTCAAACCCTTCTTGGACGACAGTGGGGAATCTGTAGAAAAGGGGCCAACATTTACTGAGACTCTTCTTGTCTAGTTCTAAGTTAGCTAATTTTTACGTAGACAATGTTGTAATTTCTGGTTTGTTTCGGGCAAGAGTTGTTTTGTTTGTTTATTTTGGGATTGGTCCTTCACTTCCAGTTTATCCCTTGTAATATGTAACCAAAACTGATAATGGAAATGCACGAAGCACACACATACACATACACTGACACACACACCTGCACGACTAATGGATTTGTTCTTCTTTCAAACAACTTTAGGTTTTAAGAGATGATTTCATAAAAAAAAAATCTAAAAAATTAGTTACTAGTTATAGTGAGGATAGGGGGTGCCTAACATCTTCCCCATGTTCAACCTAACAACGAACTTGGTTTTTCTTGGTTTCGCCTTAGCCATAATTTAAGAGTCATCTTAAAATCATTTTTCAAATAAGATAAAAACTGGAAGGGTGTCCTAACACTATCTTAGATTTTTTAAGTGGTGACTCATTTTGAAAAATAATTCCATCACCCCGTCACATTTATACAAACTCGGATTTTGAAAACCTTGTGAGAATTTTAAAGAAATCAATCAAATAAATCTCACATATTTTTCAAAAATTTCCCGAGCGCGACAACTGACAAATTTGCTAGGGACCTGCTTGAGCTTTTATAAAGTTTTGTTTTTCCAAAATCATCTCTTAAAATAAAAGGAAGTTTAACGAATGGTGTGTTCAATTAACTGTATGTTTTCTTAGATTACATTTTGTTTGAGTTATATACTGTGATCCTATATTTTGCAAACACACCCTTTAGAACGGTGTCTTGATTACCATACCCCCAAAGGCCGCTCCTTCGGTAAGGAGATGGGAAATAACACTACTTGGATCCGGTCTAAGGATGATCCACGAACCTCCATGCCAAATATAGGAAGCCCAAAACAGCTAAACGCATATTCTATAGGGGTTACTTGATAAATATGCTACTGACATGCGTTTCTTCTTGCAGGGTTTATAAACTGCATGTTCTTGTATTTCCTTAATGCATTTGTGAATTTTTGTCACACACCATAAACTCATGAATTGTTGCATTGTTACTAGCATGCTGCACGTTTCTCTTTTTCATTATTCAATCTTTTTTCATAACTGAGATTGCTTAGTCACATATACATCGCATCCAAATGTTTTAAAGTTGTACCGTTCATTCATCACATCATCTAAATAACGTTTGGGGAAACCAAAAAGAGAATACCAAAAACCACTGTTTCCTAAAACAAAACAAAGTTTTAGGCTGTTTCTAAAAAATAAAAAGGGTGCTGAATGGATAAATATATAAGGTATGGCCCTTCCAGTCGAACCATGTGAGAAGCTACTCAAAGGCTTGGGATCTGACAAAGGATTAATAGACCTCATGAAGCATTGGTACAACTTATTTCAGAAAGAACAACAAGCTAGCATCAACCAATTGATCAGGTTTACAAAGGAGTTGTTAGGATTTTCAATCCCCATGGGATTCCTCCAAGCATTTATGAAGTTTTGGGGATGTCAGAGATCGATATGCCGTATTGGGGGACTAGAGATGATGCCATCTATCGAAGAATATACAAAGCTATTTGGTTTAACATGGGAAGCACCATGTGCTCACACTTTTCCTGGGAGCACGCTAGATATCTTCATAACTGTGTTAAGATTGAGGAAGAAAGCCATAATGCCACATCTTAAACAAGGGACCACATTTCTAATCAGATATCTAATTCAGCATTTTGCAACCCCACAAGATTTTGAGAAGTATAAAGGTGATTTCCAGGGAAATATGGACACTGAATAGTGGAGGACAACAAGAAGAAATGCTTACCTAATGGCATTGATCGCCATGGTATATTTCTCGAGAGGAGTGGATCAGTTTGACATATCCATGGCCAATGTCATTGAATAAATGAAGAGGGGACAGACGATTGTGCCTATGATGATAGCAGAGACCCTTAGTTCATTGTCATATTGCAGACAAAACAACAATGCACAACTCGTGGGGAGCCCGACTTTGTTGTACATATGGACTATGGGACACTTCGCACCTCCAAATGGAAGAACAAAAGAATGGTGGTTCAAGAAGGATATATCAAACAACTATTGAAGACGACCTTGATATTGCATGAACCAAAGGAAATGAGAATCTTTCTTTAGCATGGTAACAAAAAAAGATATAACCAGTTGCACTTACTGGAGCTGTCCTAGAGAATCTTTGTGGAGAGTACTAGATTTGGAATTCATTCCACTAGTGGATCTGAAGGTAATGGTGAATATTTCAATTCATCAATAAGGGCTCAGTTTGGAATGGTACAAAAAATCCCAAGGTTGGAGATAGACGAAGATTACAAAGGGGAGATCATATGAAGAAAATGAATTTCATACAAAAGACTTACAAGGTATGGGAGGTCAAAATTCAAGCCATTAAGGAGGTCAGCCCACAGTAGTATGAAACCTCTATGGAGTATCAAGATTGGGTCTATCAACAATCAATATATTGAAAGAATATGGAAGGCCAAAAGGAGAGCCAAGATCGGAGAAAATTCCAAATGAAGGAGGCAGTCCAAAGGAAAGAATCATAGAATTAAGTGCACAATTGGAAAGGATGACCCGAGAGAGAGAGAGAGAGATGAAGCTATCTTGATCATTCAGAAATTGGGAGATAACCTTAGAATGTTGAAAGTGCCATGACCATTGATTATCCAGAGCCTTTTAAGAATTTTAGGATACAAATTTTAAATTGGGTCTTGGAGACAATTAAATATCTTAGTCCTAACAATTGATTTACAAAAGAGATTTTTTGGAATGTTGTAAGGTCTTTCGAATTTGGTTCTATGTTGAGTTTCTGTTTTCCCAGTGAGATGCCGAGAACTTGTAGAAGGTGGGGGGGGGGGGGGGGGGTTGAATACAAGTTCTTTGAAAATTCTTCGATTACTTGTTCTTTAAGAAACTTAAATTTTTCTTGCGGAATAAAAAGTACAAGAACACAAATCTATTTATAAACAATTGCTTTATTGATTTACAATTGAATACAAATCCTAACAATCACAATAATGTAATCGTCATCTTCTTTTTTATTCTGTATAGGAAAAGATACAAAACTATGAAAAACCTATACAGCTTCTGAATTACACTCTGTAAAACCAATTATAGCTTCAATGACAACTGAATTATAATTAACTCAGTTCCTATTCTGAACAAAATTCAGCTTCCTTATTCGAATCAAATACAATCTTTCCTTTTCGATAGGAACAGATTTTTGGTTAGTTTCCTTACCAGCTACGTCTTCAATAATATTTTACTTTACGTGGAAGACATTCCTTTTTTTCAATTCAAACTCTGTATCTATCAGAGATTAATTCACAATTAGTCTCTGATGGTTCTTTCAGTCCCTGACGTATATTTTAGTCTCTGGTACATTTAGTCCCTGATGACTCTTTTAGTCCCTGGTGAGTTTAGTCCCTGATGACTTTTAGTCCCTGATGACGTCAGCTTGTGTAGTCTCCGATAGTGTTATTTAGTCTCTGACACATTAAGGCTTAGTCTCTGATGACGTCAGCTTAGTCTTTGATTCCTTTTTCTTTAATCTCTGATGACGTAAGCTTTTAGTCTCCGATAGAAAAACTAGTCTCTGACAGTTAAAACATTTTAGTCTCTGACCAGTTCTTCAAGTCTCCGATAAGCCTTTTTTGCAAACTCTAACAAATCAAATACACAACTTGACTTCTTGAAGCTTCAATACTCCATTCCAGCAGTTAATTACAAATAAAAAATAATCGTATCTCTTTACAAAGAATAAATGAATTACAAACAAAGAGATAACTACTGGCTACAAAACTTTAGTGTTACTAATTAACACTTTCAATACATTTGTATTCTAAGTAATCTAAAGACAATCATCATCAAATGTTCAAAAACCTAACAATCTCCCCCTAATTATGAATATCAGAATGATAAGCATAATTTCAAGGTTGATGATGATATCAAAACTCAATATTACAATTACTTAGAAAAAGAATAAAGAATTACTAACTACAAATGTATTCTGAACTAAGATCTTTGATCTTTTGTTCAGCTTCCACCAGGACTCAGGTTTAAATCCTATAAGTCTGGCTTCAAAAAGAAATAAAATTACAACTTTCACAACAAACAACATACCTTTAGTTCAACAACTCTTTTCTTTTCCTTCTATTCTCTCTGAGTTGTTCTAACCTTTCCATCAGTAACTTTTTGAGAACAACTTCTGTTGTTTCTTCTGCATCTCTAAGAAGTTTAATAAATCCTTCTATATGATTTTCACTCACTCGGTTGATATCTCTGTTATAGTTAAAGAAAACTTTCTCACCATGGAAAGTCTCATACCATAATCCAAGAGGTACTGATTCAGGAAGATCAGTTGGCTCTTTGTCCACACTCTTTATCTCCTTTATAGCCTTCTTGATCTGACTTCGAAATTCCATGTTGAGCTTTGTAGTAAAAAGTACAGTAGACAATAACCATTCCAATTCTTCTTTTGATTGCCTCTCCAAGTCTGGCTTAGCACACTTCACAGAGTCTCCATCTCTGAAAAAGATATGCAGTAAATCCTTGCCATTTTCATCCTTGACCAGATTTATATTTCTTGTATTCCTCTTCAGGGCTTTGATCACTTCACTTGTACTAGCCATATCAACTTTATAAGGCTTCCTTGATGGAACTGTTTGTGGTTTTGTTATTCCACTTACAGCCACCAAAGCAGCTCAGTTGACCTTGGAGATTCTTGCTTTGTAGATTTTGAAGTCTTTTTCCTGGTCACAGCTACCTTCTTTGTACTAGTCTTCCTTGTTGAGTGTTTTTTCTTCTTAGACTCCTCCTCCTTCCTCTCTTGTTCTGCAGCCATATCTTCCTCTTGTTGAAGTTTTTGAGCAAGCATTGCATCAGCATCTATTAATCTTGGATCTCGAGGATTAACTAACTCAACTCTCCCTCCCAGCTCAAGTTCAATAGGAGTGGGAAAGTGAGCAGTCTTCATAGCATCCCCCATTAGCTTAGGCTGTCCTGGTTGAGTAAGAGAATTTTTCTTTGTATCTTCAACTATGACACCTTTGCCTTTATCTTTTGATGAGCTTGGGACTTCTGCAGTTGGTTTGGAAGAAAGAAGAATTGTTGCTGCTGATGGTTTTGTTGTTGTTGATGTTGTTGTTGCTGTTTGTGCAAGCTCAGCATGCTTCTTCAAAATTTGTTCTTTATAGGCTTGCAGTGCAGCATTTTCTTTCAATGTTTTCTCTTTTAATGCTTGCAACTCCATTTGCATCTGCAAGGAAGCATTTGAATCTGGAACAGTAGATAGAACAGTAGATTTGGATTGTACAGGAGGTTGTTTGAAATGACTACTCTCCCCCTTTTTGACATCAACATCTTGGGGTTTGGAGGAGGTAACCAAGTGTGGTAGTGCCTACAGCAAAAGTTGTTCCATTCGATCTTGCTTCTGGAGAAGGAGATTGACATTGGATTCTAGGTCTTGAAGTCTACGGTCAGTCTTGGACTTGTCTTTGATAAGAGTATCAATGGCAGTGATTGTCCTCCTTGGCAAGTGTCCTTCATAACTCCGTCGAATCTTATCTGTCTCAATCTCCATCTGCTGCTTGATTTCCTTAACTGTTGCATTAATTCCAATAACCAAAAAGTGGTGAAACTTGGTATGTTTCTTGTCCACTTTGGTTATCTCTTCTAGTATGTCCTTGGAAGATGGTGCAGCTGCTGTTGACCCAATGTTGGTCACATAATCCTGCCTTAGTTGAGCAGCTGCATCCTCCAAAGAATTTATGAACTGTGCATCGAGCCGGTCGTCCACATTCTCGGCTTCAGTTTCTTCAGGAACAGGTTCATTTACCGTGGATGTCTTTAATGCAGATATGTGATCTTGAGATTGTTGAAGGCCATAAAGGATCTCAAAATCTGCATTTGACATGTCAGAAATAACTTGTAATGTGGCATCCCCTGTCCTAGAGCTTCCCCCAATTTCCTCTGTTGGAGTTGATTGTTGAGCAGAGGAAGTTTGGGTTGCTTGTGTGGTGGATGTCACAACAGGTTTTAAAAAATCACCTGCTGAGAATTTCTCTCTTTTATTTTCTTCAAGGATCTCATCCTTGCTCACACCCTCTCCTTTTGCCTGGGGTTGGGCACCCAGTTTCTCATGCTCTCCTTTTTCCAAGCTTTCTAAAGCTTGACTCTCTTTTATGTGTATGTTCTCTCCTTTTTCCAGGTCAGGAGCCTAACTCTCACTATTTATTCTCACATCCTCACTCATTTTGATGGTGTCACTCTTTCCTATAGAAGTGGGGGTTTGAGAAGTGCTTGTGACAGCATGGATAGGGGGTTCCCTTTATGTATCTTGGGCTAGGGAGCTATCCATGGAAATTGTATGAGAACTTGTCTCGAGTATTGGCTCCTCTTGGGAAAAATCAAGAGAATCAGTTATATTTACATCAAAAGAATCAAGAATGGGAGAAAAAGGAGAAGAATGTACAATGGGGAGTGTTGGCTGTTCCTTAGAGATTAAAAATTGAGGAACATCAATAGATGACTCTGTGTGTGCACTTCTTGTGTCACTCTTTTGTTTTATTACTCTCTTATTGGTTCCTCTTGGTTGTGACCAAGAGTTTGTGCTGACTCTGTACAGTATATTCCTGGTTGGGAACTTTCTTCAATGTCAACATCCTTTTGGGAGGATGGTGACAGTTCACTGTTTGTCCTTATAGCCTCCAATGCTTTTTGAGAAGCACTGGATTGGGCTTTGCTAAGGGTTATAATTCTCTTTTTCCTCTGAAGTGGAACTTCAGCTTCTGGTTCTCCCTCGTCCTCAGTTGCTCCCTCAATTATTTTTCTCTTAATTGGGAGTTTTGTGATTGTCTTGTTTTTTACAACCACAGTCTTTTGGGAGACTGTGGAGGGGGCTATAGATTGTTATGGTGAAGTTGTTGGAGGATACACAGGGTTTTGGCTTTTATTATCCTCAAAAAATTGCAAAGAGTAAAGATTGGGAAGCCTATCAATAAGAGTAGATCTCATGATAGGAGGGAAAAATAAAGGAACAGTTACCTTTGCAGAGTTCTTCACATCTTTGACTATTCTTTTACTCTGCAAAACAGTTGGTACAACTTTCATTCCAGTAATATTTAGGTTAGGGATTAGATAATAAGCAATCATCATCAAAAACCTAGCATAATAAATTTTAGTTTTACTGATTTTAAGTTTTGGCAACAAGTTTTGCAGAATTAAAAGCCCAATGCTTAGATGTCTACCATACAACACACTAAAAACAATTTGTTGTGTGAGTGTAGTGATAGCATCATATCCACTGCATTTTGTTGTAAAAGCTTTAGTGATTATGTCAAAGAATAGTGACCACTCTTGCATTAGATGGGGTTGTGTAATAGACCCAACAGACCCAATTTCAGCAGAATAATTTAAGTTTTTCAACATGGAAAGAATTTCTTCATCAGAGGCAGGGGAGTCAAAGTTTTCATAAACTGGTAAATGTAAAGCATTATTTACAACTGTATGATCTGTAGTATACATAGTGTTTGCATACCTGAACATTACCATAGGTGAGTCAGTTTTTGCACCTTGTATGGTAGCAGTGGACCAAATAGCCGTGATGACCTCAGCGGCTTGGACGGGAGCTTCATAAATGGCGTAAGTTAGTGTAGAGTTTTGAAGAAAATCCACGAAGGGGTGGTACTGGGCTTCAAACACACTCTTATCAGCCACCCCTGCATGGTTGGTCTTAATTAAATCAAAGTCTCCAAACTTGAACGCAACTGTTTTAGCGGCCATTGCAAGAGATCTGTGAACTTTGGAAGAAACTTAAAAGAGGGTTAAATTGTAGAGTATTATCAGAGAGAAAATAATTTTAGAGCTTTGAGTGATTGTGATTGCAAAGATGTTTGAAATTTGTTTTATCAATTTGTTGGAAACGTTTGCAATTCTTACGGATGGGTAACTACCAGTTTACCCTCGATCGGAGATTGTCCTAATCTCTGATCTGTTCACTTGTAAGAGACTAGAAGAAGATTAGTCTCCGATAGGGTTTACTACCAGGGACTAAGGTAGTCTCCGATAGGATTTACTATCGGGGACTAGTTAGTTTCTGATAGTATTAACTATCGGGGACAAAGATAGTCTTGGATAGTATTAACTATCGGGGACTAAGATAGTCTCGGATAGTATTAACAATCGGGGACTAAGATAGTCTCTGATAGTATTAACTATCGGGGACTAAGATAGTCTCTGATAGTATTAACTATCGGGGACTAAGATAGTCTCTTATTCACTCTAGCTCATATTATTCCAGAATTAAAATTCTAGCTAAAAAAAAAAACTCAATCCAGAAACTTAATTCTAGCTTCTTAAAACTAAACAACTTGTTTTCTAAGATTTTAATCAGTTTTTAGAGACATAATTCAGCATTCCTAACTCATAGACTAATCTATTAAATGTAGATTCATCTAAAGGTTTTGTGAAAATGTCTGCAAGTTGTTTATCAGTTGTAACCCAGTGTAATTCGATATTTCCTTCACTTACATGCTCTCTTATGAAGTGATATCTAATATCAATATGTTTTGCTCTTGAATGTTGCACTGGATTTTCTGTTCTTGCTATGGCACTTGTATTATCACAAAAAATAGGAAACTTGGATAATGACATACCATAGTCTAGGAGTTGATTCTTAATCCATAAGATTTGAGCACAACAACTCCCAGCTGCGATGTATTCAGCTTCTGCTGTTGAAGTAGAAACTGAATTTTGTTTCTTGCTGAACCAAGAAACAAGTTGCCTCCAAGAAGTTGGCAACTTCCACTTGTGCTTTTCCTGTCAAGCTTACACCCTGCATAATCAGCATCTGAATAACCAATTGGTTTAAAATCAGATTCTTTGGGATACCATAATCCAAGATTTGGGGTACCCTTTAGATATCTGAGTATTCTTTTTACAGCAATCAAATGTGACTCTCTAGGGTCAGCTTGAAATCTAACACACAGGCATGTAGCAAACATTATATCAGGTCTACTTGCAGTTAGATATAAAAGGGAGCCTATCATTCCTCTATAACTAGTGATATCAACTTTCTTTCCTTTTGAATCTTTATCTAGTTTAATGGAAGTAGGCATGGGTGTTTTTGCAGGTGAACAATCAACCAAATCATATTTTCTTAGTAAGTCTTTGATGTATTTTGACTGACTGATAAATATTCCATCAGGTGATTGTTTAATCTGCAATCCTAAAAAGAATGTTAATTCTCCCATCATACTCATTTCATATCTAGACTGCATAAGTTTTGAGAATTTTTTACAAAGGTTTTCATTTGTAGACCCCAATATAATATCATCTACATATATCTGCACCAATATAATATCAGAGCCTTGCTTTCTATAAAATAATGTTTTATCTATGATACCTCTAACAAATTTGTTTTCAATTAAAAATTGAGATAGAGTATCATACCAGGCTCTTGGTGCTTGTTTTAAGCCATAAAGTGCTTTGTCTAACCTATAGACATGATTTGGAAATTTGGAGTCTACAAAACCTGGGGGTTGGCAAACATAGACTTCCTCTTCCAATTTTCCATTTAAGAAGGCACTTTTGACATCCATCTGGTACACCTTGAAGTCCTTGTAGGCTGCATATGCCAAAAAGATTCGTATTGCTTCAAGTCTTGCTACTGGTGCAAAAGTTTCATCATAGTCTATTCCTTCTTCTTAAGAATATCCTTTTGCAACCAGTCTTGCTTTCTTCCTTGTAATTGTACCAGCTTCATCCATTTTGTTTCTGAAGACCCATTTGGCACCAATAATTGATCTATTCTTTGGTTTAGGTACCAGTCTCCAGACTTTGTTTCGAGTGAATTGGTTCAATTCTTCTTGCATGGCAATTATCCAGTCAGGATCTTGAAGTGCTTCCTCAATTTTCTTTGGCTCAATCTTTGAGAGAAAACTGAGATATAAACATTCATTTTGAGTTGCACTTCTAGTCTTGACTCCATCCTCTAAACTTCCAATTATCAAATCTGGCGTGTGGTCTCTCAACCATGGAATTGCACGTGGCAGATTTGATCTTGAAGTTGAGGCTACATTTTCTAGATTGGTGTAACCCATTCTTGCTTCATGATCAGAGACTGCTCCCACTGAACTATTGACTCCTTCATTATTAGCTTCCCTTGAGCTATTTATTTCTACTGAATCTGGTGTCAATATAGTTTCTGATTGTGCATCAGTGACTCTAGTCTCTGGTAGACCATTAGTCTCCGATGGGATACTAATGTTACCAGTCTCTTGAGTTTCATCTAACATTCTATTTTCTGATAGAGTATTAGTTCTAGGCACTTCATGCACAACTGTTAGCTCCCCCTCAATTGTGTAGGGATCATTGCTATCTTGGGGTTGTTCAGTAGTCTCTGATGGATATTCCCATGCGTCCAATTCATTCTCAAAACTGAGAGGTTCATGCAATCCTTGTCCAATCATTCCTGGAATCTTTTTATCATCAAACATGACTTAAATTGATTCCACAATGACCTTTGTTCTTAGATTAGATACTCTGTATGCTTTACTTGACAGAGAATAACCTAAGAAGATTGCTTCATCAGATTTATTGTCAAACTTTCCTTTTGATTCTGATGAATCTCTCAGTACAAAGCATTTACAACCAAACACATGTAAGAACTTGAGAGTTGGTTTTCTCCCAGTCATTAACTCGTAAGGTGTTTTGTTGTATGCTTTGTTAATCAAGGATCAATTCTGTGTAAAGCAAGCAGTGCTTATAGCTTCCTCCCAAAAGGGTTCTATTTTTCCTCTCAATAACTCCATTTTGTTGAGGTGTTCTTGGAGCTGAGAATTGATGAGTTATTCCTTTTTCAGTGCAGAATTCAAGTACTTGGGAATTCTTGAATTCTGTTCCTCTATCGCTCCTTATAACCCTTACTGTTTTTCCTTACTCAGTTTCTATTTTCTTGATATGATCAATTATCAACTGAGCAGCTTCATCTTTTGTAAAGAGGTATTTTACCCAAGTATACCTCGTGTGATCATCCACAATAACCAAGGCATATCTATTTCTTAAGATAGACATCACATTCACTTGACCAAACAAGTCCATGTGTAACAATTGTAGTGGATCAGTGATTGATGTTGCTGGTTTGCTCTTGAATTATACACTTTTTTGTTTCCCTTTCTGGCATGCATCACATAATCCATCTTGTTTAAATTCCAATTGTGGAATGCCAACTGCTAATTCTTTCCTCACAAGCTTGTTGATATTTTTAAAATTCAAGTGAGAAAGCTTCTTGTGCCAAAGCCAACTTTCCTCAGTTGAGGCTTTGCTATAGAGACATGTGATTTGATCAGTAAAAGAAATAAGATTTGCAACATTCAAATTTCCTTTTCTTTTTCCAGTCAATATCACAATCCCAGATTCATTGTCACACACCTGGCATAGGTCTTCTTTAAAGGTGACATGGAATCCTTTATCACATAGTTGACTCACACTTAACAAATTGTGTTTTAAGACGTCAACCAGTGCTACTTATGTGAAGATGACATCTCCATGTTCAACATTACCATATCCCCTTGTATGGCCTTTGCTGTCATCTCCAAAAGTGACTTTTGGGCCACTTTTCTCTTCATACTGTTTTAGCAGGGTCTTATCTCCGGTCATGTGCCTTGAACATCCACTATCCAAGTACCATGATTTCTTCCTTTTGCCCTTTGTAGAATCACTTGACTCGTCACTACGAGCCATTAGGGAAAAGTTGACAACTTCTTCATCAGAGTCGCTGTCAATCCAATCTTTTCCCTCAGTAATCAAGGCTTTGCTCTTGGATTTGGCTTTCTTGTCAGCAAAGTCCTTCCTTGATTTTTCATCCTTAGATCTATCATTAGATCTAGGCTTCTTGCATTCATTGGCAAAGTGCCCTAACCCATCACAATTATAGCATCTTATTTACTTTAAGTCGAAGGTGACTTTTTGACCTTTTCTCGATGATTTTCTTCCTTTTCTGCTAGCCCTAAATTTCTTAAACTGTTTGACCATGAATGCCATGAATTCCTCCATGTCATCTTCAGTATCCAGTTCATCTTCATTATCAATTGAGCTAGCGTCAGAAGATTCCTCATCAAGCTTCTCTTGAGACTTGCTTGTCTCAACCATCAACACAGCTCCTCTATCCTTTCCATGCATGCGTTGTCGTTGCTCTACTTCAAGTTCGTAGGTCTTTAAATTTCCGTAGAGCCTGTCCAGTGTGAGAAGATCCAAGTCATGAGCCTCTCTTATTGCTGTTGTCTTTGGATCCCAACTTGGTGGGAGAGATCTCATGAACTTGGTGTTTATATCCTCATTATCATAAGACTTCCCAAGTATTTTCAAGTCGTTGAGCAAAGTGTTGAACCTGTCATATACTGATGTTATAGGTTCACCAGACTTTGCTTGAAAGAACTCATATTGTTGTGTCAACAATGATCTCTTGTTCTTTCGGACTTGGTCAGTCCCTTCACACAGGACTTTGATGGTGTCCCAGATTTGTTTAGATGTAGTGCAATTTATGATGCTTGTGAACATATTTTTATCAATTCCATTATAAAGTATGTTCATCACTTTAGCATCTTTTAACACTTGTAACTTGTCTTCGTTTGTGTAATCACTTTCAGGAGAAAGTTCAAAGTGTTCTGCAACAACAGATCCTTCGACAGTTTTTGCAGGAATGAATTTCCTGGGTAAATAAGGACCCTTCTCAATCCTATCTATGTAATCTGGATCTGTTGCTCTTAAGTGCATATACATCTTTTGTTTCCACATTGGATATTCTTCTCTTTTAAGAATAGGGATTCTGGTACCACCATCTCTACTTCCCGCATACGCTATGATGTTAGAGCTGCATGCTTCGTCGTTGGCCATCTCTTGGAACATTTTAATTGAATAAATTCAATTAAAGGCTCTGATACCAATTGTTTTCCCAGTGAGATGCCGAGAACTTGTAGAAGGGGGGGCGGGGGGTGGGGGGGGGGGGGGTTGAATACAAGTTCTTTGAAAATTCTTCGATTACTTGTTATTTAAGAAACTTAAATTTTTCTTGCGGAATAAAAAGAACAAGAACACAAATCTATTTATAAACAATTGCTTTATTGATTTACAATTGAATACAAATCCTAACAATCACAATAATGTAATCGTCATCTTCTTTTCTATTCTATATAGGAAAAGATACAAAACTATGAAAAACCTATACAGCTTCTGAATTACACTCTGTAAAACCAATTACAGCTTCTATGACAACTGAATTATAATTAACTCAGTTCCTATTCTGAACAAAATTCAGCAGCTTTATTCGAATCAAATACAATCTTTCCTTTTTGATAGGAACAGATTTCTGGTTAGTTTCCTTACCAGCTACGTCTTCAATAATATTTTACTTTACGTGGAAGACATTCCTTTTTTTCAATTCAAACTCTGTATCTATCAGAGATTAATTCACAATTAGTCTCTGATGCTTCTTTCAGTCCTTGACGTATATTTTAGTCTCTGGTACATTTAGTCCCTGATGACTCTTTTAGTCCCTGGTACGTTTAGTCCCTGATGACTTTTAGTCCCTGATGATGTCAGCTTGTGTAGTCTCCGATAGTGTTATTTAGTCTCTGACACATTAAGGCTTAGTCTCTGATGACGTCAGCTTAGTCTCTGATTCCTTTTTCTTTAATCTCTAATGACGTAAGCTTTTAGTCTCCAATAGAAAAACTAGTCTCTAACAGTTAAAACATTTTAGTCTCTGACCAGTTCTTCAAGTCTCCGATAAGCCTTTTTTGCAAACTCTAACAGATCAAATACACAACTTGACTTCTTGAAGCTTCAATATTCCATTCCAGCTGTTAATTACAAATAAAAAATAATCGTATCTCTTTACAAATAATAAATGAATTACAAACAAAGAGATAACTACTGGCTACAAAACTTTAGTGTTACTAATTAACACTTTCTATACATTTGTATTCTAAGTAATCTAAAGACAATCATCATCAAATGTTCTAAAACCTAACAGTTTCCCCAAAATTTTTACTCCTACATAACATATAGGCCATGCATCTGATTTTGTGATAGATTTTATACTAAAATCATCACTTTTTCTTTGATCAAGGTGAACCAGAGAAATCAAGATTGCACCAATCACTCGATCACGAGTCAGGAAGCTGGGAGAAATGGAGAAACCATCCACCTCCAAGGTGGTGACCAAGGAAGAATGCAACAAATTGTAGGATAAGCCAAAAGAAATTTGAATGATAATGGCACAGATGACAACCTTCATCCGCAATTCAGGAAATAGGAGAGAAGAAGGGGAGTTCTTCGGAGAAAAAAAAAAGAATAATGCATAAGATGAAATAGATGAGTCGATTGATAAGAAAGAGGAGAAGCTAGCAGGAAATAGAAAAAAGAAGATAATCGAGGAAGCCGCCATCGACAAAAAGATTTAGGCCCTAGAGGAAAGCGTAAGAAATATGAAAGGAGTGAAAGGTTCTAGATGAATGGATCAAGTGGAGCTGTACTTACTCCCAGACACCGACTTTCATGAAAACTTCAAGATGCCAGAATTTACCAAGTATGCTACTGCAGCACCTGATCATTTACATGACATAGTTGGGGCCATATAGAAAGGACGATGGAATGAAGATAAACTTATTCTCTATGAGCCTTATAGGACCTGCTTTACAGTGGTACACTCAGCTAGACAAATCCAAAATTATGACGTAGGAGGATTTAGTGGGTATATTTCTGGAGCAATATAGTTTCCAAGAGGAACTTGTGCCTGACCAATGGGAGCTGGGGAAGATGAAGAAAAAACCCAATGAGTCTTTTAGAGAGTTCGGGCAGCGGTTCAGGGAAATGGCTGCAATGATAAACCCGCCAATCGATGGGAAAGAAATGGTGAAGATTTTCATTGAGGGACAGGAGCCCCCTTTTTATGAAAAATTACTAGAAAAGAAGAATTCAAGCTTTTCAGGAGTGATAGCACATGCCATGGAGATAGAAAAGGCCTTGAAGATAGGGAAAATGTTAGATCTTGTAGCTTTAAGAGCCGGTTCATTCCACAAAAGGGAGGAAAGAAGCCCGAGAACAAGGTAACATTTGTATTACCAAGACAAAGGCCTCCAAAGAAGCCTTTTCAGGCACCAACCAGTTTGAAGCCTAACTTCAACGATCGATAATAGAGTGTGGAATATCAACCAAAGAGACCCATGCCAAGGAAATTTACCCCTTTGGGAGAGCCATTAGCCAATATCTTGCAAGCCTTGTTAAGCCAAGGCATGATCAAAAAGTCAACAAGGGTGCCAAATCGAAACAATAAAGGATATAATCTAGATGAAAAAATGTGTATATCATTGTGACCTACTTGGGCATGATACTGAGAAATGTTGGGGGTTGAAGCATCAAATACAAGACTTAATTGATTGAGGAGATATCGTGATTGAGGGAATGCCAAATGTGGACAACAATACTTTACCAAAGCATGGTGGTAATGTAAATGTGATAGGAGTTGAAGGAGAGATGGAGGAGAAGGTCAAGTACATGTTCTTGATAGTAGAAGGAGGAGACATGGTGGGAGCAGGCAAGCAGAATCCACCAAGGATGGTTATCAAAGGGTCAGGAGACTCGAGAAGGAAAGTTATAACAATTAGGGGACAACCTGTGAGAAATGACCAAAAACAACAAACCAGGGTATTGATGCTGAAACCTGCCAAAACAATGGTAATCCAATAAAATATCTGAAGGTAGTACCATGGAAATATAGGGTAAAATATGCTAATGCAGAAAAAGCTAAGATATCAGGAAATACACAACATGAGGGGGCAGTGAACTATGAAAAAGGAAGCCAAAGAAAAATCAAGCAACCAAGAAAAATATCTGATGAAGCGGCAGAGGAATTTTTGGAGAAAATTAACCACTTGGAGTATAATGTAATCAAGGAGTTGGGGCATGAACCATAGTATGAGAACCCAAAAATTTTAAATGTATTTTACGATAAGAAATAATGTTATTTTGTGTTATTTTATTTTTGCATGGAGGTTAGCCTTTTTAAATATGAATGATGAATTCATATCTACAATGAAAATTTTTATGATGATGTGATATCCATGATTATGAGGTTAAGTTCCTTAAAAAAAGTATTAAAAAGGGGACTAACAAATTCCACATAAGATTATATTGATCAGATTGGAAGAGGGTGAGAAAATTACGTAAGTGTTATACTTATGTGTTGATCAAAGAGTTGTTTAAGTGGCAGTAGTCGATCAAGGCATTGTGCATGTAGGACAACAGTTGTTAGCTATTAAAGAGTAATGATAAGCAGCCGTTTTACCGTCCAGATTAACCAATCATCTTATCTTAAAGCTTAACCTTAGCTTATTGCTCTTGAACTCTATAAATACCTCATTCGAGATGAAATTTTAATTCCTTTACCAAAATTTCTCTTTTAAGAGTTTCATTTAAACATATCATCTCCATAAATTTCCAAGTTCTTCTTTCGGAAAATTATTCTCAGACAAGCTTTGATTTCACCCTTAAAAACGAAGAGGTAAGAACCTGGTACTTTACTTAGTTTCTTTCGTGCATAGCATCAAAGATTTATGCTAAGTTTATATTCTTTTGCATTTTCATGAGACATTCTAGGCTGAGTTTGTTCATGATAACCCTTCCATGGTAGCAACAACAAACTCTAATGTTAGTCTCTGATGAGATACTTTAGTCTCTGATGAGATAGATGTTAGTCTTTGATGAGATGTTGTTAGTCTCTGATGACATCATCCTTAGTCTCCGACAGGCTAAGTTTAGTCTCTGATGACGTCATCCGTAGGCTCTGATGGGCAAAATTTGTTAGTCTCTGATGGCTAAAGATATTAGTCCTCGAGGAGTTTGGCGATAGCCAACTGAGTTTGGTGCTGAACAAATGATGCACTGATGAAGTTCATTGGTGACTTACTAAGTTTGGCGATGAACAAATCATCCCCTGTCAGTCAAGAGAGTTCGACGATAGTCAAAGTTACCACCCGACGAGTTTGGCGGTGAGAAAATTATCCCCTGATAGGTAAGTCATCCCCTGATGACTATTCCCTGATGAGTGAATGATACCCTGATGGTCGAAGGCTATCCCCTGATGGCCGAGAGACATCCCTTGATGGGCGAGACATCCCCTGACGGGTAGTTTTTTTCCCTGATGACCAGTTATCCCTTGATGCGCAGTCTGTCATCAAGACTATAAAACATTATTTTCTTAAAATTATTTTATGATGTTATTATTTAAGATAGTAAAAGTCTAAGGACATCACAAACACATTTTCTTTCATAAATTCTTATTAAGGTATTAAAATATTACTTATATAATTTATAGAATCTTTCACTCACCAGTAAGTTGAATTTGAATCTTTGTTGCAAAGGACCGAGGCAAGTATATTCTTACTCTTATGCTTATTTCAGTTAAGAGCATGATCAATTGATTCAACATGCGTACAAAATTATGATTTTTTTATATTTAAATTTCCTTGTGAATCAGAATGCTATGCCTTAATTTTCGCTAGCATGATATGAATGAAAGTGCATGGATATAAAGAAGCTTTGCCCTATCAGTTATTTTTCAATATTATATCTGTGCAATAAATGAGAATGATATGTCCCTTAAATGGGTTATGCCACATGGATGGCTAGAGGAAAGGAAAGGTGTTGATTTGTTCTTCACCTGACTTAGAGGAATTTTATGTGACTACGTACGTTCACACAAGGAGGGATTATGCAGACACAGTTAGGCCAGCTGTATACCGTATGGTTAGCAGATCCAACGGTTTTAGCCCCCGATGGATATTTTTTTTTACTTCAAAGAAGTTATGCTTTGTTTTAAGAAGGATTACACAACTGTTTATCATCAGTAATCCTAAAGATCCTTTAAAGATTTATGAGGCATTAGTATTGTTCCACCAAGCCTCTTAGCAGAATTGAATCCTTTGAAACATTCCAGATTTGCTTTCCCAAATTGTTTATATACTTGCTGGGCGTAAATCGCTCATTCTTGTTGAATTTTAATGTCTTGCAAGGAAGAATATAAAGGCTGAGCCCTCTGATAAGGGAAAGGCAAAGATGATCGGTTACTGAGTTTGGCTAACCCTTTATAGTGCCGAAAAGGAAGGAAGGAGGGAAGATGTTTGAAGAGTGATGTTATGTATTATAGTATAGAGATAGAATAGCTTCCGCTGAAAATGTAATATTTTGGGTTGTAATAACTCTTTAATATTGTTTTTTTTTCTAGTATTTATAATATGAATGGATGTGTGGTTATCTTTTCCTTCTTTTGACGAAGCCTTGATCCAGTGAGGGATTTTGGGGGTCGTCACACAGAGAATGCAATTTTCTATGTGGTCATAAAATCAGAAGGACATCGAAAAGTGTTAATGGAAGCTTTGGCAGGAACCTATGTTCAAAAGAGCCTAACTGAAGAGCAGTTACAAAATGTGGTGGGATATGTCACAGCAAATAACGTGATCATGTTTTCTGAGGATGACATTCCTATCGAAGGTCGAGGACATTGAAAGGCCTTACATATAGCCATTCAATGTTGTGGTTTTGTTGTTGGAGGTGTACTGGTAGATAGAGATTTTGCTTTGAATATTTATCCTTTCGAGACACTAGGAAGGTTGGGCATTGATAAAGAAAGGTTGCGTAATAGTGAAATTATCGTCAGAGCCTTTGATGGATCAAAAAGGGAAATGATGGGTGAGATTAAGTTGCTAGTAGATATCAAACGACACATGTTCATGGTAAATTTTCAAGTCATAGAGATCAATTCAGGATATAACTTCTTATTGGGTCGTCCATGGATCTATACAACAGGGGCAGTTCCATCAACCCTCCACCAACAGATCAAGTACATCATAGACAAAGAACTTATTATAATCACCGCCGAAAATGGGATGAAAAAAGGAGACGTGCCATGCATCGAACTATATTCAGAAATAACACCTACATTTTATAACACCTTAGAAGTGGTCCCGATGAATCACCACCAGGTCAACCCATCAATTAGATTTTCCAAGGAAGTCATGAATATGACAAAATAAATGGTATCTAATGGTTTTAAAGACTACAGGGATCTCGGTTGGAATTTGAAAGGGACAACACAATTGATCCATCTTCCAGTCCAAAGAAACAAGGCGGGTTTAGAGTACAAAGGAAAAATAAGGAAATGAGAGAAAGCAGGGATCATGGAAATTCCACCAATTAATCAATCCTTCATCAGTAATGGAATTGATCAAGAGGAAGAAGGTTTGTTACATCCAAATGAGGCTGGAGCTGAGGAACATCGTCAGGAGATAACCTCATGTAAGCCAGAAGGATTGAAGAACCAGACCATTAAACCATGGCCTAACATTGAGGCATACCGGTACCTGGGGTGTTAAGGGGTTATGGAAAAATTCTGCTTGCTTCTGAAAATTTTTTTTGTTATGTAACTTGTTATCTTTAAAAAGGAGTTTATTTTATGCTTTGCTTAGAGAATGGAGATCCACATACTAGGATGGAGATAGTGGTCAAACAAATGTTTTAAAATCGCCAAATTTTGGGGATGTCTTTTCATTTTAATTACATGTTTGAATTATGATTGATTTATGTGAACTCATTATTGTACTTTGACTTTTTAGGGGAGCCCATTGTTGTGTTGAAAGGGTCATTTTTTGCCAAAAATTGAAATTGATGATTATAATCAGAGCAATGGATTGAATTCTGAACTCATGGAAATTAAATCTGAAGAGCCTTTCGATAATGTGGAGATTCCAAAAGAAATCAAAAGGATGTCTGAACAAGTCCCAAACCAAATCTAGATCAAACCATTAAGGTAAATCTAGGAACAGAGGCCGACCCCAAGGAGGTACAAATTAGGGCAGGACTGACAAAGGAACAACAAGAACAATTAACAGGAATCCTCAGAACTAATATTGAAGTGTTTGCGTGGTCCCATAAAGATATGGTGGGTCTATCCAGCAGTATCGTAGCTCATAAATTACCAATCAAAGCGGGTTATTCACCAGTAATGCAGAAGCTCAGAAAGATAAAGCCTGAATGGAGCCTGAAAGTGAAGGAGGAGGTCATCAAACAATTTGAAGCGGGGATTATAATGGTGGCCACATACCCTAAATGGCTAACCAATATAGTGCCCGTACCAAAGCTCGGAGGAAAGGTAAAGGTATGCCTGAATTATCGAGATTTAAACAGAGCCAGTCAGAAAGATGATTTTCCTATACCTTTCATACATGTCTTGGTCGACAATATGGTTGGGCATGAGGTGTATGACTTTTTAGATTGTGTTGCGGGACATCACCAAATTTTATTAGCTGAGAAAGATAGGGAAAAGACCGTGTTCATTACACCTTGGGGAACTTTCTGCTATCGTAGACTTCCTTTTAGATTAATCAATATTGGGGAAACTTACAATCGAACCACGATGGCGATACTACATGATCTAATGCACAAGGGGATAGAAGTATATGTGGACGACATCATAGTAAAGTCCAAGAAAAAAGAGGACCATTTGTGCAACTTGAAGAAACTATTCGATCGGTTGAGGAAGTACAACTTGAAGCTCAATCTAGCGAAATGCGCATTCAGAGTCAATACCAGGAAATTGTTGGGTTTTTTGGTAAGCAGTAGGGGGTATTGAGATTGATCTTGCCAAGATTAAATCAATTGTTGAGATGTCACATCCTAAGATAGAAAAGGACATCAGGAGATTTCTAGGCCGAATCAACTTCATTGGAAGATTTATCTTGCATTTGACATGTACCCTGGAGCCAGTTTTCAGATTATTAAGGAAGAATGCTTCCAAAAGTGGAATGAAGATTGTCAAAAAGCGTTTGAAGCTATAAAGCAACAATTACTAGAAGCACTTGTGCTAGTGCCTCCCATACCTGGAGTACCTTTATTCTTATACTTGACAGGGAATAGAGATGCCATCGGATGCATGTTGGTCCAAAAAGACGAACAAAACAAGGAAAGGGTCATTTACTATTTGAGCAAAAGATTCTCCCAATGTGAGCAGAAATATTCATCGATTGGAAAGATCTGTTGCTCCTTGGCGTGAGCAGCCAATAGTCTCCAACATTATCTCCATAGCGATACAATTTATCTGATTTCCAGGATGGATCCATTGCAATACATATTGGATAAACCCACCTTGAATTGCTGACTCTCAAAATGGCAGCTGATACTTCAACAGTTCAATATCATCTACATATCTCAAATGGCAGTCAAAGGATAAGCTATTGCTGATCAGTTGGCTGAGGCATCAACAACCGAAGCAGAACCATTTGAGGCAAGATTCCTCAATGAAAGCTTAATGTTGATACACGTCACACAGTATCCAATTCCATTTTGGAGACTATATTTTGATGGAGCTATGAACAACACTGGTGCTGGGGCAGGAGTAGTTTTAGTATCTATAACAAGGAAGCAGTACCCAACGACAACCAAACTCCAATTTTGCAATTCCAACAATGCGGTAAAGTACGAAGCGTGTATCATGGGATTGCAAATGGCTATGAAAATGGGCATTAAATATTTGACTGTGTTCGAAGATTCAGAGTTGGTAATCTGATAGTTGAGGAAAGTCTATGTCACAAAAGATTTTTGACTTCTCTTGTATCATCAACATATCGTACAGTTAATTAAACATTTTGAAGAAGTGAGATTTGAACATATACCACGGGATAGTAATGACTTTGTGAATGCCCTTGCAACCATCGCTTCTTTAATTTATGCTTCAAATCGAAAAAGTATGTTGCCTGTGGGAATTGAATTAAAGGACAAACTAGCATATTGTTGTCAAATTGAAGAGGGAATTCCCATGCCAGAAAAAACATGGATTCAAAATATGAAGAGCTATTTGAAGGATGGATACTTACCTGATGATGCGGATCTGGTACAAAAAAGAAGGATACAATGAATGCCCATTCATTTCTTCCTAAACGGAGACGTGTTATACAAGAAGAATCCAGAAGCAGGGACACTAGTTTATTTGGAAAAAGGAGAGGCATTGAAGTTAATGGAAGAAGTCCATGGAGGAATTTGTGGGCCACACATGAATGGTGATATGTTAGCCAAGAAGATTATAAGAACGGGTCACTGGTGGATCACTCTGAAGACATATTGCGAGGAACATGTCAAAAAATGTAATCAGTGCCAAGTCCATGCCAATGCGCTCCATGCTTCGCTGACCGAGTTACATTTTATGGTTTCTCCTTGGCCGTTTGCAATGTGGGGTATGGATGTGAATAGTCCTATTGCATCCAAAGGATCAAATGGACATAGTTTCATTTTTATAGTCATCGACTACTTTACAAAATGGGTGGAGGTAGCCTCTTCAACAAAAGTCACGAAGGAGGTGATTTGCACTTTTGTTTGAAATAATATTGTATGTAGGTACGGGTAACTTAAAGTAATATTATCAGATAATGCCTGAAATTTGAACAATGACATGATGTGATGCCTATGTAAGTTGTTCAACATCAAGCATCTCAACTCAACTATTTACCGCCCAAAAATGAATGGGGCTGTGGGAGCTGCAAATAAGAATATCAAGAAGATCATTGAGAAGATGGTGGGTAACCATAGAGGCTGGCCTGATTTGTTACCTTTGGCATTATTGGCATATCGAACATCCATTCAGACGTCAACTGGGGAAATGCCATATTCATTGGTGTATGGAATGGAGACAGTTCTTCCGATCAAAGTGGAAATTCCATCACTGCAGGTTTTGGTGGAATCAAACTTACTAGAGGCGGATTGGATCCAAGTCTGACATGACCATTTGGCATTGATTGATGGAAAAAGGATGCAAGCTATTTATCATGGCCAATTGTATAGACAGAGGATTTCAAGGGCATAAAACAAGAAGGTCCGACCCAGGTCTTTTAAAGAGAATGATTTGGTGCTCGAAAAGATTCTATCTTGCCAAGATGAAGCAAAAGGGAAATTCGCACCAAATTAGCAAGGACCATTCGTGGTAAAGAAAGTCTTGTCAGGAGGAGTCCTCATCTTGAAAGAAATGGATGGTGAGATCTTTCCTCAACCTATAAACTCAGATATGGTAAAGAGATTTTATGCATAAATGATTTAATATTCGCGATAGGTAAAATGATAGTAGTTTCTAGGGAATCAATTAGTCTCTTTACCTTTCCACGCCTACTCTTCATGTACCCAGCCTTTTCGCATTTTACCTTTTTATCCGTAAAAAGACTTCTCCTAGCAAAAGCTTGCCTATCTATCTACCATTTAATGAAACAAAAAAAAAACAAAAATAGAAAGAGAACAAGCATCAACAAGAACTATATTTTAACCTGATCTCCTTCAAGAGGGTATGTAGGTAGCCATACTATGGCACAGTCCAAATCATGAAAGAAAATATCCTCATGAGATCTAAACCTCAAATGAAAGATAAAATGTTTTGAATCATTTCCCCATTATTTGGGAAACATCTTTTCAAACCCATGGGAAATTGAGAGAAATCTATAAAGAAGCGTCATTTGTCATGGTTTCTAGAGACGATATTTATAAAGAAAATCAATAAAAAATAAAAAGCATGATCTGAGGGGTGTTGCGAAAACCCAAAAGGGCACAACGAGTAAGGACGTAGGGTCATGGCAAGATACAAAATTTTTGACCTACTGAAAACTAGAAATGGCAGGAAAGTGCAACAATGACAGTACCAGGTCTAGCAAAAACCTAGAAATGGGCATTAGAAGTAAAAATATGTGTGAAAAGAATGAAGTCGATCGAATCAAAGTCGAGAGAATCAGAGGATTGGATCAGATGAATACCTTAAAACGTTGACTGAGGTATAATCATTGATTTTGATGGAGGTGAGAAGCGGCCATCCTAGACAACAAATGTTATGTTTCGGGTGGATAAATCCAACGAAATGGGTTGAACCGAGGAAGGATTCCCATGGATTTCTACAAGGATCATGCATAATTGGGATTAAACAGGGATCGTCCTTAATCAAAACACTTTTATTTTTGGTAATATGCATTGGATTTTAGGCATTTTATGGCACGCCTCATTTTGCATTATTTACATGCATTTGGGTATAGCAAGTTTGTTTCAAGTTATCTTACTGCGCAGATGAGTTTGATACAATTTCAAAACTGTTTTTTCAAAATTGTGGTATTCGTAATCATTTTACTACGCCAATGATTTTTGATACCATCTTTTGGTAGCAAACTAATCAGGTCATTCGACAACGCAAAGATCTTGGGGCAGCTTCGACCTTTTGTTTCAAGTCATCTTACTACGCAAGTGATTTTGATACATTTTCAAATCTGATTTTTCAAAATTGTAGTGATTGTAATCATATTACTACGCCAATGATTTTCGATACCATCTCTTGTTGCAAGCCATCCTGACCATTCAATTACGTAAGCAACTTTGTCTTTCAAAATCATCTTACTACGCAGATGAGCTTGTTACATTTCAAAACTTGAGTCAGCATGGTCATTTAACTATGCAAATGATTTTGTTTTGGCTATTTTGTCATTTCCATTCAACTACGCAAGTGGTCTTGACATGATTTACTGCTTTGTGTGTTTGAGATTGTCTTACAACGCAAGTGATTTCAACACAATTTCAACTGGAGAGTTTGATTTGATGTTTATCAAAACCATTCAAATACACAAATGATTTTGATATAATGCGGTCTTGGAATAGTTTTAATCATTCAACTATGCAAGTGATCTCAACTTGTTTGATACTACAATGATTAAGTCTCGATCATTCAACTACGCAAGTGATCGTGATTCGATTCCTCAGATATTTGGCAACCAAAAATTATTTTACTACACAAATGATTGTAGATCCCAAAATTAGGGAGTAAAGGTGCCTACATCTTTATCACAACCATTTTTACTGCACAAAATGATCATTGATAAAGAGGGGCAGCTGTAGACACCTCATTTTTTGGCTTTATTTTATTTATGTTATTTTGATATAATAAAAGGAAATAATCAAGTATGGAGTAAGGCTTGGTGGATTTAATTTTGTTGTTAAGTGCAGGATTGAAAAGTTCCTCTTTGAGAAATGCATGGAATTGATAACTGCATCCCCTGACGAATCAAGACTAGATATTGATGAACAAAATGCCAAGATCTGTACATATGTGGATCTTGTCAAGGTGTTTGAGCTTGATGTAAAGAAAGGTGTCCTTAGACTTGTTCTACATTGATACTTGTGTGGAGCATTCGCTGAGAAGTTCAACTAGATCTATGGTGGCTTTAAGAATGAACGAAATGTTGAAAAACATGAAGCAAAGCAAGACTGCAGTGGGGGCATCAAGGATGTATTTCTTGGCATCAGGGGATGTTTCTGGGTGTTAGGGGATGTATTTCTCGGCGTCAGGGGATGTTTCTCGGCGTTAGGGGATGCTTGTCTCAGCAACAGGGGATGTTTCTCGGCATCAGGGGATGTATTTCTCGGCATCAGAGTATGTTTCTCGGCATTAGAGGATGTTTATCTCAACATCAGGAGATGTTTAGCACATCGGGGGATAAATTACAGTGTCGGAGACTATCACATCATGGGATAATTACACTATCGGAGAGTAGCACGTCAAGGGACAATTACACCATCGGGGACAAGCACGTCAGGGGATAATTACACTGTCGAAGACTAACACATCAAGGGATAAATTACACAGTCAGAGACTAGCAGCACGTCAAGGGATTAATTACACTATCAGAGGCTAGCATGTTAGAGGATGATTTACACTGTCAGAGACTAATTTTAAGCCCATCAGAGACTGTTGCTTAGGATTACACGAGAACTCCTCACTACATCAAAGATAAGATGATCACCACAGATTAAAGATGACACGTGGGATGACACATGGCTGACTTCAGCAATCCTTTAACTCAGCCAAAGCTAAGAAATAAAAAATAAAGAGGATGATCCAATAGGAAAAGACCAGTCGCAATAAGGTCACAAAACAAGTTTGGCGTGCAAGGAAGTCCATCTAAAAAAGGAAAGCTAGGTGACAGAATTGCAACTACCATTGAAATATCAGAGATATTTTGAAACATAGCTTATGGAGGAAGCCTGGAGGACGATGGAGGTGACCTATAAATAGAGACCCTAAATCACACAGAAAAGGGGACGAAAAAGAGGGAGACCTAAGAAAAAACACAAAGGAATATAGGTGGAAAGGAGAAAAAAGAGAAGGAAAAGGGAACCGTGAGAGACTTTCACTGATGGGTTCCCCTTATGGGTTTTTCACTGATGCCTTATTAAAAATACTTGTACACTTAATCATTGATACTTTGTTGGCTTTGCCTGGAATGTCTGATGTGTGGAATACTCGAGTTCTTTTAAGTAAAAACTGTCATTCCCTGACAATGTGAAGTCCATTGAAATATTCACTGATGACTTGCCTAGTGTAAAAGTCTATCCTTTGATGACTGGTTTGTCCATTAGTGGATGCAAAACTTGTGCAAATATACTAAAGTTTGTAGAATACCTTGAGTACTTACAGATGCACATTTATTCCTTTATTATATAATTATCATCATCAATATTTATGTCTAACAATCCCCCCTATTTATGTTTATCAGATTGATAACCACAAATCTAGGTAATGTACTGAGGATGATGTCAAAATCAAAATTATACAGATTAAAATAAAGAAATGTATTTGTATGGTTATAAAGAATAACTATTTACAAGTGTTAACAAAATTGTTTACAGTATCTACAATTTAGACTTCATGTTAGGAATTATAGTATTTGATAATGATGTATAAACACTTAGAATTGTTAGATTTTGTAACTGTACAAGTACCCATAATAGTGTTCTATCAGAGACTACCATCAAAGTCTGTAGGTACGCGTCAGAGAGTACAAAGACTGCATTTGGAGAGTTCAACAAAAGTCAAAATTGGTCGAGCAAAATTTGTTCATCGAAGACTAAGTATTTGTTCATCGGAGACTAATGTTGAAGCTACCGGAGACTAAGTCAAAGGCACTTCAATGCATTAAAGTAGCCTTGAGAAGATTTGACTGTCGTCAAAGTTAAACATTACTCAACGCCAAAGTCATTTTGACTGTCACCAAAGTCATTTGCTTATCACCAAAGTCGTCGAGCAAATCAACAACGCCAAACTCGAGATGACTATTGCCAAAGTCGTAGGGCAAATCAACAACATCGCCAAACTCAAAAAGACTATCACCAAAGTCATTAGGAAAATGTCTATTGCTGAAGTCAAGTACTCGAGCATCAGGGGATAAATATCCACTGATGAACAAAATAGCTTGTTAGGGGATAAATATCCACTGATGAATAGAATAACTCGTCAAGGGATAAAAATTCACTGATGAACAAAATAGCTCATCAGGGGATAAAAATTCATTGATGAACAGAATAACTCATCAGGGGATAAATATCCACTAATAAATAGAGACTATCTATCAGGGGATAAAATAATTAGAGACTACACAAGACATATGAGATGACACATGGCTGAGTTCACAAATTCACTAACTCAAGTTTAAAGGCGGTGGAAGTAAAATATAGATGGTAGTCTAATAAGGAGAGATTGGCTACCAAAGAAACTTCAAGGAGATAAGTTATACACTGCATATGTGAACACTAATAAAGTAAAGCATGGAGATAAGTCATACTTATACACTAGCATGCGTATAAAGCTACTCATGTAAAAACTGTAGAGATAACGAAGGAGGAAAAATTGGAAGCTGGTCCAATAAAAAACCAGGAAGTTCATAAAGATAAGTTATTCACTGCAAAGATAACTAATCATGGGAACTCCAAGAGGAAAAGAGGGAGTTGGTGTGTTGATACACTAGAGATGTTACATAACAGGTTGACATGCAAGGAAGGTCATGCAAAAAGAAGTTATGTGACAGAACTACAATTACCAAAGAATATCTGAGATATTTTTGGAGGCAACTTACCATAGAAGCTTGGAGGACGAGGAAGCTATGTCTATAAATAGAGACATGGAGCAGCTGAGATAATATACTTGAGAGACATAACATAACACACTGAAATACACAAAAACACAAGTATTTTTATTATCTCAGAAAGAAGCAAGTTTTTCATAACTTGAAAGAAGCAAGTTTTCATAAACTTGTGAGAAGCTAGAAATCATTTTTCTAGAGTGCAACTATTATTTTAAATAAATATTGTCTGCAGCTGGTAATCACTTCTAGAAAATTGTAAAGATTTAAATTGATTTACAATAAATATACATATTGTAGATTAATATTCATATCTTGCAATTTACTTTACTGCTTCATATGTTATGTATTTTCAGTAAAGTTGTTTTAATTGTTCTTAAGTTTTAAATTGTATTAAACAGTTTAATTCCAAGAAAATTTAGTAATTGTATTCAACCCCCCTTCTACAATTACTCCACGGGACAAATACTTCAAGATCCGTCTTTTCTTGAGCAGAAATGAAGAATAATGGATGACTTGATTCAATTGGTTGAGTGTTACTCCCAAGGCCTTGTCTTCTCTAATCTAGATTTTGATCTGGAATTCTGGGTCTATTGTCTTCCCCTCCTGCCTTTAGTTGCTCCATCTCCTTTTGAAGAAGTCTTTTGAAGTTGACAATGTTGACATTTGTACTAGATTCCAGAGCTTCAAGGACAGATCCAATCTCTTGCAAATTGGCTGCCGCAAGTTGTGACCAGTAAAATGTGACAACCTCCCCTTTTATATTTTTGAACTCCACACCCATGGGGTTTGTGATCATCTTTGGGTATTCCTTGAATCCTATTACTGATGGAATATTCCTCACTTCCCATTATCAACTCTGGTTTCCTCAATCTCCTTCATCATTTTCTGCACAAGCAGAGTTCTGAACTTGATAACATATTCATTTTTATGATAAGCAATTTGGCTTAGAACTTGCATTGATTCCTCCAGGTTAAGCTCATCAACTTCATTAGTCCTTATATTCTTTTCTTGCCCACTAGCTGTTTTGTAGTATAGCTTCAATGGTCTCTCCATAGCTGTGGGCAAGTTCCTATTGTTGTTGATGGCTTTCCTCAGCTTCTCAATCATCAACCTCAAGTCTCTATTTAGCATTATTGAATTTGACACCATCTTCAAGGCTAGCCCAAGTTGCTCAGCATCCATTCTCCTAAACCAGTTAATAGTGATTGTGAACTCAGACCCATTTTCCTTTGTACGATGATTAGCTTTTCCCTTTTGCTGTTTGTCCTGACATTTATGCTTTTTATTGAGAACATATATGTCAGGCTCTTGTGCCTTTCATCTCTCAAGAATTCAGCTAATGTGGGTGGTCCATGTGTTATAGGAGAAGGTGCTTGAGCTTTGGCTTTAGACAACTCGGGTGTGGTGGCATCAGTGGATGTTGAATTTTCTTTGTCTTTATCCCCTGATGCACCTTTAGTGGTTTAAGATTTCTTATCCTGAGTTTTCCTGGAGGATCTTGGCCTGTGGCACTCTTTTTCTTCGTCTGTTCTTCTTGTTGCTCCTCCTCCACAGCCTTCTCCTCCTCCTATTGAAGTTGTTATGCATAGAGTGCTTCAGCTTCCATCAACTTTTTATGTTGAGGAAAGACAAGCTCCACTTTGCCATCTATAAGGGCTTCAATTGTTGTTGGAAAGTAAGCTGTCTTCATTACATCTCCAAGTAGCTTGAGTCCTGATTGAATAAGAGTTTACTTTTTGGGTTCTTTAATCAGGATACCCTTGCCCTTGTCCTTAACTTTTGGTGTAGGAGAAGTAATCACATCCCATGATAGTTGACTTGTGAATATCTTAGCAACAACCCCTGATAATGACTTTGAAGATTTCTCCCCCTTTTTGGCAACATCATCAGTGGAACTTTGTTAGGATGTGACTTGAAGAACTTGTTGTAGAGTGTCAGCCATAGAAAGTTGCAGATATTCCATGTTTGAGAGTCTGTTGTGAAGGAAAAAAGTTTTTGGGCAACATTGTCAACAAGTTTCTTCATCTTGAGCATGGTATGACTTGTGGCAAAAGGGTCGACAACTTGCTATACATTGTTTATTTTGTTGGTAATGAGTTTATGTAGTTTCTGAGATTCAACGTCCACAAATTGCCTTAACATAATTTGAGACTTAAGAAATTTTATAAGAATAGGGTATGTGGTACGTGAGAGCTCCTACTTTAATAACTGTACAGTACCTGTCATTTGATTCTTTTGAAAGCATAAATCAACTCCCATTAACTGAGGTAAATCATTCATAGGAGTGTCATCTTTATCACTCTCAAAAGAACTAGAAGTATTTACAAATTCTATATTTTCTCTATTTTCTTTATTTACAAGGATCTCATCCTTATCTCTCTCAAACTCTCCTTTTTCTATGCCTTCTAAGGCATCACTCTGTTCCTCTCCTTTTTCATTACCTTCTAAAGCAGTACTTTCTTGCTCTCCTTGTGCCAAGGTCCTCTCAATGGGTTGACCTTGCCTCTTCTCACTAAGTATTTTCTCAGCCTCACTCAAAATTGTCCTAATTAGGCTCCTATGGGCTGTGTTATCAACAACTGTGGACAATGTAAGTAAAGTATCTACAACTATTGTGTCCACAAAAGTGATTTGAGCAGAAGTGGAAGATCTAAGTGTGTGTACAATAGGAGAAGTATAGGTATTTAGTGAAGAAGTATGCACAATGGGAGGAGTATAAATACTTATTGCAGTTGTATAAACAGGTGTATTTATGTCCCCTGTATGATCATCACTGATTGAATCATTTAAGAAGGAATCAATCATTTGAGAATCTTGATTGTCAATCGCTGTGTCATTGAGTATTGGCTCCTCCATGAAGTGAGAATTTGGAGAATCTGATGTCATAACACTTAGAGTTTGTGTCATAATATCTGAAAAAATTTGAGGTAAAGAAAAAGAAGGGAGAGGTGTAGAAGGGAGTGTTGGTTGAATCACAGAGTGAGGAGGTGATTCATCAAGAGAAGTTGTGTGCACTCACCGTGTAAGATATTTGCAAGTGGCTCTTGCAGATCCTAATGTTAGTTTCACCAGGGGCTACGATCAGTGTATTTCCCTCATTTAACTGTCTCTGGTTGGGGACTTTGTTCAATAATTGAATCCTTTTGGGAGGAAACAATTAATGAAATGTTTGATTCCTTATTAAGGTCAGTATCATTTTGGGAAGATACTGCCTCGCTTGTTTTAGGGTCATCACTCAACGCTGTCCTTTTCTTCTTTATTGTCCTCAAGCCAATCACTCTCTCTCCTTGCTCCCCCTCGATTGATGAGGTTACATCAAAGGATTTTCTTTTAGTACCCTTAGTCTTTTGGGAGACTGAGGGTTGGGCTATTGAGAATGGTTGTGTAGAAATTGATGATACTACTTGGGTAGGCAGAGAAGTGGTAGTGGTCTTTGTCATTGTAGTTGAAGTAGAAAAAATAAGAGAGAGAAAAATGGTAGAGTGTGTAGAGATTACCTGTTCCATATAGGATGGAAGCACAAAAGGTTCTGCTGTATAGGATTTCTTCATTATCTCTATGAACAATTTATTTGTCAATGTATAACTCTGTACTGCTATGTCATTCTCAAAAGAAAGATTAGGAAATTGATCTTTAATAATCATTGACAAAAATCTAACATAGTAAATTTCTGGCATAGTAGTTGAAGTAGAAGAAATAGGAGGTAGAAAAAGAGTAGGGTGTGTAGAGATTACCTATTCCATATGAGATGGAAGCACAAAAGGTTATGTCGTATATGCTTTCTTCATTATCTCTATGAACAGTTTCTTTGTTTGCATATAACCCTGTACAACTATATCATTCTCAAAAGAAAAATTAGTAAATTGATCTTTAATAATCATTGACAAAAATCTAACGTAGTAAACTTTTGATTTCCTAGAAGTATGACTACCCATCTTGTTTACAAGATCATTAAAAATCAATTTACCTATATTTATATATACATTTTTCATAATGACAAAAGCTATTTTTAGAGTTAAAGATGTTATTACCTCAAAGTTATAGGACTTACCTAAAAACACCTTTGTTATTGTATCAAAGAGATAAGAGATCTCTCTTTTCACATTCACCCTCTTGAGGTCCTTGAACTTCAACACTTCAGTATTTGGAGAGTTGTAGCCTAGTTCCCTCAAGAAGTCGAGTAGTTCAGCATCATTAGGCACTTCCACAAAATCTTGTGTGGACAACTGTAGTGCAGAATTAATTTTGAAGGGAGTTATTTTACCTTTTTCAGAAGAAATTCTGAACAATATCCCCTTGACAACATCAGGCTTTGTTGCAGAGAACATGAACTTGGTGCTTGACCAGAGTTGTGATATTGTTTCACCGGACATCTCGTCATCGGTAAAGATGACTTTGCTATACTTTGAGTTGAGTAGATAGCGCATCATGGGTTTAAAACAAGCATCTACCTCTTCGATGTCGGAAAAGACCACAAAATTAATTTGTGGAACCACCAGATTCTGTGGAAGTCTTTGAGCAGTGCTTAGTGCCATTTAAACTGTTTGCGATTTGAGACGCTAGGGTTTCTGTGAACAATAAAGAGAAATAAAACTTGAGCAATTGTTAGAAAGAGATTAAGCGTTTGGTATGTCTTCAAGGAGAGAGAAGATGAATATAAATAGTCCCTTTTTGAAAAAACTTCCTAACGACACATCATCAAGGGTTGACATTAACTTTGTGATGCCATGTTATCAGGGACTTATAAGAGTCCCCTGATGAAAAGTCATCACAAGCTAATTACTTTCCCCTGATGCATCCAAACGCCTAACCCTGACCCTGACACATAACCTTAATAACACACCCTGTCCTTGATGCACATCCAATTACCCTAATGCACATAAAAAAAAAATTATATAATTATTATAAACATATAACCATATATCAATAACATTATCAGGAAATTATGAGATGAGTTAGAAATACCAGTATTTTAGCACTTGATATCTTGAACCACTCAAACAATTTTTCTGACATGACTTCAGCAAGTTGATCAAACTTTATCTTGCATAATTCACTATTCCCAGCTCTCCAACCAGATTGATAAAGGTGGCTTCATCAAGAGCCTTGGTGAAGATGTATGCCAGCTGCTTGTTTGTTGGTACAAAGTGTAGTTCAATGGTTGCATTTATAATATGTTCCCTGATAAAGTGATACCTGATCTCTATATGTTTAGTTTTGGAATATTGCACAGGGTTCTCAACAATGGCAATGACACTTGTATTATCACACAAAATTAGAATTTTGTTGAAATTTAGGCCATAATCCAATAACTGATTTTTCATCCATAGGATTTGTGCACAACAACATCTAGCTGCAATGTATTCAGTTTTAGTAGTAGATGTTGATATTGAGTGCTGCTTTCTGTTGAACCAAGATACAAGCCTTCCTCCTAGAAATTGACAACTCCCTGTGGTACTTTTTCTGTCAATTATGTATCCTCCAAAGTCAGCATCAGAATACCTAAGTAATTCAAATTCAGACTCCTTTGGATACCAAAGCCCCAACTCTGTAGTGCCCTTGATGTACCTCAAGATTCTTTTCACTGCAATTAGATGAGACTCTCTTGGATCAGCTTGATATCTTGCACAAAGACATTTTATAAACATAATATCAGGCCTACTTGCTATCAAGTATAGCAGAGAACCAATCATTCCCCTATAAGACTTTAGATCAATTTTCTTTCCATTCTTATTAGGGTCAATCTTGGTTGTTATGGCCAAGGTGTTTTTGCTACTTTTGAGTCCTCCATGTCAAATTTCTTGAGAAGTTCTTTGGCATACTTTGTCTGATGTATGTAAATCTCATCGGTGACTTGTTTGATCTATAGTTCCAATACATAAGACAGTTCACCCATTAAGCTTATTTCATACTTGTTTTGCATGAGCGTAGAGAACTTTTCACACAGCTTAGTGTCAGTGGATCCAAAAATGATATCATCAACATATATTTGAACCAGGATCAGATGACCTTGTTGTTATCTAAAGAACAATGTTTTGTCAATGATACCTCTTGTGAACTTATTATCCACCAGAAACTTTGTCAATGTCTCATACCAAGCTCTAGGAGCTTGCTTCAGTCCATAAATTGCTTTCTCTAGTTTGAAAACATGATTTCAGAATTTTGAACTTTCAAACCTTGGTGGTTGTTGGACGTACACTTCTTGTTCTAATTTTCCATTGAGAAAAGCACTTTTCACATCTATTTGAAAAACTTTAAAGTTTGAATGTGCTGCATAGGCTAAGAAAATTCTTATAGCCTCAAGTTTGGCCACTGGTGCAAAAGTCTCATCAAAGTCAATCCCTTCTTCTTGAAGATATCCCTTTGCCACCAGTCTTGCTTTGTTTCTTATAATAATGCCAGCTTCGTCCATCTTGTTTTTGAATACCTATTTAGTACCTCTTATAGTTCTGTCTTTTGGTTTAGGCACCAATTTTCATACTTGATTTCTTTCAAATTGATTCAGCTCTTCCTATATAGCCATGATCCATTTAGGATCTTGCATGGCTTCTTCAAATTTCTTTGTCTCTGATTATCATTTGCTCCCCTTAAGTCTGTGCTACCAGCTTTTGAGAAAACTCCCCCTGAATTTATGCTTAAATCAAGGTTAAAGTTATCCCCTAATGGTGCATTCCCTGATGGATTATCCCCTGATGGAGTATTCCCTGATCTGTTATCCAGGTGATTAACTCATCTATTGAAGGGGCTTCATTGTTGGTTGGATTGACATCAGGAATGGTGAACTCGTCAATTTGTTTTCACTCATTAGCCTCATTCTCTTTATAATTAGAATCATCTTCATTTTCAAAACTGAGCTCTTCATGAAAACGAGGGTCTTCAAGTCAAGAAATCTCTTGATCATCAAAAGCTACATTTATAGACTCCATCACCACTTAGAGTCTCATGTTGTAAACCCTGTAGGCCTTAGATGTTAGGGAGTAACCTAGGAAAATGGCTTCATCAGCCTTTCAGTCAAATTTTCCTAATTTCTAACCAAAATCCCTTAGTACAAAGCATTTGCATCCAAAAACATGTAGAAACTTGATGTTTGGTTTCCTTATTGTCATTAGCTCATATGGTGTCTTTTTGTGAGCCTTGTTGATCAAAAACATATTTTGAGTGAAGCAAGTAGTGGAAATTGCCTCAGCCCAAAAATAGGTAGGTATTTTTGTCTCTGCTAACAGTGTTCTAACATCTTCTATCAGGGTTCTATTTTTCCTTTCCACTATATCATTCTGTTGAAGAGTTCTTGGGACAGAAAATGTATGATTGATGCCTTTCTTCACACAAAATCTATCAACAACTGCATTCTTGAATTTTGTCCCATTGTCTATCCTCAGAATTCTAACCACAGTCCCTGACTCATTTTCCACTTTCTTTATATGGTCAATGATTTGCTAAGGTACTTCTGTTTTAGCATGTTGGAACATGACCCAAGTGTACCTGGTGTAGTCATCCATAATGACCAATGCAAATCTCTTCTTTGATACTGACATTATGTTGACAGGACCAAAGAGATCCATATGAAGCAATTGAATTAGATCTTTGATCATTGTGGCTTCCTTGCTGACAAAGGATGATTTCCTTTGTTTCCCTTGTTGAGATGTTGAACATAATCCTTCTTGAATGAATTCCACTTAAGGAAATCTAGTTACCAACTCTCTCTTCACCAAATCATTGAGAGTTTTGTAGTTCAGGTAAGAGAACTTCTTGTGCCACATTCTACTCTCATCAGGGGTTACTTTGCTGTAGAAACATGACTCTCCAGTTACTAAGTTAAAATCAGCAATATAAAGATCTCCTTTCCTAATCCCTGATAAGACCAACTTCCCATCACTTTCATTTAAGATTAAACACTGATCCCTTTTGAAAGAAATGATGAATCCTTTGTCACATAGTTGACTTATGCTTAGTAGATTGTACTTTAACCCATCAACTAGTGCTACATCTTCAAATGAGACATCCCCATTTGCTACTTTGCCACAACCAAGAGTTAGTCCTTTGTTGTTGTCACCAAAAGTAATCACTGGACCAACCTTCTTATTGAACTCAGTGAGCAGGGCTTCATTTCCTGTCACGTGTCTTGAGCAGCCACTGTCTAAAAACTAGATTTATTTGCCTTTGACTTTTCCCTAGACACAAAGAACATTTAATTTATTTTTGGTACCCAAATGGATTTGGGTCCTCTAGGTTCAGTCACAATTAATGGTAAAACAACTTTTTTTTATTACTGATGACTTTTGGTTTAGGCAGAAAACACAGTTTCTCTTTTTAGGAGCTTTATTATAAGCTTTAGATTTATTAATAAATTTATTTTGTTTACCCTTAAGGGTGGATGCTTGAACAGTTGGTAAATCATCAGCATATAATATTGTGCTAGTCAAAATCTGTGGTTTTTCCTTGCATTGAAAAGATAGATGATTATTATTACCACAATTCTAGCACATTTTCCTAGGGGCTTCTTGAATAGGGGTGTAGTTGCTGGCTTTGTTCAGACCTAGTTTGCCATTCCTATTCTTTTTCTTATCCCCTGACAGGTCTTTATCCCTTTAAGGGCTTCGACGGTCTGATGCACTCATATCCCTTGATGACTGTGTATCTATTGATGCACAGTCTTGTTCCTTCTTTACAGGGGCTATGAATGTTTTGGCAAGAGCAAGTTTCTTGTCACTCCCACCACTTGTGGAAACTTCAATCATCGGGAAAACATTCCCTTTTTCTAGCTTTGTTACAGCTTTTATAAACTTGATAGGTTGTATAAGCCTTTTTCCAAAGCTAGATGCATTTTCAACCTCAACAGTAGGTTGCTTCACTTGAGTCTCCTCATAGCCTAAACCAGATTTATGATCAGATTTCTTGTTGTTTAATTGATCATCTAGTTTCTTGCTTGACTCATTCCACCTCTTTATGACCTCATTTTCTTCTCTCAAAAGCTTGGAGGTCCATTCTTCTCTCTTTATGGCACAGTTAAGAAGGTTACTAGTCTTAGAGAGTTCTTTTTCAAGATTCTCAAGTCTAGAAAGTTCTAGTGGTCAAATGTTCATTAATTTTCTATACTCTCTCAGTCTCAGCTACAACACTCCTTAAGGTGTCATAAAGATCTCTTATCTCACAAGTCATTTCCTTAACAGTTTTGAAACAATCAGTTTTAGATATGTTAGAGGAAATTTTGAGGCTTACTTGTGAGATGTCGGTATCAGTGGATGAGGCCATCAGGGCTAGGTTGACATATTCCTCAGTGTCTTCTTCATTTGAGTCAGCCTCGTCATTTCCTTCTACAATATAAGTATTTCCCTTCTCGTTGGCGTTGAGAAGGTCAAAGTATTTTTTCTTGTACTCCACCACAGACTCCTTCCCCTTAGACTCACTTTTTTTTTGGCCTTGCGACACTCATTAGCAAAGTAGCCCAACTCATTGCATTTGTAGCATTTTATTCTAGATTTATCAATAAGGTTGCTTGTGCTACTAGGTTTCCTTGCTGAAAAATTTCTTTATTCCAGTTGGCTTTTGGAATTTCAGTTTGGAAAACCTTTTTGCAAGGAAGGCCATTTTTTCATCCATATCTTCTAACTCTTCAGGAGTGTACTCAGTCCCCTTTAAGCCACCTTCATTTTCCCCATTCTCCTCTTCACTTTCCTCAGCATCTCCAAACTACTACTCCATCAAGACACTTGGTCTTGCTTCAACTTTGTTATTCTTGGCAGCCATCAGGGTTACAGATTTAAGCTTTTTGGTATCCCCTGACATTTCAGATCTTTGTTGAACCTCCAATTCATATGTCCTTAGGGTACCATAGAGCCTATCCAAGTCTAAGAGATTCATGTCCTTGGATTCCCTGATGGCTGTTATCTTTGGATCCCATGATAAAGGAAGTGCCCTCATGAATTTTTTGTTTACGTCTTTGTTGGCATAAGTCTTCCCATACATCCTCAGGTCATTTACCAACCTGTTGAATATGTCAAACATTTCAGTGATTGATTCACCATTTTTCATTGTGAACCACTCATACTGTTTTGTTAACAGCTATAGTTTATTTTCCCTCACGTCTTCCATACCATCACATAATATCTGGATAGTATCCTATTGACTCAAATGGTGTAAGATTTATGATACTGTTTAGCATATCATCGTCAAAGCCATTATAGAGAATACCTATAACTTTAAGATCTTTCTTCACTTTTTCTCTTTCCTCTGGAGTCATTTCATCGGTAGTCTTTGAGTCTAATCTTTTAGGGACATTGACCCCATTCACCACTTCTTAAGGAATGAGCTTCTTAGGTACGTGAGGGCCTTCTTCTAGAATATGTAAATATTCATCATCGATTGCTCTAAGATGAATTATCATGTGTTACCTTCAGAAGAAATATTTAGCTCATTCCAACATGGGAGCTTTACTATTTCCAGCTTTGTTCGCCACTAATAAAGATTTTCTAGCAAGTGTAGTCTACTAGTTGGCTCTGACACCAATTATTAGAACTGAATAAATTTAAATGTTTGTAGAAAGGGGGATTGAATACAAACACTACGAACTTTTTCGCTCTTTAAAATTTAATCTACAACAGCTGGAATAACTATAATCATCAGAAAAAGTTTATAAAAATTAAAATGAATACACAAGCATTCAAGTTAAAATAATTGTATTATAACTTGGTGTGTTTCTAGAAATCTATTTAATCACAAAGTGATTAACAACTACAATTCTGTAATAAATTACAGCTTCTCTTTCTCACACTCTAGCTACTGATTTTTCTTTGAATATATATCTCTCAAGATCCATTACAAAACTTCCTTCTAGTGTGTAAGTGTTGTGGTTTCTTGGTTGTTTCGTGTAACAACTCTTTCTATATATGTAGCAGATCAGTTGGTGAATCCACGTGCTAGACGTGCTACTTTTTCAACATAGTCGCAATATGTCACATCATTGTCCTTTCGGAGTTGTGTGTCAGACTGCTATTTGTTGGTGTTAATTCTTTTTCATTACCTGATCTTCATGCATTTATTGTTTGAGAGTTGTTATTGGATAACCAAACTTCAAAGAATATCTTCCCAGTTATACTCCTTACTTTCGTGCCAAGTATCAATGATTTGCTTGTAAGCCCTAATGACGAATGGACTAGGTCAAAACCATCCACTGAAGACAAGCCCTGATGTTGACTTGATCAGTGCTTCTGGATCCCCTAATGATAAGTCCCTGATGGAAACTTGATCAGTGTTTCACTATCCACCGATGTCAAGCTCTAATGGAGATTTGATCAGTGATTCATAATCCACTGATGTTGAGACCTTCTTGTATCCACAGATGACATTCACTAATGAGTTCCCCTGACAGGTTGATCCTTTGATGTCATCCCCTGACAAGTTTCCTTAACGGGTTCTCCTAACGGGTTCCTTTGACAGGTTCCCTTAACGAGTTCATCCCCTGACGGGTTCCCTTGTTGGGTTTCCCTAACGAGGTCATCCCCTAACATAGTATTTTAGGCTTCCCTTGATGGGTTTTTCACCGATGCCTTATTAAAATTACTTTTACTCGTAATCATTGATACTTTGTTGGTTTTGCCTAAAATGTCTGATGTGCAGAATACTCGAGTTCTTTTAAGTAACAACAGTCATTTCTTGATACTGTCAAGTCCGTTGAAGTATTCACTGACGACTTACCTAGTGTAGTAGTTTATCCTCTATTGACTGGTTTGTCCATCAGTGAATGCAAAACTTGTGCAAATATACTAAGGTTTGTAGAATATCTTGAGTACTTACAGATGCACATTTATTCCTTTATTATATAATTATCACTCAACATTTATATCTAACGTGTATAATTTCTGCAAGTGCACGTATCTTTGAAGTATCAATGCTCCTATAGGTCAATCTACAGAAATTAGAAAAATTATAATATTCTTGATATTTAACTCAAGTGAAATTGAAACGTAATGATTGAGGAGATTGTGTCAGTATTCTAAATATAAATATAACAATAAATATGATATGAATATTTTAACAGGAATAATTTAAACTAACTTAAACATAAATAAATTCTAATTAGAAGAGACAATAAAAACGAAATAGAAAATCATTGTGACATATATTGAAGTATGAGGCTGTTATAGAAGATGTAATCATGAATAATAAAATATTATTTACTTCGTAATTAAATGTATACAAAGATGGAACAAATGGTAATTGAATATCAACAATAAAGAAAATAATGTATAGACGGCTAAAGGAAGAAGGTAGAAAAACGAATAAAAAAATGTAAACATGAACTAAAAAACTCAAAACTAAAAAAAACTCTCATTAACCTCTAATTGTACAAGTATTTATAGGCTTAATTAGATACATTTCTAAAATATAAAAACTCTAAATTTTTTCACTTGAAATGTATTTAATTTCTTCTAACTTCATTTCTTGAATTCTTTTGATATCATTCAATCTCTATCACTTTAAGTAGTGGAGATTTTTTCAACTAGTTAGATTCATTCTTGAAAGAGTTGTCAATTTTTCAATTTGTATCTTGACAAGTCATATTTTTACATAACTCTTTTATTTATTTATTTTCCTGCAAAATAAAATAAAAGTAATAAATAATCTAATAATAATAATAAATTAAACATAATTAAGATGATAAACATAAATAAATTATGAACTTATCAGTGCTGATTCGTTGCTATTTTTACTTCTTGTTTATTTCCTTTTTAAGCAAGGTCCTTAAGAAACATTTTTCTTTTTATGGTATCTTGCTTATGTCTTGAGCATGCTTTTCAAGATCCTCCGGTTTTGCATACGGACGGTGATCAAAACTCTTTGCTAATATTAATTTGTTGATATCCACGTAGCATGGTTATATTTTAAATCCTTTAACATGTACATCAATGACTATATTGAATTAAAGGTAAACATTAATAGACAATTATAAGCAAACAATAATAAGCAGGAATACATGAACAAGTACCGATAATACACTAGCAATTTTTCTGGTAATATTGAATAATCAACATTTATATAATCAAGCATTTGATATTAAAAATCAATGAAATAACTTTCACTATCCATAAATGCATTTAAACAAATATTTGGATCACAAGCATTTAGAGTGCAAGGATGTTATATAATTTCTAGTGAAAAAAAATTGTAGCAGAGCATACATGAGCAGTTTTAAGGACTCTATCAATTATCATGTCATGAAATCTGATTGACAAATTGTAGGTATTTCAACCAAACCAAATACTTCAAATACGTTGTACTTCATGTACTTTCTCCCCTTTTTGTCATATAAAAAACGTTTCAAGAATGATAATTCTCAGAATGTATGACAAACAGATTTCAGTTCAGTGAGCCAAATACATGAGTATCACAAAGATTATGATATTCGAAATATTAATATATCCATATAAACCAGAAGGTATTTCTTAAATTAAATTATTTGCATGATATATATAATTAATCTCGTTCATGGAAATCACAAATGATTGTTTGTGCAAAGTATTTCAATGGAAGATATAACAACTAATACAAGCATGTGGTACCAATAGATAACAATTATGAGTGCCAAACCCGTATTCCCAATTGATATGGAAACAAAATAGATGCAAAATGTGAAGTGATTTATAACAGAGCATTCACGAGGGAAGTTAAGCATTTAGATTACATAACGAGCCTAAATAATATTTTGCATGAGACAGCGTAGGTTGTGTTCAGACCAAAGAAAGTTTATATGCAAAATAGTAATAGTTTTATAAACAATGTTCATGTAAGAAAAGCATAACACTAATCAGTGTGCTTAAGGGTGTTCAGAACATAGCCAAGTGTTCACAAGCAAAAATTTAGTGCTAAATTATGAATAGGAAATGGTAACACTTACAAACTCATACCAGAATTTCAACATCACCCCATTAGAATCTTAATACCTAGCTAAGTATATAGTCATTATGTTTTTCTAAGTATGAGAAAAAAATATAATCAACCTTAGTTAAATTTACCAAGTATAATTGTTAGTGTAAAAGAGGGTTTTTGGAGATGAATAGAAACTCTGAAATACTTCTATTAGTGAATATGAAGTTGTTACCAAAACACAATAGAAAAGACCATATTTATAGGCAAGATAAAAGCAACAAACAAGACTCACTAACCCATGTAACATGTAAATAGGCCATGACTCAAAAACAGACTCAATAAAAATAGGACCACTAATACTATTACGTTGAACATGACTGCGAGAATGTAGCATCAATTCTTAACATCCCCCTTGATGCAAAGTCACCAATTCCCAGTGATGATCTGAACTTCATGAATTTGGCATATCCAAGTGCTTTAGTAAATCCATCAGCAACTTGATTGTTTGTTGGACAATACTTCATTGCAATGAATCCTTCGGCAACAACATCTCGAATAAAATGATGGCGGATCTCAATGTGCTTTGTTCTTCCATGGTAAACTGGATTTTTGGTCATTGAGATCGCTGCTTTATTGTCACAAAATAATTCAGTAGCTTGCTCTTGACTTTGGTGTAAATCTGCCATGATTCTCCTCATCCAAATAGCTTGACAAACAGCTGCAGATGCGGCTACATATTCAGCTTCCGAAGATGATAATGCTGTAGTTGCTTGCTTCTTTGAACTCCAAGACACTGCTCCTGAGCCAACAGAGAAAATAAAGCCACTTGTGCTTTTCTGGTCATCTTTAGAACCTGCCCAATCACTGTCAGTAAAACCTGATAATTGAAACATAGAATCTGGTTTGTACCAAATCCCGTAGTTGCTTGTTTCTCGGATGTAGCGTAATATACGCTTTGCTGTCCCAAGATGATGCATTGATGGATTATGCATACATCTTGAAACTAAGCTGACTGGAAACATAATATCTGGGCGAGTATGAGTCAAATAGATCAGTCCTCCCACCAAACTTCTGAAATACTTCTCATTAGCTCTTGGAGTTCCATCATTCAGAGACAATTTCTCATTAGCATTCATGGGAGTGGAGAAAGTTTTGCAATTCTGCATATTAAACTTCTTCAAAGAATTCAATGCATACTTTTCTTGAGAAACAAAAATACCATGATCAGTTTGATAAATCTGTAACCCAAGAAAATAATGCAACAACCCCAAGTCTGTCATCTCAAATTCATGTGTCATACTCTTCTTAAATTCATCAATCAAAGCACAAGATAAACTAGTGTATATGATATCATCCACATAAACACACACAATCAGAATATCATCACCATTTTCCTTAACATAAAGTTTTGGTTCATTGCTACTGCGATGAAAACCATTAGCATGCAAATAAGAGTCAAGTCTGCCATACCATGCTCGCGGCGCCTGCTTGAGTCTGTACAATGCCTTCTTGAGCTTATACACTTTGTCTTCTTTCCCTTCACCAATGAACCCTTGAGGTTGCTCAACATACACATCTTCAAGCAAGTATCCATTAAGAAACGCAGATTTTACATCAAACTGAAACACTTTCCACTTCATTTGAGCAGCCAAAGCCAAAATCAATCTCACAGTTTCAAATCTAGCAACAGGAGAGAAGGTTTCAAAGAAATCTTTACCATATTCTTGGGCATAACCTTTGACTACCAGCCTTGCTTTATATTTTAGGACACTCCCATCAGAATTGTGCTTCACTTTATACACCCACTTCACACCAATCGCTTCCTTTTCTTTCGGTTTGTCAACCAACTCCCATGTGCTATTCTTTTCAATGGCAGCAATTTCATCATTCATTGCACTTTTCCAATCATCATTTCTACTTGCTTCAGCAAAGTTCATTGGTTCTTCCACTAACAAGGCAAAAAAGTTAGTATCATAAACATGCTCCCAAGGTTTTACCTTTCTTGGAGCTGATCCAGTCATGCTTCTGGTGGTCATTCTTGATGTTTGAGGAGCTATAGAGCTTTGAGGCAGCAAGCTTGGAGAGGTTGGAGAGGTGAGTGTAGATGTATGATCTCCTGGCACTTCATTTGGTTGAGCTTGAGAGCTACTTGTCTCATTTTCTAGAAATGACAGATGCTGAACACTCTTGACAGCCCATTCCCAACAACTACTTTCATAAAAAATAACATCTCTTCGAATAATTAGCTTCTTAGTGACAGGATTATACAATCTAAACCCTTTTGACTCATCACTATAGCCAACAAAAATATATTTCTCACTCTTTTTATCCATCTTTGTGCGATCAGCAGAAGTTATCATGGAATAAGCAATACACCCAAAGACTTTCAAGGAACTTACATTGAGTTTGCGGTTCCACCAAGCTTCATAAGGAGTTGTATTGCGCACCGCCTTAGTTGGTGAAATGTTGAGAAGATAAACTGAAGTAGCCACTGCTTCAGCCCAGAATTCATTTGGAAGTTTCTTCTCTGTCAACATACTTCTTGCCATTTCAACCACTGTGCGGTTCTTCCTCTTTGTGACCCCATTCTGCTTTGGTGTTCTTCTCACAGTTAACTGCCTTTTGATTCCATTTTGCTTGCAAAATGATGTGAATTCATCAGATAAGAATTCTCCTCCCCGGTCTGTTCGAAGAATTCTTATTTGATGATCAGATTCCTTCTCTGCAAATGCCTTAAACTCCTGAAATTTCTCAAATGCATCTGATTTTTGAACAAGAAAAAACACCCAACTCATTCGAGTAAAGTCATCAGTAATCAATAAAAAATATTTACTCTTGTTCAACGATGGAGTATTTACTGGACCACAAATATCTGCATGTACTAACTCCAATGGATGATTTGCTCTCCATGCCTTACCAACTGGAAATGATTTCCCGAGCTGCTTGCCATAAATACATGCTTCACAAACATTGTCAGTATTGAAAATCAAAGGCAGCCCATAAACCATTTCATTTTGACTCAACAACTTTAACCCAATAAAATGCAAATGTCCATATCTCAAATGCCACAGCCTGGACTCATCTTTAACACAAGCAACCAATGCACAATCATCCAAACATGAAATTTCAAGAGGAAACATTTTATTCTCACTCATGGGAATTTTCAGAGAAGAACCACCAGACATTTTACCTTTGATTTCACACACACCATCATGAAACAACACTGAATACCCCTTTTGTGTAAGCTGACCCACACTGAGTAAATTGTGTGCCAATCGAGGAATGTAAACATCATGAATCAATTTTACTGATCCTGACTTGGTCTTTACTGCAATGCTACCTTGCCTTCAATCTGCACTTGCTTGTCATTCCCAAGTCGAACCTACAACCTTACCGACTCATCGATACTTTGGAAGAGACTTCTAATGCCCGTCATGTGATTACTACATCCACTATCCAAAAACCAAACATTCTGGTTACTTTCTTTGGAATTTATAGAGGTCAAGAACAAATTACTTTCCTCTTCATTTGTGGAAGTAAAATTTGCTTGCTCATTTGCCTTCTTCCAGCAATCTGCTTCAATGTGCCCCATTCTTTTGCAATAGTAGCACTCCTTGTTTTTGTGATTTGACCTCCGATATCCTTTATCACCATAATCTGCTTCATAGTGAGAGTTTGATCTACCACGTCCTCTGCCTCGACCACGGTATCCACCTCTGCCTCTACCTCTACCAGCTCCATTTTCACTTTTCTTCTCTTCTTTATCAGAAACCTCAACCTTTGTTTGAAAAGCCTGCTCCAAAGTCTTATCTGCAGACCTGTTCAATCTATCTTCATGTGCTACAAGTGAACCCATTAGCTCATTAAGAGAATAATTAGCAAGGTTTTTTGATTCCTCAATGGCAGTTACAACATGATCAAATTTAGGAGCAAGACTTCTCAAAATCTTCTCTACAACTTTTTGATCTTGAATTGACTTTCCATATGTTTTCATTTGATTAACAATAACTGTAACTCTTCCAATATATTCTTGAATAGATTCATTACTCTTCATACACAAATTCTCAAATTCTCTACGGAGAGTTTGAAGTCTTACAACAGTTACCTTGTTATCGCCATGAAATTCTTGACGTAGAATGGTCCAAGCTTCGTTTGGTTTTGACACATTCGCAATTCGAGGAAAAATTGAATCTGTCACCGCTTGTTGTATTATGTTGCATTCTTCTTCCACAGTTCTTTCATCTCCGCCTCTTTGTCAGCCTTATCAGACTCCACATTCTTATTCTCTACAAGCTCCCACAACTCTTAAGCAATGAAGAAAGTCTTCATCTTTATGCTCCAAAAATCATAATTCTCACCATTGAAGATGGGCACCAACGTTTGAGAGACATTCAAAGTAGTCACACCGTTTGCCATGTTGACTACAAGGTTTCTTTCTAAAACCTCTTGCTACAACAACAATATCAGTCACTCCCAACACGATTCGAAACCTGGCTCTGATACCAATTTGTTAGTGTAAAAGAGGGTTTTTGGAGATGAATAGAAACTCTGAAATACTTTTATTAGTGAATATGAAGTTGTTACCAAAACACAATAGAAAAGACCATATTTATAGGCAAGATAAAAGCAACAAATAAGACTCACTAACCCATGTAACATGTAAATAGGCCATGACTCAAAAACAGACTCAATAAAAATAGGACCACTAATACTACTACGTTGAACCACTAATACTACTACGTTGAACGTGACTGCGAGAATGTAGCATCAATTCTGCAAAACATGTAAACGTGCAACAAATAGAACTGAGAAACTTCTGTGCTGATAAAAGAATTATACACCAGTTCTCAACCCCAAGAACTCCAGAGCAAAATGGAGTAATTGAGAGGAAGAACAGGACTCTTATAGAGGCAGCAAGAACTATGCTTCAAGATGCAAATCTGCCTACTTATTTCTAGGCTGAAACAATCAACACTACATGTTTTACTCAGAATAGGTTTATAATAAACAAAAAATAAGAAAAAACTCCATATGAGTTAATGTCAGGCAAAAAACCAACTATAAAGTTCTTGCATGTCTTTTGAAGTACGTGCTTTGTTCTCAAAGATAGTGAGCACCTTGGAAAGTTTGAGGCTAAAATTGATGAAGGAATCTTTCTGAGGTATTCACTCATAAGCAAAGCCTATAGAATTTACATCATCAGACTGTAGAAAATTGTGGAAAGCGTTCATGTTACATTTAATGATTCCAAATTTTCAGCATTACAACATGATGATGAAATTGAATGTCTGAAATTTGAAAATAAAAACTATTCAGGAGACTCAGATGATGATGAATAAGAACCTGATGCTGCTATAGAAGGACCAAGAGAAAACATGACTTCATCTAATTTTGATAATGCATCTTCATCCAATGCAATTTTAGAAAGTGATGGAAACAATGTGACTGAAAACTCAATTGTTGAGATAAGTAGCAACTCAGGGGGAGTTTCTCATGAATCCACTAACTCAACTCATAATGAAAATACCACAAATGAAGCCTCTTCTTCATGAACAAATCTGCCAATACAAAGGAAGAAGAACATAAGTCATCCTATTGAGCTAATCATTGGAGATCCTAAGTGTGACGTAAAAACAAGAAGAGCTACTCAAAATGAGTGTCTAATCTCAAATTTCTTATCTCAAACTGAGCCTAAGAAAGTTGAGGATGCATTATTGGATCCTGATTAATTGGGTGATTGCTATGCAAGAAAAACTCAATCAATTTGAGAGAAACAAAGACTAGAAACTTGTGCCAAAGCCTAAAACTAAAATCATCATTGGCACCAAATGGGTTTTCAAAAACAAAATGGATGAAGATGGTATAGTAACAAGGAATAAGGCAAGACTAGTTGTTAAAGGATACTCACCGGAAGAAGGCATTGATTATGATGAAACATATGCACCTGTGGCAAGACTTGAAGCTATTAGAATTTTCTTAGCCTCTGCAGCCTACTCAAATTTCAAAGTATAACAGATGGATGTCAAAAGTGTTTTTTTAAATAGGAAGCTAGAAGAAGAGGTGTATGTCCAACAACTCCTGACTTTGAATATTTCAAGCTTCCTAACCATGTCTATAAACTGGATAAAACACTTTATGGTCTGAAGAAAGCACCTAGAGCATGATATGACACTCTTTCCCAATTTCTTCTTGAAGATCATTTCACTAGGGGTGTCATAGACAAAAGTTTATTTTTCAAAATACATGTTCAAGACATTATACTTGTACAAGTTTATGTAGATGATATTATATTTGGGTCTACTAATGAAAGTATGTGCTGAAAGTTTTCTAAGTTAATGCAGAGTAGGTATGAGATGAGTTTGATGGGATAGCTTACTTTCTTCTTAGGACTTTAAGTGAGCCAAAAAACTAATGGTATATTCATAAGCCAGTCAAAATATGTGAAAGATCTCCTAAAGAATTCAATCTTGAAGATGCAACACCTGCAAAGAATCTTATACCAACTGCCACTAAGCTTGATGCAGATCTTAAAGGCAAAAAGGTAGACATCACAGCCTACAGGGGCATGGTAGGTTCACTCTTATACCTTACTACAAGTAGACCAGATATTATGTTCTTAACTTGTCTTTGTGCTAGATATCAAATAGATCCTAGAGAATCTCATCTAGTAGCCATGAAAAGAATTTTAAGATACCTCAAGGGAACTCCAAACCTTGGCATTTGGTATCCTTAGGACTCATATTTTGATCTTGTTGGCTATTCTGATGCTGATTATGTTGAATGTAAGATTGATAGGAAAAGCACAATTGGAAGTTGTCAATTTGTTGGTGGTAGGCTAGTTTCATGGTTTAGTAAGAAACATCATTCAATTTCAACCTCCACTGTTGAGGCTGAATTCATTGAAGCTAGAAGTTGTTATGCTCAAATCCTATGGATGACAAATCAACTTTTGGATTATGGTTTGACCTTGAACCAGATTCCAATTCTGTGTGATAATACAAGTGTCATAGCCATTACCAACAATCATGTCCATCACTCTAGAACTAAGCACAATGACATAAGGTACCACTTTATTCGAGAATATGTTATGAATGATACTATAGAATTATAGTTTGCCTCTACTAACAAGCAGCTTGCTGACATTTTCACTAAACCTCTTGACGAATCAATATTTTTAAGACTGGTTAATGAACTAGGTATGTCAAATTTAACAACCTATAATATATTGCAAGATATGATAGTTGTGAACTTATCTAATTGATTTTCATCTTCAAATGATCATCAATTAGGTATGTGAATCCAACTATTACCTTTTTCTATATTGCAACAAACCAAAATTTGACGCTTTTCTTTTAAGTTCAGCGCTAGTTTAAAACTAGAGTTTGGCGCTTGTCTTTTAAGTTTAACGCTGGCTAAAACTGTATTTGGTGTCAAGTTTGGCTAGAGTTCCTTTAACCATTTAGTTTAGCGTGTGTTAATTTGTCATTGTTTAAGTTCAAGTCGTTCTAGTTTGGTGTCTTTTTATTCTCAGCAAAGTTTGGCGCTTGTGAACTGAGTTTGGTGTTAGTCAAATTAAGTTCAGCGCTAGTCTCATTATTTTTCGAGTATGGCGTTACTTAAATAGGTAGGTGTTAGTTATGTCCTTTTGTTTACTACTGAATTTGGTGGTGTACCATAGAGTTTAGTTTAGGCTTTTATTAACATTATAAAAAATAAAAATAAAAACTTTTCGAGTTTGGCGTGAGTCTTGTGTTTGTCCCATAAGATGGTTTGTAGAAAAGGGTTGAATACAAACCACAAAATTCTTTTGAACTTTTGTGAGTTTAGTAAATATACTGTACTAAAAGTTGTGGAATTAAAAGAATACAATATATCACAAGAGTTTCAGAACTTTTATAAATCATTGAAATATTACAAATGTGACAACCCGAAAAATTTTAAATACATTCTATAATAAGAAATAATTTATTTTGTGTTATTATATTTTGTTAGTGCAATATAAGCACAAGTGTTTGTAGAAGGGGGGGGGGGGGGGGGGGGGGGGGGGGGGGGGATGAATACAAACACCTGAATCTTTTCGCTCTTTTAAACTTAAAAGTGATTACTGGAAACAGTTGAAACAAACAGAAAAACTATGAGAAATAAACACACAGATTCAAGTTAAAATAGTTATATTAAAACTTGGGGTTTTTCTAGAAATCTGTATAATCACAAATGTGATTTACAGCTACAAATTCTGTGAATAAGGTTCACAGCTTCTCACACTCACTAGGTTCTAACTTTCTTTGAAATATCTCTCTCAAGATATATTACAAAGCTTCTCTCTAGTGTTTGTGTGCTTCAGCGTTTGTTTGATCTGTTGGATAGATTCAATCTCTGTATTTTTGTAATGAGAGATCCGTTGCTTATATGATAAATCAGTGAGTTGAAATCACGTGCTTGAGACGTGTTGCTCTTCTCAACTTAGCCGCAAGTATGTCACATCGAAACTTTATGTGTCAGACCGTTGCATGCTTTGTTGCTACTTTTCTTCCCCTGATCTGTGTGCATTTAATGCATGAGAGTTCTCATTAGATCAAAAACAAACTTCAAGAAATATCTTTTCAGTTGATATTTCTTGCTTCTGAAACACGTTACGTTGATTTCCGTGTAAGTACTGATGACGGGTGCATGCTGTCATAACGATCCACTGACTATCAGCCCTGATGGACTTTGGTCAGTGCTTCTGGATCCCCTGATGCTTATTGACTGGATCAGGGCTTCAACCTTCACTTGAGTTTTACTTAGTGCTCCTTTGATCCTGATGGTTATGACTGACGGCATACACTGATGGCTTCCACTGATGTCATGTTGGTCATTCTCCCTGACGGGTTAGTCTGCCCTCGTCATACCCTGACAGGTTCCCTTGATGGGTTCCCCCTGATGGGTTCCCCTGATGGGTTCCCCTGATGGGTTCCCCCTGATGGGTTCCCCCTGATGGGTTCCCCCTGATGGGTTCCCCTGATGGGTTCCCCCTGATGGGTTCCAATCAACGCAACTTTAGAATTTCTGATGTACGAAATACTTTGACTTTTTACTAGTAGCATCAGACATTCTTCTTCACTTTGTCAAGTCCTTTGAATGCTACTATTTTCTGACTTGCCTTGTGAAGTTATTGACCATCCACTGATGAATAAGTTTATCATCAGCGGATGCAAAACTTGTGCTGATCTTAAGGTTTATAAAGTACCTCAAGTATTTACAGTTGCACAATTTATTACATAATCATCATCATCATTTATCTCTAACAATCTCCCCCTATTTATGTTTATCAATTTGATAACCATAAATCGCTAGATGCACTGATGATGATGTCAAAACCAATACTAAATACATGAAAGAATTTTGAATGAATTAATAAAAGAATTTTTGCACAAGTATTTTCCTATAACTATTACAAAAAGAATGTTGTATTAGACATCAGGATCCCTTTTCCTTTTTGCTGAGACAAAGGGCAATGGATGACTTGATTCAATCGGTTGAGAGTCACTTCCAAGGCCTTGTCTTCTTTGATCTGGGTTTTGATCAGGAATCCTTAGTCTGTTGTCTTCTCCACCTGCTTCCAGTTGCTCCAGCACCTTTTGAAGAAGTTCTCTGAAATTGACTATGTTGACATTGCTGCTGGATTCCAAAGCTTCAAGGATAGATTTTATTTCTTGAACATTGGCTGCACCAAGTTGTGACCAGTAGAAGGTAATGATCTCCCCCTTTTTATTTTTGAATTGAACACCCATGGGGCTAGTGATCATTTTTGCATATTCTTTAAATCCCTTCACTGGTGGCACATTCCTTACTACAGTGTTCCCATCATCAGCTTTGGTTTCTTCAATCTCCTTCAATACTCTCTGAATCAGCAGGAATCTGAACTAGATGACATGTTCATTTGTGTGATAAGCTATTTGGCTTATAACATGCATCGCTTCCTCCAGGTGAGACCATCAACGTCTTTGATCCTTATACTTTTCTCCTGCCCATCAGTGGATCTATAGAATAATTTCAGTGGACATTCCAATGCTGTGGGCAGGCTCCTTTCATTGTTGATGGCTCTCCTCAGCCTGTCGATTATCCCTCTTAAGTGTTTGTTAGCCTGCGAGGATCTTGGAATTAGATTTAGGACCAGTCCTAATTGCTCAGCATCCATTCTCCTGAACCAGTCCATTGCTACTTTGAATTCTGACCCACTCTTCAGTTGAACTGTTATTAGCTAATCCTTTCTATTGTTGAACCTGACATCTATGCTTTTTATGGAGAACATAAATGTCAAGTTTTTACGCCTTTCTTCTTTGAGAAATTCAGCTAGAGTGGGTGGACCATATTCTTCGGTAACAGGAGAAGGTGCTTTGTCCTTGGCTTCAAATGACTTCTTTGTAGTGACATCAGGGTCTTCAGTTTTCTCTTGATTTTTATCCCCTGATGCAGTTTTAGGGTTCTGTAATCTTCTTGGCTGAGGTTTCCTGGAGGTCCTGGACCTGACACTCTTCTTCTTCTTTGCTTCTTCCTCCTGTTCCTTTGCCATTTCCCTCTCTTCTTCTTCTTGAAGTTGTTGTCAAAGATTGCATCAGCTTCTACTAACTTTTTGTCTTGAGGGTAGACCAGCTCCATTTTCCCATTAATTACAACTTCAACGGGTGTTGGAAAGTGGGTTATCTTCATGGCATCTCCGTGTAGCTTAGGCCCTGATTGTGTGTTGGATTTCTTCTCGGGTTCCTCAATCAGGATACCCTTGCCTTTATCCTTGGATTTTGGAGCAGGAACAGGAGCAGTCACATCCCCTGATTGTTGATTTGAGTTCTCAGCAACATCCCCTAACGACTGCTTGGTTGATTTCTCCCCCTTTTTGACAACATCATCAGTGGGAGTTGAGAGTCGGGATATGACTTGAAGAACTTGTTGCAGAGTGCCAGCCATGGAATGTTGTAGAGTTTTCATGCTGGTTAGTTGAGAAGTGAGATCAGCTAGCTTCTTGTCAACAGTGTCAGCGTGTTTCTTCATTCTGTGGAGAGTCTGGCTGGTGACTAGGGAGTCGACAACTTGTTGTACACTTTGTATCTTTGAAGAAAAATGTGTATACAATTTTTGATTTTCTATATCTATTGACTGACCAATCATGATCTGTGACTTTAACACTTTGATCAAGATTGGATCAGTAGTTCTAGCTAATTCTTGCTTTAATAACTGTACAGTGTCAGACATTGGGTTCTGTCGAAAGTATAAATCAACTCCGATGAACTGGGAAAAATCATCTTGTGGAGCATCATCTTCATCACTTTCAGAGGTAGAAGTATTATTTACAGTATCTGTGTTTTCTCTCTGTTCTTTATTTACATGGATCTCATCCTTATCTCTCTCATCCTCTCCTTTCTCTTTGCCTACTAAGGCATCACTTGTATTCTCCCCTTTTTCTTTGCCTACTAAGGCAGTACTCTCTTGCTCTCCTTTTGCCAAAGTCCTCTCAAGGGTTTGACTTTGCCTCTCTGCACTAAGTATTTTCTCAGTCTCACTCAAAATTGTCCTATAGGGGCTCCTATGGGCTTGGAAATCACCAACTGTGACCAGTTCAAGAGATGTATCTACAGATTCTGGTTCGATAGTTGTGATAGGAGAAGGAGAAGAAGTAAAGTGTGTATGTATAATTGGAGAAGTTTATCTTTCTATAGAGGAAGTATATACAATTAGGGGTATATAAAGAGTTATAGCTGTAGTATGTACAGTGGAGTTTATGTCCCCTGTTTGATCATCAGTGTTTGTATCAATTAGAAATGAGTCAACCATGTGAGACTGGTGACTATCAAACACTGTGTCAGAGAGTGTTGGCTCCTCCATGAATTGAGAATGTGGAGAATCTGATTGTATGACACTTAATGTTTATGTCATTATATCTGAAAAAATTTGAAGAACAGAGAAAGAAGGAAGTGGTGTAGATGGGAGTGTTGGCTGAATCACTGAACGAGGAGGTGATTCATCAAAAGATGCTGTAGAAGAATGCTTATGACTCCTGTTGATCTGATTGAGAAGCTTCTGAGCTACAACATCTTGAGTGGTGTGTGCACTCACTGTGTCAGATATCTGCAAGTGGCTCTCAGAGACCCTGATGGTAGGTTCATCAGTGTCTATGGTCAGTGTATGTGCCTCACTCAATTGTGTCCTTGGTTGGGGACTATTTTCAATAACTAATCCCTTTTGAGATGAACTAGTTAGAAATATGTTTAATTCCTTATCAAAGGCAGTATCCTGTTGAGAGGATACGCCCTGGTCAGGTTGTTGGGTAACACTCGTGGCTCCCTTCTTCTTCTTCAATCTCCTCCTATAGCCAATCACTCTCTCTCCTTGCTCCCCCTCAGTTGTTGTGGTAACTTCACTGGGTTTTCTTTTAATCCCAACAGTCTTTTGGGAGACTGTGGATTGTGCTGTTGAGAGTGGTTGTGAAGAAATTGGTTGTTCTACTTGGGTAGGTAGAGAGGTGGTTGATTTCTCTGCCATAGTAGATGAAGGTGAAGAATGTACAGTTTGAGAAATAGAAGGTGTATTTTACGGTAAGAAATAATTTTATTTTGTGTTATTATATTTTTACATGGAGGTTAGTCTTTTAAATGTGAATGATAAATTCATATCTACAATGAAAATTTTATGATGATGTGATATCCATGATGATGAGGTTAAGTTCCTTAAACAGGTATTAAAAAGGGGATTAGCAAATCCCATTTAAGATTATATTGATTAGTATGGAGGAAGAGGAGAGGGTTACGTAAGATTTGTGATTACGTGTTTGATTAGAAACTGTTTAGGTGGCTAAGTTTTCATGCATGTAGGACAGCAGCTGTTTGCTGTCAAGAAGTTATGATGAACAGCCGTTTTATCGCCCAAATTAACCAATCATTTTATTCCAATGTGTAACCTTAGTTTACTGCTCTTGAACTCTATAAATACCTCATTCGAGATGAAATTTTAACTCTTTTACCAAAACTTCTCTGTTAAGAGTTTCGTTTAAACTTATCATCTCCATAAATTTCCAAGTTCTTCTTTTGGAAAAATTATTCTTACACCAGCTTTGATCTCACCCTTAAGAACGAAGAGGGAAGAACCTGGAACTCTACCTAGTTTCTTTCATGCATAGTATCAAAGATTTATGCTAAGTTTATATTCTTCTGCATTCTCATGAGACCTCCTAGGTTGAGTTTGTTCATGATAAGCCTTCCATGGTAGCAAAAACAAGCTCTAATATTAGTCTCTGACGAGATAATTTTTAGTCTTTGATGAGATATTCTTAGTCTCTGATGAGATATTCTTAGTCTCTGATGAGATATTCTTAGTCTCTAATGAGATATTTTTAGTCTCTGATGAGATATTCTTAGTCTCTAATGAGATATTTTTAGTCTCTGATGAGATATTCTTTGTCTCTGACGAGATAATTTTTAGTCTCTGACGAGATAATTCTTAGTCTTTGATGAGATATTTTTAGTCTCTGATGAGATATACTTAGTCTCTGATGAGATGTTGTTAGTCTCTGATGATGACGTCACCTTTAGTCCCCGATGAGTTAAGATGACGTCATCAGTCTTTGATGAGTTATTTAGTCTCTGATGACGTCAGCCTTAGTCTCCGATAGGCTAAGTTTAGTCCTCGATGACGTCATCCGTAGTCTCTAACAGGCAAAGATTCTTAGTCTCCGATGGAGGAATTTCCTAGTCTCTGATGAAGGAATTCTTAGTCTCCGATGGAGGAATTTCCTAGTCTCTGATAGGCAAAAATATGTTAGTCTCTGATGGCTAAGGATATCAGTCCCTGACAAGTTTGATAATGAGAAAATTATTCCCCGATGCATAGTCTGTTATCAAGACTATAAAACATTATTTTCTTAAAATTATTTTATGATGTTATATTTTAAAACAGTAAAGTCTAAGGACATCACATACATATTTTCTTTCATAAATTCTTATTAAGGTATTAAAATATTACTTGCATAATTTACAGAATCTCTCTCTCACAAGTAAATTGATTTGAATTTTGTGCAAAGGACTGAGGCAAGTATATTCACAATCTTATGTTTATTGCAAGTTGATGCAAGTATATTCTTACTCCTATGCTTGTTTCAGTTAAGCGCATGATCAATTGATTCGACATGCATACAAAATTATGACATTTAAATTTACATTTCCTTGTGAAACAGAATGTTATGCTTTAATTTCCGCTAGCATGATATGCGTAAAAGTGCATGGATATAAGGAAGCTTTGCTCTTTCAGCTATATTTTTCAACATTATATCTGTGCAATAAATGAGAATGCTATGTTTCTTAAATGGTGATGCCACATGGATGGTTAGAGGAAAGGAAAGGTGCTGATTTGTTCTTCACCTGACCTAGAGGAAATTTATGTGACTACGTACGTTCACACAAGGAGGGAACATACGGGCACAGTTAGGCCAGTTGTATACCGTATGGTTAGCAGATCCAGCGGTTTTAGCCCCCGATGGATATTTTTACTTCAAGGAAGTTATGCTTTGTTTTAAGAAGAATTACACAATTGTTTATCATCAGTAATCCTAAAGATTCCTTAAAGATTTCTGAGGCATTAGTATTGATTCACCAAGCCTTTTAGCAGAATTGAATTCTTTGAAACATTCCAGATTTGCTTTCCCAAATTGTTTATATACTTGCTGGGCGTGAACCGCTCATTCTTGTAGAATTTTAATGTTTTGCAGGGCAGAATATTAAGGTTGAACCCTTTGACAAGGGAAAGGCAAAGATGATCGGTTACTGAGTTTAGCTAACCCTTTGTAGTGCTGACAAGGAAGGAAGGAAGGAAGATGATCTGAAAAGTGATGTTTTGTATTATAGTATAGAGACAGAATAGCTTCCGCTGAAAATGTAATATTTTGGGTTGTAATAACTCTTTATTATCGTTTCTTTCAGTAATTATTATATGAATGGATGTGTGGTTATCTTTTCCTTCTTTTGACGAAGCCCTAATCCAGTGAGGGATTTTGGGGTCGTCACAACAAACACTCACTGGTGTGAATGACCAACTTCTAACAACTCTGTTGAAAATAACAGCTGCACTCTAGAATATGATTTCTAGTTTCTATAAGTTATCTCTGCAGTTTACACACGAGCAGCTATATACGCATGCTAGTGTATAAGCATTACTTATCTCCATTTTTTTTACTTTATCAGTGTTCACAACTACAGTGTATAACTTATCTCCTAAAAGCTTTTTTGGTAGCCAATCTCTCCTTATTGGACCACCATCTATATTTTAATTTCACTGCCTTTAATCTAGAGTTAGTGAATTTGTGAACTCAGTTATGTGTCATCCCAAATGTCATTTTTAGTCTCTGATTATTTTATCCATTGATGGATAGCCCTTGTTCATCAGTGGATATTTATCTCCTAATGAGCTATTTTGTTCATCAGTTGATATTCATCCCTCGATGAGCTGTTTTGTTCATCAATTGATATAAATCCCCCGATGAGCTCTTTTGTTCATCAATGGATATTTATCCCCTGATGAGCTGTTTTTTTCATCAATGGATATTCATCCCCTGATGCGTTGTTTTGTTCATCAATGGATATTTTTCCCCTAATGTTCGAGCACTTGTTCTTCAGTGATAGAAATTTTCCCGATGACTTTGGCGATAGTCATTTTGAGTTTGGCGATGTTGATTTGCCCGACGACTTTGGCAATGGTCATATTGAGTTTGCCGTTGTTGTTTGATTTGCTTGACAACTTTGGCGATAGGCAAATGACTTTGGCATTAGCCAAATAACTTTGGTAACGGTCAAATCTTCTAAAAGCTACTTTAATGCACTGAAGTGTCTTTGCCTTAGTCTCTGGTAACTTCAACATTTGTCTCCGATGAGCAAAAACGTAGTCTCGATTAGCAAAAACTTAGTCTCCGATGAGCAAAAACTTAGTCTCCGATGAGCTAAAACTTAGTCTCCGATGAGCTAAAACTTAGTCTCCGATGAAGTAAAACTTAGTCTCCGATGAACTAATTTTGCTCGACCAATTTTGACTTTTGTTGAACTCTCCAAATGCAGTCTTTGTAGTCTCTAACGCATACCTACAGTCTCTGATGGTAGTCTCTGATAGAACACTATTGCGGGTACTTGTACAATTACAATTCCTAACAGTTCTAAATGTTTTTACATCATCATCAAATACTATAATTCCTAACAATCTCCCTTATTTGTGTTTATCATTGATAGGCATAAATCAAGGTTTGACGATAATGTCAAAACACAACCTTATAACACCATTTCTTAGAATTCAATTTAAACATGTAAGAACATAATTGTACATGATGAACTTAACAGTGATTGTTTTGATGTTTCAGTTCCTCAATGCCCAGCCATCAATCTGTTAATCATCTTTAATAAATCTCCCCTTGTCTTTATCATAATTGCTCTTTGTTCCCCTCATCATTCTCCCCCTTTTTGACATCAGCATCTTAATGTTGGAGGGTAGAAATCACCAGATTAGGTTGACTAGTTGGAAGAAATGTTTGAGCTTTGTTTTAAGGACATTAATTATGAAGTGTTGGAGCTTTGTGTTGTACTTTCTTTGATCAATGCTTCAAAAACATTTTGTGAGTACAGTTGCACTTGACCTATGTGAGATCAAATATTCTAATATGAAGTGTACTGCTGCATCATCCAATGATCTTGTGTTGCTTGCTTCCAACCAAACATACACAAATTCTTCCCTTAGTATTCTCTGATGTTTGATCAGAAATGGTAATCAAATAATACATGAGCTGAAAGGTGATGTCTGACATAATTTCTCTCTATCCTTTTCTTCAAGGACCTCATCCTTGCTCACACCCTTTCCTTTTGCCTGACTTTTACAAGTTAGCCTCTCACACTCACTTTCTTTCCATTTTTGTTTTAATTTCTTTTTCCTCACCTTTTTCCAGACACAAGGTCTGACTCTCATTTTGAATTCTCTCAAGCTCATGAAATATAAAATCTTCCTTTTGTAGGTGTCCTAGAGTGGTGTAATAAATAAGAAGTAAATGTTTTGTATTAGTGGATGTTTGATAAAATACAATTGTATTATCCACTGATGAGTTTAGAACTGCTATTTGTTTCAGCTTTAAGAATTGACTTCTTTGATGATTAAAATATCAAAGAATCTAAAACCAATAGAATTAAGAAATTTTTCATTTCTTCTAAAGAAATATCAAAGAGAGAAGAAGAATTAATAAGGGTAGAACTTTGAATATTGGCTGCTCCTCTTGAATAGAGAAAAGAGAAACATCAATGTGAGACCATGTGTGTGCATTAAGTGACAAGTTGATCATTGATCAGAGCCTGTTTCTTCTTCTTCTTGTGAAAGGTATTTATAGATGTGATCATTGTCGACTCAAATACCTGTGTCCTTGGAGGTGGATTATATTCAGTAGATACATCGTTTTGAGAGGTTGCACCTATAGATGTGTTTTTTCCTTTTAGAACTTAATATTCTTTTGAGACTATATTAAGCAGTCTCCACGGGTTCTCATTGTTCCTTATTTCTTCCTCATAACTTTCTCTAAATGCTTACCCTCCCCCTCAGCTAATACTGGTTGTGGTTGTTTTGTTTTTACAACCTTTATCTTTTAAATTGTTGTAGGATAATTAGCTACTGATGTATTATCATTAGTTAATGATTATCCTTGAAGAGAAATTATTAACTAATGTTTCTCATTATGATTATCTGTTGATCAATATATTTTGTCAAAAGATAATTCTACTGGATCATTCAGTTGTTGATTAGTCTCTGTAATTAAGTTATCAGAAAATAATTAACTACTGTTGCAATTCAGACTTGCACAAAATTTTCAAAGTATCTTATTCACCAAATTTGAGCATACCTAGTTCACTTACCAACCTATTAAAGGTGGCTTCATCCAATGGTTTGGTGAATATGTCTGCAAGCTGCTTCTCAGTTGGAACAAAATAAAGTTTCACAGTACCATTCATCATATGTTCTCTGAAGTGGTATCTGATGTCTATGTGCTTTGTCCTAGAATGTTGCACATGATTTTCTGTAATGGAAATGGCACTGGTGTTTTCACAATAAATAGGAATATGGTTATACATCATACCATAGTCCATTAGTTGATTTTTCATCCATAAGATTTGACCACAGCAACTCCCAGCGGCAATGTATTTTACTTTAGCTGTTGAGGTTGACACAGAATGTTGTTTCTTACTAAACCATGACACAGATTTTATATTTCATGAGCCTGAGAGAATTCAAAATGAGAGTCAAACCTTGTGTCTGGAAAAAGGTGAGGAAAAAGAAATTAAAACAAAAATGGAAAGAAAGTGAGTGTGAGAGGCTAACTTGTAAAAGTCAGGCAAAAGGAGAGGGTGTGAGCAATGATGAGGTCCTTGAAGAAAAGAATAGAGAGAAATTATGTCAGACATCACCTTTCAGCTCATGTATTCTTTGATTACCATTTCTGATCAAACATCAGAGAATACTAAGGGAAGAATTTGTGTATGTTTGGTTGGAAGCAAGCAACACAAGATCATTGGATGATGCAACAGTACACTTCATATTAGAATATTTGATCTCACATAGGTCAAGTGCAGATGTACTCACAAAATATTTTTGAAGCATTGATCAAAGAAAGTACAACACAAATCTCAAACATTTCTTCCAACTAGTCAACCTAATCTGGTGATTTCTACCCTCCAACATTAACATGTTTATGTCAAAAAGAGGGAGAATGATGAGGGGAACAAAGAGCAATTCTGATAAAGACAAGGGGAGATTTATTACTGATAGTTAATTATTACTGATAGTTAATCAGTAGTTAATTATTACTGATAGTTAAATTGTTGTAGGATAATTAGCTACTGATGTATTATCATTAGTTAATGATTATCCTTGAAGAGAAATTATTAACTAATGTTTCTCATTATGATTATCTGTTGATCAATAAATTTTGTCAAAAGATAATTCTACTGGATCATTCAGTTGTTAATTAGTCTCTGGTAATTAAGTTATCAGAAAATAATTAACTACTGTTGCAATTCAGACTTGCACAAAATTTTCAAAGTATCTTATTCACCAAATTAGAGCATACCTAGTTCACTTACCAACCTGTTAAAGGTGGCTTCATCCAATGGTTTGGTGAATATGTCTACAAGCTGCTTCTCAGTTGGAACAAAATAAAGTTCCACAGTACCATTCATCATATGTTCTCTGAAGTGGTATCTGATGTCTATGTGCTTTGTCCTAGAATGTTGCACATGATTTTCTGTTATGGAAATGGCACTGGTGTTTTCACAATAAATAGGAATATGGTTATACATCATACCATAGTCCATTAGTTGATTTTTCATCCATAAGATTTGAGCACAACAACTCCCAGCGACAATGTATTCTACTTCAGCTGTTGAGGTTGACACAGAATGTTGTTTCTTACTAAACCATGACACTAGTTTGCTTCCAAGAAATTGACAGCTCCCTATTATGCTCTTCTGTTTTCCCAGTGAGATGACCTAGAACTTGTAGAAGGGGGGTTGAATACAAGTTCTTACAACTTTTTCGATTTCTTGTTCTTTTTAAGAAATTAAACTTTTCTGCGGAATATAAAGAAAAAGATCAAAACTCTATAAACAATTATTTTTATTGATTTAACAATTGATTACAAGTTTGCTAACAATCAAGACAAACTTTGATCGTCAGCTTCTATTCTGTATATAAAGAAAATACAACTCTCTCAATTCTATACAGCTTCGTATTGTTCTTCTGTAATATTTTTAATTACAGCTTCTAAAAACTAAGTTACCAAAAACCTAGCTTCCTAATTCAAATCAAATACAATCTTTCCAATTAAAAGATTTCTAACAAGTTTCCTTGTCAGCTACGTCTTCAATAAAGTCTACGTGTGCATGAAAGACTTTCCTTCTTTGATTTAAACTCTAACTCCATCAGTGATTAAGTCCTCGACTAATCTCCGATGGCTTCTTTAATTAGTCCCCGATCACTTCGAGTAATCTCCGATGCTTTGGCTTTAGTCGCTGATGACGTCAACTTTTAATCTCCGATGTATTGTACTAGTCACTGATGACGTCAGCTTTTAATCTCCGAGGTATTGTGTTAATCACTGATGACGTCAGCATTAATCTTTGACTCTTTAGTTCCAATCCCCGATGACGTAAGCTTTAATCTCCGATGACCAATCCTTCAATCTCTGATGAACAAAACTTTAATCTCTGATGAAGGATTCTTCAATCTCCGATTAACAAAACTTTAATCTCCGATGGGCAAAGTCCAATCTTTGATGATCAAAAACTTAGTCTCTGATGGACTTTTCCCTTAGTCTCCGACAAGCCAAATTCAATCTCCGAAGGACTAATAAATTTAAAACAACTTATTGAACAAACTTAACAAGTATTCCAGCAGTACATACAAATGAAATAAACCTATCTCTTTATTATAATGACTAATTTACAAACAAGAGATACTACTGCTAGCTACAAAACTAAAGTGTTACAAACCAACACTTTTCTGTAAATTTGTATTCCTAAGTATTCTAAAGACAATCATCATCAAATGTTCATAAAACCTAACAATCTCCCCCTAATTATGAATATCAGAATGATAAGCATAATTTCAAGGTTGATGATGATGTCAAAACTCAACTATCAAAATTTACTTAGAAAAAGAATAAAGAATAATAAAATTACAAATGTACCTGAATTCAAGATCTTTGATCTATCATTCAGCTTCTCTCCCCCTGGATAATTTACCCAGCTTCTCCAAGGTTTAAACAAACCTTGGCTACACTGAACATTACATTCAGCTGCTCCAAGTCTATGTCTGGCTTCAAAAAAAAACTTGTACAACAATTAATATTTCTTTCTCCTTCTATTTTCCCTTATTCGTTCTAGCCTTTCCATCAGCAGCTTTTTGAGAACAACTTCAGTTGGTTCTTCTGCATTTCTAAGAAGTTTGATAAATCCTTCAATATGATTTTCACTCACTTTATTGATATCTCTGTTGTAGTTGAAGAATACTTTATCACCATGAAAAGTCTCATACCACAATCCAAGTGGTGCAGTTTCAGAAGAATCGGATGGCACTCTGTTCACACTTTTTACCTCCTTTATTTCCTTCTTGATCTGGTTTCTAAATTCCATGTTGAGCTTAGTAGTTACAAGTATTGTAGACAACAGCTATTCCAAATCTTCTTTTGATTGCCCCTCCAAGTCTGGCTTAGTATACTTCACAGAATCTCCATCTTTAAAAAAAATATGAAATAAGTCTTTGTTGTTTGCACCCTTGACCAGATTAATATTCCTTGTATTCTTTTTCAGGGCTTTGATTATTTCGCTTGTACTAGCCATATCAACTTTATAAGGCTTCCTTAATGGAGCTGTTTGTAGCTTTGTTGGTCCACTTACAGTCACCAAGGCAGTCTCAGTTGACCTTGGAGGTTCTTCATTTGTAGTCTCTTTCCTTGAAGGTTTTTTCTTGGCTACTACTACTTTCCTTGCACTTGTCTTCCTTGTTGAGTGTTTCTTCTTTTTAGATTCCTCCTCCTTCCTCTCTTGTTCTGCAGCCATGTCCTCCTCTTGCTGAAGTTTTTGAGCAAGCATAGCATCAGCATCAATTAATCTTGGATCTTGAGGATTTACTAACTCAACTTTCCCTCCCAACTCAAGTTCAATAGGAGTGGGAAAGTGAGCAGTCTTCATAGCATCCCCCATTAGCTTAGGCTGTCCTGGTTGAGTAAGAATTTGTTTCTTTGGATCTTCAACCATGACACCTTTGCCTTTATCTCTAGAAGAAGTTGGGGCTGCTGCAGTTGGTTTGAAAAGAGGAGTTGTTGCTACTGATGGTATTGTTGTTGTTGGTATTGTTGTTGTTGTTGCTGCTGGTGTTGGTAGTGTTTTAACTCTGAACTCAAGCCTTTCTAATGTTGCCTTGAGTTCATCAAGATTTGCATATTGCTTGGTTACTGGATCACTCTCCCCCTTTTTGACATCAGCATCCTTAGAGGGGGCAGAGAGAGGGAGTTGAGTAGCAATTTGTTTCAGAAGGGTATGCATTTGGTCAAATTTAACTTCAAGGTTACTTAGTCTGCTGTCTGTTTTAGCTTTATCCTTGATCATAGCTTGAATATTCATAACAGTCTACCTTGAAAAATGTCCTTCATAGTGCCTCTTAACAGAGTCTGTCTCTAATGACACCTGCTTCCTCATCTCCTCCAGCTCAGTCTTCATTCCAGTGGCCAAGTAGTGAAAGAATTTAGCATTAAGTTGCACTGACTTGGTTACCTCATCTGCAACATCCTGAAAGGATTTGGTAGCTGCAAGAGACCCTACATTGGTCAAGTATTCCTGCCTGTACAAGGCAGCTGCTTCCTCCAGGGTGTTGGTAAATTCTGAATCTAGCCACGCATCTACATTCTCTGGCTCTGGAGTCTCCTCTACAGCAGTAGATTCAAATACAAGCCTAGTCTTCAAAGCAGAAATATGATCTTCTCTTTGTTGAAGATTTAGAAGTTCTTCATAGGCTGCATTTGACATCTCTGAAATGACTTGCAAATTTGCAGCCACTGCACTGGAGCTTCCTCCAATTTCTCTTGTTGAAAGAGAGGAAGTTGGAGCTTCTGTTTGGATTTGAGTGGAGGGAGCCACAGGTTTGAAAAACTCACCTGTAGAAAATTTCTCTATGTTCTTTTCTCCAAGGATCTCATCCTTGCTCACACCCTCTCCTTTTGCCTGGGGTTGGGCACCCAGCTTCTCATTCTCTCCTTTTTCCAAGCTCTCTAAGGCTTGACTCTCTGATTGTATTTCCTCTCCTTTTTCCAGGTCAGGAGCCTGACTCTTACTAGTTATTCTCTCAACCTCACTCATATGGATATGTGCACTCTGTCCTACAGAAAGAGGGGTTTGAGAAGTAGTGTCTTCATGGAGGGGGGTTACCCTTAAAATGGAAATTGGTTGGGTGTCCTCCATGGAAAGTGTAGGAGAGCTAGCTGCACTTGTACTTTGAACAAGTGGTTCTTGTGGGCTAGTTCCTGAAGAATGAACTTGGACAGTTTGAAGTGTTGCTCTAGTCTCTTGAAATTGACTAGTTTCTATCCAAGTCAGTAAGAGTGTTGGCTCCTCTTGAGAAAGTTCAAGAGGATCAGAGATTATATTTTCAGAAGGATTAAGTGTAGGGGAAACAGGAGAATAATGGACAGTAGGGAGTGTTGGCTGTTCCTCAAGGGCAGAAATTTGAGGAACATCAATAGATGATTCTGTGTGTGCACTCCTTGTGTCACTCTTTTCTTGTATTTGATCTCTCTCAGTCTTATTTTGTGCAGACTCTGTAACAGATGTCCCTGGTTGAGGACTTTCTTCAATGTCAACATCCTTTTGGGAGGATGGTGACAGTTCACTGTTTGTCCTTATAGCCTCCAATGCTTTTTGAGAAGCATTGGATTGGGTTTGGCTAAGGGTTATAATTCTCTTTTTCCTCTGAAGTGGGACTTCAGCTTCTGGTTCTCCCTCGTCCTCACTTGCTCCCTCAATTATTTTTCTTTTTATTGGGAGCTTTTTGGCTTTTCTGGTATATGCAACCACAGTCTGTTGGGAGACTGTGGAGGGGGCTTTGGATTGTGATTAAGAAGTTGTTGGGGGATTAGTTGGTGTTTGTGTGGTATCCCCAAAGAATTCCAAAGAATAGGAGGTTGGAAGAGTGTCAATGAGAAAGTTTCTCATGACAGTAGGATAGAATAGAGGTACATTTACCTTTGCCTCATACTTCTTCAAATCACTAATTACTCTTTTTGTCTGCAAAACAGTAGGCACAACTTGCATACTAGCAATATTAATGTTAGGTATTAAGTGATTTGCAATCATCATTAAAAACCTAGCATAATAAATTTTAGTTTTGTTGCCAGTTTTAAGTTTTTCAATCAGATTGTGCAAAATCAAAAGCCCTAAATAAATATGCCTATCATACAACATACTATATGCAATTTGTTATGAAATAATGGTGATGGCATCATATCCACTGCATTTTGAAGTAAAGGATTTGGTTATAATGTCAAAGAACAGTGACCACTCTGGCCTAAGATGGGGACGTGTGATGGTCCCAACAGAACTTATATCAGTATTATAGTTTAAGTCTTTAAACATACCTATAAGTTCTTCATCAGAAGCAAGGGGGTCATAGTTTTCCCTTATGGGTAAGTGAAGTGCATTATTAACCGTGGTATGAGTAATAGAATAGTATGTGTTTTCATACCTGAAACTTACCTGTGGAGAGTCATCACTTTCATCAGTGATTGTCGCAGTGCTCCACATGGTTGATATTACTTCTGCAGCTTGGATGGGAGTTTCATAAATGGCGTATTGTAGTGGAGAGTTCTTGAGGAAATCCACAAAGGGGTAGTATTTTGCTTCGAAATCATATTTATCAGCCACCCCTGCATGGTTAGTTTTGATAAAATCGAACTCACCAAACTTGAAGCACACTGTTTTTGCTGCCATTGAAGAGATCTGTAAACTTGTAAAGAAAGCTCAAAGAGAGATTAAATTGCAGAGAATTTGAGAGAGAAATCAAATTGCAGAGTTTGATACTTGTGATTACAAACGTTTTTGAAATTACTTTTATTAAAGTATAAGAGACGTTTGCTATTCAAGGATCATGGGTAACTACCAATTTACCCTTTTTCAGAGATTGCCCTAATCTCTGATTAACCCGTGTGATAAGAAAATGACCTGATTAGTTTCCGATGTAGTAATTACTCATCGGGGACTAAAATAATCTCTGATGAATTAACTCATCGGGGAATAATCGAGTCTCTGATGAGGTAATTTTAACTGATCGGGGATTAGTTAAACTACACATCGGAGATTAATCGAGTCTCCGATGAAGTAATTTTAACTGATCGGGGATTAG
>CM025784.1:12740439-12769994 GCA_014636745.2 Centella asiatica | reverse complement strand
GATTAATCGAGTCTCCGATGAAGTAATTTTAACTGATCGGGGATTAGTTAAACTACACATCGGGGATTAATCCTTTAATCTCTTATCACTCTTTTTCTCAGGGACTTAATCCCTGCTTCAGTTTTATCTTTCAAAAACTTTTCCAACAACCATATTGATGATTATTGGCTTCATGTATCTGTTTTATCATATTTAAAATAGCTTCTTTTTCCAGAATTAATTATTCTAGCTTCATGCAACTGTTAAACAACTTGAAAGTTAAAACTTTAATTTTTAGAACCATAATTAAACATTCCTAGTTCAGAAACTAGTCTGTTAAATGTAGATTCATCCAAAGGTTTTGTAAAAATATCTGCAAGTTGTTTATCAGTTGTAACCCAGTGCAATTCAATATTTCCTTCACTAACATGTTCCCTAATGAAGTGATATCTTATATCTATGTGTTTAGTTCTTGAGTGTTGCACTGGATTTTCAGTTATGGCTATGGCACTAGTGTTATCACAATAAATTAGGATTTTGGATAGTTTCATACCATAATCTAGGAGTTGATTTTTGATCCACAAGATCTGTGCACAGCAACTCCCAGCTGCAATATATTCAGCTTCTGCTGTTGAAGTAGAAACTGAATTTTGTTTCTTGCTAAACCAAGAAACTAGTCTGCCTCCAAGAAGTTGGCAGCTTCCACTTGTGCTTTTCCTATCAAGCTTGCAACCTGCATAGTCAGCATCTGAATAATTAATTAGTGTAAAATCAGATTCTTTGGGATACCATAATCCAAGATTTGGGGTACCCTTTAGATATCTGAGTATTCTTTTTACAGCAATCAAATGTGACTCTCTAGGGTCAGCTTGAAATCTAGCACATAGACATGTTGAAAACATTATATCAGGTCTACTTGCAGTTAGATACAAAAGTGAGCCTATCATGCCTCTATAGCTAGTAATGTCTACTTTCTTTCCTTTTAAATCCTTATCTAGCTTAGTGGCTGTGGGCATAGGTGTTTTTGCAGAAGTACAATCAACCAAATCATATTTTCTCAGTAAGTCCTTTATGTATTTAGACTGACTGATGAAAATTCCCTCAGTTGACTGTTTAATTTGCAATCCTAAGAAAAATGTTAATTCATCCATCATGCTCATTTCATATCTAGACTGCATAAGTTTTGAAAATTTTGCACACAGTTTTTCATTAGTAGACCCAAAAATAATATCATCAACATATATTTGCACAAGTATAACATCAGAGCCTTGAATTCTATAAAACAATGTTTTATCTATGATACCTCTTACAAATTTATTTTCTATTAAAAACTGAGAAAAAGTATCATACCAGGCTCTTGGTGCTTGTTTTAAGCCATAGAGTGCTTTGTCTAACCTATAAACATGATTAGGGAATTTGGAGTCTACAAAACCTGGGGGTTGTTGAACATAGACTTCTTCTTCCAATTTTCCATTAAGGAAAGCACTCTTGACATCCATCTGGTACACTTTGAAGTTCTTGTAAGATGCAAAAGCAAGAAAAATTCTGATAGCTTCAAGTCTAGCCATTGGTGCAAAGGTCTCATCATAGTCAATTCCTTCCTCTTGAGAGTATCCCTTTGCAACCAGTCTTGCCTTATTCCTTGTAATTGTACCAGTTTCATCCAATTTGTTTCTGAAGACCCACTTGGCACCTATTATAGATCTGTTCCTTGGTTTAGGTACCAGTCTCCAGACTTTGTTTCTAACAAATTGGTTTAATTCTTCTTGCATGGCAATAATCCAATCAGGATCTTGAAGTGCTTCCTCAATTTTCTTTGGTTCAATCTTTGATAGAAAACTGAGGTACAAACATTCATTTTGTGTTGCACTTCTAGTCCTAACTCCATCCTCAATATTTCCAATGATCAAATCTGTTGTGTGGTCTCTCAACCATGGTCTAGTTTTTGGCAGATTTGATCTTGAACTAGAGGCTTCATTTTCTAGATTGATAATATTCAATCCAGCTTCATTAGCAGAGTTTGCTCCCCCTAAACTATTGATCTCTTCTTCATTAACTCCCCCTGAGTTAGATATCTCAATAGTCTCTGTGTGTGCATCAGGGATACTAGTCTCTGATGTATCATTAGTCTCCGATGGAGAATTAATGTTATCAGTGACTTGTGTTCCATTTTGTTCCAGTACTCTAGTCTCTGATAATACTTCAGTCCTTGGTACTTCATGCACAACAATCAACTCCCCCTCAATTAAAAAGGAATCACTGTTATTTTGGGGATTTTCAGCATTCTCTGTTGGATATTCCCATGCATCCAATTCATTCTCAAAACTGAGAGGTTCATGCAATCCTTGACCAAGCATTCCTGGAATCTTTCTATCATCAAATGTAACTTGAATGGATTCCACAATGACCTTGGTTCTTAAGTTATAAACTCTGTATGCTTTGCTTGACAGAGAATAACCTAAGAAGATTGCTTCATCAGACTTATTGTCAAATTTTCCTCTTGTCTCTGATGAATCTCTCAGTACAAAGCACTTACAACCAAACACATGTAAAAACTTGAGAGTTGGTTTTCTCCCAGTCATTAACTCATATGGTGTTTTGTTGTAGGCTTTGTTTATCAAGGACCTGTTTTGTGTAAAACATGCAGTGCTTATAGCTTCCTCCCAAAAATAGGTAGGAAGCTTAGCCTCTTGCAACATGGTCCTTGCTGCTTCAATGAGGGTTCTATTTTTCCTCTCAACAACTCCATTTTGTTGAGGAGTTCTAGGTGCAGAGAATTGATGAGTAATTCCTTTCTCAGTGCAGAATTCAATTACTTGGGTATTTTTGAATTCTGTTCCTCTGTCACTTCTTATTACCCTCACTGTTTTTCCTGACTCAGTTTCTAGTTTCTTGACATGATCAATAATTAACTGAGCAGCTTCATTCTTTGCAAAGAGGTATTTTACCCAAGTATACCTTGTGTGATCATCAACAATTACCAGTGCATATCTATTCCTTAATATAGACATCACATTCACTTGACCAAACAAATCCATATGGAGAAGTTGTAAAGGGTCAGTGATTGATGTTGTTGGTTTGTTTTTGAATGATACACTCCTTTGCTTTCCTTTCTGGCATGCATCACACAATCCATCTTGTGTAAATTCCAATTGTGGAATGCCAGCTACCACTCCTTTCCTCACAAGACTATTGATATTCTTGAAGTTCAGGTGGGAAAGTTTCTTATGCCAAAGCCAACTCTCATCAGTTAAAGCTTTGCTATAAAGGCATGTGATTTGACCAGTTGAAGAAATGAGGTTTGCAATGTACAAATTTCATTTTCTTTTTCCTGTCAAAATCACAGTTCCTGATTCTTTGTCACTTACTAAACATTGATCTTCTTTAAAAGTGACATTAAATCCCTTATCACACAGTTGACTCACACTAAGTAAATTGTGCTTTAAGCCATCAACTAGTGATACCTCAGTGAAGATGACATCTCCATGTTCAACAGATCCATATCCTCTAGTATGGCCTTTGTTGTCATCTCCAAAAGTGACTCTTGGGCCACTTCTCTCTTCATACTGTTTTAGCAGGGACTTATCTCCAGTCATGTGCCTTGAACAACCACTGTCCAAGTACCATGATTTCTTCTTTTTGCCCTTTGCAGAATCACTTGACTCGTCACTACGAGCCATTAGGGCAAAGTTGACAACTTCATCATCAGAATCGCTGTCAATCCAATCTTTTCCCTCAGTAATCAAGGCTTTGCTCTTGGATTTGGCTTTGTTGTCAGCAAAGTCCTTCCTTGCTTTTTCATCCTTAGATCTATCATTAGATCTAGGCTTCTTGCACTCATTGGCAAAGTGCCCTAACCCATCACAATTGTAGCATCTTATTTTCTTTAAGTCGAAGGTGACTTTTTGACCTTCTCGTTTAGGGTTAGGTTTTCTCGATGATTTTCTTCCTTTTCTGCTAGCCCTAAATTTCTTAAACTGTTTAACCATGAATGCCATGAATTCTTCCATGTCATCATCACTATCCAGTTCATCTTCATTATCAATTGAGCTAGCGTCAGAAAATTCCTCATCAAGCTTCTCTTGAGACTTGTTTGTCTCAACCATCAACGCAGCTCCTTTGTCTCTGCCATGCATGCGCTGTCTTTGCTCTACTTCAAGTTCATAGGTCTTTAAATTCCCGTAGAGCCTGTCCAGTGTGAGTGTTTCCATATCATGAGCCTCCCTTACTGCAGTAGTCTTTGGATCCCAACTAGGAGGAAGGGCTCTCATGAATTTGGTATTGATATCTTCATTATCATATGTCTTACCAAGTATGGTCAGTCATTAAGCAAAGAGTTGAATCTATCATAGATTGACGTGATTGGTTCATTAGGCTTTGCTTGAAAGAACTCATATTGTTGAGTCGACAGTGAACGCCTATTCTTCCTGACTTGATCAGTCCCCTCACATAGGACCTTGATGGTTTCCCAGACTTGTTTAGATGTCGTGCAATTGATGATGCTATTGAACATATGTTTGTCTATTCCATTGTAAAGTATGTTCATTACTTTAGCATCTTTCAACACTTGTAACTTGTCCTCGTTGGTATAATCACTTTCTGGTGCAAGTACAAAGTGTTCTGCGACAATAGATCCTTCGACAGTTTTTGCAGGAATAAATTTCCTGGGTAGATAAGGACCCTTCTCAATCCTATCTATGTAATCTGGATCTGTTGCTCTCAAGTGCATATACATCTTCTGTTTCCACATTGGATATTCATCCCTCTTCAGAATAGGGATCCTGGTTTACACATTTGGGTTTACGCTCAGCAAGTGTATATAAACAATTTGGGAAAAACAATTCTGGAATGTTTCAAAAAAAAAATTCAATTCTGCTAAGAGGCTTAGTGAATCAATACTAATGCCTCAGAAATCTTCAAGGAATCTTTAGGACTACTGATGATAAACAATTGTGTAATCCTTCTTAAAACAAAGCATAACTTCCTTGAAGTAAAAATATCCATCGGGGATTAAAACCGCTGGATCTGCTAACCATACGGTATACAGCTGGCCTAACTGTGCCCGTATGATCCCTCCTTATGTGAACGTACGTAGTCACATAAAATTCCTCTAGGTCAGGTGAAGAACAAATCAACACCTTTCCTTTCCTCTAACCATCCATGTGGCATTATCATTCAAGGAACATAGCATTCTCATTTATTGCACAGATATAACATTGAAAAATAGCTGAAAGAGCAAAGCTTCTTTATATCCATGCACTTTTATTCAAATCATGCTAGCGGAAATTTAAAGCATAGCATTCTGTTTCACAAGGAAATTTAAATATAAATATCATAATTTTGTACGCATGTCGAATCAATTGATCATGCGCTTAACTGAAATAAGTATAAGAGTAAGAATATACTTGCCTCAGTCCTTTGCACAAAATTCAAATCAATTTACTTGTGATAGAGATTCTGTAAATTATGCAAGTAATATTTTAATACTTTAATAAGAATTTATGAAAGAAAATATATATATGTGATGTCCTTAAACTTTTACTGTTTTAAAAAATAACAACATAAAATAATTTTAAGAAAATAATATTTTATAGTCTTGATAACAGACTATGCATCGGGGAATAATTTTCTCATTAACAAACTCGTCAGGGACTGATATCTTTAGCCATCAGAGACTAACATATTTTGCCCATCAGGAACTAGGAATTTCTTCTATCGGAGACTAAGAAATCTCCTTCATTAGAGACTATGGAATTTCTTTATTCAGAGGCTATGGAATTTCCTTCATCAGAGACTATGGAATTTCCTTCATCAGAGACTATGAATGACGTCATCAAGGACTGAACTTAGCCCATCGGAGACTAAGGAATGACGTCATCTTAATTCTATCGGAGACTAAGAGTGACGTCATCGGAGACTAACTTCTCATCAGAGACTGATGACGTCATCAGGGACTAAACTTTAGCCTATCGGGGACTAAAGCTGACGTCATCCGAGAGTAATTAACCCGTCGGAGACTAATGACGTCATCGAGGACTAAAGTTTAGCTTGTCGGAGACTACGGCTGACGTCATCAGAGACTAAATAATTCATCAGAGACTGATGACGTCATCTTAACTCATCGAGGACTAAGGGTGACGTCATCATCAGAGACTAACAACATCTCATCAGAGACTAAAAATATCTCATCAGAGACTAAGAATTATCTCGTCAGAGACTAAAATTATCCTATTAGAGATTACGAAGATCTCGTCAGAGACTAACAGCATCTCATTAGAGATTAACATTAGAACTTGCTTCTGCTACAATGGAGGATCTATCATGCTCGAACTCAACCTATGATGCCTTATGAAGATGCAAAAGAATAAGAACTTAGCATGAATCTTTGATGCTATGCATGAAAGAAACTGAGTAGGGTTCCAGGTTCTTACCTCTTTGTTCTTAAGAGTGAGATCAAAGCTGGTCTGAAAATAATTTCCAAAAAAAGAGCTTGGAAATTTATGGAGATGATATATTTAAACGAATCTCTTTAAAAGAGAAATTTTGGTAAAAGAGTTAAAATTTCATCTCGAATGAGGTATTTATAGAGTTTAAGAGCAGTAAACTAAGGTTACGCATTGGAATAAAATGATTGGTTAATTTGGACGGTAAAATGGCTATTCATCATGACTTCTTGGTAGCAACCAGCTGCTGTCCTACATGCATGAAAACTTGGCCACCTAAACAGTTTCTAATCAAACACGTAATCACAAATGTTAAGTAACCCTCTCCTCTTCCTCCATGTTGTTCAATATAATCTTATATGGGATTTGCTAATCCCCTTTTTGATACCTTTTTAAGGAACTTAACCTCATCATCATGGATATCACATCATCATAAAATTTTTATTGTAGATATGAATTTATCATTCACATTTAAAAGACTAACCTCCATGTAAAAATATAATAACACAAAATAAAATTATTTCTTACCGTAAAATACATTTAAAATTTTCGGTTTCTCACAGTTTTAGTTTGGCGGAAGGTTATTTTCAATTTAGACGATTCAAATTCCAAAACCATCACCAAACTCCAAAAGTATAAATAGTTGCCTGTGAGCCCTAACTTCATATTTAGTCGCTGAACTCTGCAAATCAAATATTCAAAGGCGCAATTTCTCTTAAAACTTCAAACATTTCTAAAGCTTTCAAAAACCCTAATTTCATTTCAACAATGGCCTCTCAATTTGTCATCGAAAAGACCAACTACTGCAGCATCTTTTCTGCAATGACAGTTCTAGACAGATTCAAGCCATGGGTGGATTTCCTAAATGAATCATTTGTCGTTTATGCAATGACAACGGGTCCAAAGCTCAAACAGGGAGCACTACAACATCTCTGGACAACTGCTCACACTTCCTCTACCAAGGATAATCTCTACATAAGGGTCACCTTCAACAACGAGGAGTACATCATCATAGATCGAACTGTGAATGAAGCCCTACACTTATCAGTCGAGAATCATGTTGATGATCCTACTACACAAGATTTTATCGTCTTTTTTCAATAGATAAATTATGCAGGTGATCTCAATATGAGCAGAATGGAGAAGTAGTTTCTCAGGATGGAGTGGAACTTCTTCTTCGATTCCATCTCCCAAGTGTTTGTACCCAAAATCATTGGGTGGAATGGGCTTACAAATCTAGTGCAAACACTAGAATTTGTTGTGGCCACCAACTTGAAGATCAATTTTGGCAAGTTGCTGCTGGTTGAACTGATTAACAAGATGGGCAGCCTTGCCACCATAAATCCTATCAATAGGGCAATGGTTAAGTGCTACTACCCCAAATTCCTAATGGTTATTCTATCACATCTAGGGGTAGACCTTACACCATTTGTTTCCAGTGAAGAAAAGGAACCATCACAATTACTTGCCAAAATAACTACTTCTCTTCTCACTAAGAAGAAGAATGAGGAGATCAGACTAATTCTGATGCCATACATGGCAAGTAAAATTTCCTCATCTCTCCTTGTCCAACCCCCTTTTTCTTCTCAAAATGTTGATCAAGAGAAGGCAAACCCCTATTCTCCAACCCAGGCTGACCAACCCCATCCTACTCCAACCTCTAATAATGTTGCTCAAAACGCAAAGCCCTCTAGTTCTCAAAAACCTCAGGGATCAAAGAAAAGAAAAATCCGAACCCATAGGGTAAAAACCAATGAGGTTGTGCAAGAGGGCAGTGAGGAGAGGGAACCCACAATAGTTGCTCTTCCAGTTGTACCTAGGAGAAAAAGGAGCAAAAATATAACTATTGCAAGCCTCCCTGCATCCTCTCAACAGGGTGCAGAGGTTAATATGGGACAAAACACATCCCTAGATGCAGCTTCCAACAAGATGTATCTATTAAACATAGTCTCATACCTAGGACATACTATACAGAGTCTGCATCATCACATGTACCTATACATGTCGATGCATATGACCATACAGTTCACCTGAATGGAGCACACTTCGAGTCCTCCTTTGATGGTCCCTCCTTTATTAAAAGGGAACAACCAATATTCAACTCCTTTATGGAGCCTCCATCCTCCCATCTTGTTAGGAATTATAACATTTGATGATGATGTATAAACACTTAGAATTGTTTAATTTGTAATTGTACATGTACCTGCTGTAGTGCACTATGAGAATCTACTTTCAGAGACTACAGGTGAGCATCAGAGACTACAAGGAATGCATTTGGAGAGCTCAACAAAAGTCAAAGTTGGTCAAGCAAAATTAGTATCTAGGAGACTAAGCATTTGATCATCAGAGACTAAGTTTTTGCTCATCGAAGACTAAGTTTTTGTTCATCAGAGACTAAGTTTTGGTTCATCAGAGACTAAGTTTTTGTTCACTAGAGACTAAGTCTTTTAGAGACTAAGTGTTTGTTCATCGGAGACTAATGTTGAAGCTTCTAGAGACTAAGGCAAAGACACTCCAATGCATTAAACTAGCCTTGAGATGATTTTACTAAACCCAAAGTCATTTACCTATCACTAGAGCCTAGGCATCAGGGGATTAAATTTCTCGGCATTAGGGGATAGGTTTCTCGGTGTCAATGGATAAATTTCCTGGCACCAGAGACTATCTGTCAAGGGATAAAATTTTCAAAGACTAAAAATGACATATGGGATGACACATGGCTGAGTTCACAAATCCACTAACTCATGTTAAAAATGGTGGAATTAAAATATAAATGCAGAGATTGGCTACCAAAGAAGCTTCAAGGAGATAAGTTATATAATGCAGGTGTGAACATTGATATGGAGATAAGTCATACTTATACACATGCATGTGTATATAACTACAAGTATGAAAACTGCAATTGTAGCTTATAGAAACTTGAAGAAGAAAATATGGAAGCTGGTCCAATCAAAAACTAGGAAGCTCATAGAGATAAGTTATTCACTGCAAAAATAACTTATCATGAGAACTCAAAGAGGAAATTCAGGAAGCTATCGTACTGATACACCAGAGATGTTACAAAACAGGTTGGTGTGCAAGAAAGGTCATGCAAAAAGGAGAAGTTTTGCGACAGAGCTGCAATAACCAAAGAATATCAGAGATATTTTTGGAGGCAACTCATTGTGGAAGCTTGGTGATAAGGGAGCTATGTCTATAGATAGAGACATAGAGCAACTGAGATAAAAAGGAGGAGAAAACATAACACACTGAGTGTTAGGGTGTCGACAAATAAAATGCAGTGGAAAAAAACCGATTTAAAAACAAAAAACGAAACCCTAACATGAGGATCTATACGAAACAATTTAATATAGATGGTTTAAGATTTTACCGATTAAAATTACAAAATCCGAAGCTTTGATGAGGGTGTTGAACGTCTTCAAATTTTTAACGCAATCCAACTAGACGGCGCCTCTACGATATCCACATGAACACCCCACGAATCGTCTCACGATCCGAAGCAAGGAGAATTGCAGTACTAGCTGTTGAATCTATTTCTCATTATGAGAATTACTTATGACACATAGCATAATGTTCCATGTAGAATTCTCATGGTAGGTCTGTCCAGTACACTGTTCTCTAACATGGTACCTATGCATCAACTTAATATATCTCGTATATATTTATGACCAATGAGATGTGGTCATCAGTCAATCCACATACTAGTCTCAATGTATTATCATTGTGACAACCCCAAAATCCTTTAATGGATCAGGGTTTTGTCAAAAGAAGGAAAAGATAACCATACATCCATTCATAGCATAACTACTGGATAAGGGCAGTATTAGAAAGTTATTACAACCCAAGAATCATACAATTATAGCGGAAGCTATTACATCATCTTTAAATACAAACCAAAATCAACACTACTTCTAACTTCTTCCTCCCTCCCTTCAAATCTTCTTTCCTTCCTTCCTCAGTCTTATCAAAAGAATATATAACTTAGTAGTTTATCAACTTTGTTTTCCCCTTATCAGAGGGTTCAGCCTTAGCGTTCTGTCCTGGAAGACTAAAATTCAACATGGGTGAGCGATTTACGCCCAACAAGTATATACACGTCGAAGAAGTATATAAGCAATTTAAAAGAATGTATCTGGAACATCGAAGGAAGTTCAAGTCTATTTATGAGGCTTGGTGAAGCAATGCCAAGGCCTCGGAAACCTTCAAAGATCATTGAGGGTTCACTGATGATGCACTACATGTGACCCTCCTTGAAGAAAGACAGGTATACACCCGAGCATAACTTCCTCAAAATATCCATCGGGGGCTAAACCCGTGGATCTGCTAACCATACAGTATACAGCTGGCCAAACTAGACTGCATGATCCTTCTTGTGTGGACTACGTAGTCACTTATCATTCCTCTAGGTCAAGTGAAGAACACATCAGCACCTTTCCTTTCCTCTTGCCAACCATGTGGCATAACCCATTTAAGAGACATCATTCTCATTCATTTGCACAGATATAAGATGGTAACATAGCTTGAATTCAAAGCTCATTTATATCCATGCATCATCATTTATATCATGCTAGCGGAATTTAAAGCATAGCATGCTTATTCATAAAAAAAAATAATTGAAACATAAATCAAGCCTTGCACGCATATCGAATCAAATGATAATGCGTTAACTGAAATAAACATCAGATTGAATGTATATATTTGCATCAACTTGCAATTAAACATAAGGTTGTGAATATACCTGCCTCGGTCCTTTGCACTCAACCAAATTAATTTACTCGTGAGTGGAAAATTCTGTAAGAATATACATATCACAAGATGAATTTAATATCTTGGTAAAATATGGGAGAAAATGCACATGTGATGTCCTTAACTTTTAACGTCTTAATCTGATATAAAAACTGTTGAGGTTAAAAAATCGATTAAAACATCTTAAAATAATTTAAGAAAATAATATTTTATAGTTTTAAAAACAAACTGTGCATCAGGGAATTACTACACTTTAACTCATCGGAGACTATGGATGACGTCATCAGAGACTAAACTTAGCCTATCGGAGACTAAGAAATGACGTCATCAGGGACTAGCAACTCATCAAGGACTAATGACATCATCTTAATTCTATCGGAGACTAAGAGTGACGTCATCGGAGACTAACTTCTCATCAGAGACTAATGACGTCATCTTAACTCATCGGGGACTAATGATGACATCATCAGAGACTAACTCATCTCATCAAAGACTAATGATGTCATCTTAACTCATCGGGGACTAATGAGGACATCATCAGAGACTATCTCATCTCATTAGAGACTAATGACGTCACCTTAACTCATCGGGGACTAATGATGACATCATCAGAGACTAACTCATCTCATTAGAGACTAATGACGTCATCTTAACTCATCGGGGACTAATGAGGACATCATCAGAGACTAACTCATCTCATCAGAGACTAATGACATCATCTTAACTTATCGGGGACTAATGAGGACATCATCAGAGACTAACTCATCTCATCAGAGACTAATGACGTCATCTTAACTCATCGGGGACTAATGATGACATCAGCAAAGACTAACTCAAACCCGTCGGAGACTAGGTTAAGGCCTGTCTCAGATACAGGGTCGTCTTCCTCACTCCTCCATGGGTGGTGCTCTCAACCATAACCACACTTAGGTCAAAACTCATCATTCTCTCAGTGATACGTAACATTTCCTATGGTCTGCAAGCCATCCTAGACACGGTTTAGAGTTCAAACTCAGGTTAAAGAATACTCAAACATGGAGTTGCAATTACTGTCAAAAGAATGTTTGGTAGTTAAAGGTCTGTCTACCAGGTCGTTGTTAACAATATTACACCCATCATAGACAACTTTTGAAATAAATGACATTATCTCCGGCGTTAAAATATGTATTAAGTCATACTTTTGGAAATAAATGAACAAGGTATTAAATGCGGTACATATGACCGAACAAAAGTGTAAGAAATAGAGTAGGACTTTAATGAAATGCTCTTACCTCCTTAGTGGCAAGAAAGAGTTAAAGGCTCTAGTTGTTCTTCCCAAAAATATAGTTGTTTAGAGAGTAAGTTTGGATTTGGTGGTACATCGTAGAGAAGTTTATGAAAGTGGGGCAAGGGTTGTACCAACGTGATATATATATATATATATCACCTATTTAGCAACAAGGGCCGTTGGATTTATTTGATATAAGATGTTGGCTATGAAAAGAAAAGAAGTGACTGATGAGAAAAAGGTTGGTTGCAACGGCTGCTAGTACTCATCGGTCGTTTATCATAGCCCACTCTATGGTACAGATGGAGGTGATGTACATTAAATGCTACTGTCTCCCTGCATTAGGTTTTTAAAATAAAACGGGTACTGTAGCTAATCTTGCTCACACTTGGTGAGCCCCTTTTTCCCGCGTGAACACACCCTCTTATAAGTCAATTCTTGAATGCAATACCCTTTTAAATACTTGAGCTTTAAAATACATTTAAAATCTTTTGGACATCACATTACCATTGAATTTTTATAATAAAGTATAACTTTATTATTTATAACCAATAAGGAAATAAACCTTCATGCATAAAATAAAATAAATCTCATAATCAAAATTTCATTGAGATTTTCGGTTTCTCACAATCATTGTTCCACTAACAATAATACTCGACTAGGAACATTTAAGAATAATGATATATATAACATACGTATATGATCTCATATTCAAGTCACATACTTCAATCCATATAATTAGTATCATTCTTCTAAGGACATTTATTATGTTAACATTTATATAATGCAGTAAATAAAACATAATAAAAAAAATTATCATTTAACCAAAACATAACATAAATATAGTGTCACAATCATTACATAATTGGTCACTAGGGCATACACTCCTGTTGGTGCAAAATAAGCTCAAGTGTTTGTAGAAGGGGAGGGGGGGCAGGGGGGGGGGGAGAATACAAACACTACAAACTTTTCGCTCTTTTTATCTTTTAAAAGTACTTGCCGGAAACAGCTTCACAGAGCAGAAAAACTATGTAATATAAACACACAGATTCAAGTTAAAATAGTTATATTAAAACTTGGGGTTTTTCTGGAAATCTGTATAATCACAACTGTGATTTACAGCTACAATTTCTGTGAATAAAATTCACAGCTTCTCACACTCACTAGCTTCTAACTTTATTTGAAATATTTCTCGCAAGATCTATTACAAAGCTTCTCTCTAGTGTTTGTGTGCTTCGGTGTTTGTTTGATCTGTTGGAAAAATTCAATCTCTAGTTTTTTTTATAGTAATGAGAACTCCATTGCTTATATGTTGATCAGTGGATGAAATCACGTCCTTGAGATGTGCTGCTTTTCTCAACTTAGCCGCAAGTATGTTACATCGTAGCCCTATGTGTCAGATTGCTACATGCTTTGTTGCTACTTTTTCTTCCCCTGATCTATGTGCATTTAATCCGTGAGTGTTCTCATTGGATCAAAAACAAATTACAAGAAATATCTTTCCAGTTGATATTTCTTGCTTCTATAACACGTTACGTTGATTTTCGTGTAAGTACTGATGACGGGTGCATGTTGTCATAACGATCCACTGACTATCAGCCCTGATGGACTTTGATCAGTGCTTCTGGATCCTCTGATGCTTATTGACTGGATCAGGGCTTCAACCTTCACTTGAGTTTCACTCAGTGTTTCTTGATCCTGATGGTTATGACTGACGGCATACACTGATGGCTTCCACTAATGTCATGTTGGTCATTCCCCCTGACGGGTTACCCTGATGGGTTGGCCTGACACTGACATATCCTGAAGTGTTTCCCTCATGGGTTGGTCTGCTTTCGTCATCCCCTGACAGGTTTCCCTGATGAGTTCACCCTGATCGGTTCCCCTGATGAGTTCCACCTGATGGGTTCCCCCTGATGAGCTCCCCCTGATGGGTTCCCCTGACGGTACTTAATCAACGCAACTTTGTTTAGAATATCTGATGTGCGAAATACTTTGACTGTTAACAAGTAACATCAGACATTTTTCTCCACTTTGTCAAGTCCTTTGGATGTTTCTGTTTTCTGACTTGACTTGTGAAGTTATTGACCATCCACTGATGAATAAGTTCATCATCAGTTGATGCAAAACATGTGTTGATCTTAAGGTTTATAAAATACCTCAAGTATTTACAGTTGCACAATTTATTACATAATCATCATCATCATCATTTAACTCTAACAACTCCAACAGTGGGATACACAAAAACACAAGTATTCTTATTAGCTCAGAGAGAAACAAGTTTTTCATAACTTGAGAGTAGCAAGTTCTTAAAACTTGAGTAGCTAGAAATCATTTTTCTAGAGTGTAGCTGTTATTTTAAATAGAGATTGTCTGCAGCTGGTAATCACTACCAGAAAGAGTTGTAAAGATTCAAAATGATTTATAATAAATATGCATATTGTAGATTAATATTCATATCTTGCAATTTGCTTTATTGTTTCATATGTTATATCTTTTCAGTAAGGTTGATTTAATTGTTCTTAAGTTTTATAATGTATTAAATAGTTTAATTCAAAGAAAAGTTAGTAATTGTATTTAACCCCCCACTTCTACAATTACTCCACGAGACAAAAAATAGGTATCAGAGCAGTTCTAGATTAATTTAATCTAGTGATCATGAGTAATTCGAAGGACAACACCAAAGTTTCACAACTCAGAAAGGGTGAATACTCATTCTAGAAACAAAGGATCTTGAGTTATCTTGATGCAAAAGATAACCAATACCTAAAGATTATTGAAAAAGGTCCTCCAAAAATAAAGAAGCTTGTACCTGACATCACCTCTAATGGAGTTACTGCACCAAACAAATATGAAGCAAAAACTCCAAAAGAATACACTCAATTAGAAAATGAGGAGATTGTCAAGGATAAAAAGGCCAAAGATATCCTTATCACAACACTTAATAACATCATGATATACAAAGTTATGAAGTGTAAAACATCCAAGGAGGTGTGGGACAAGCTCACTGTCCTATGTGAAGGGAATGACCAAATCAAGCAAAACAAGCAACTCTTATTGATTCAATAATATGAGTTGTTTACTGCCAAGGATGGTGAATCTTTTGATGATCTATATGAAAGATTCATCCAATTGATTATTGATTTATCTACCTATGGCCAGGAGTATTATGTGCTTCAAGTGAATCACAGATTTTTGAGAGCTCTTCCCAGACATTAGGATCCAAAGACTACTGCAATAAGAGAAGCCAACAAAAATCTAGGACTTCTAACACTAGGTGAGATATATGGAAACTTGAAGACCTATGAGTTGGAAATCCAGGAATGGAATAAGCAACACTCCAAAGATAAATTTGTTGCACTAATTGCAGAGCCAAAGAAAAAGAAACTTGGTGAACACATGAAGGTTTCTATTGAGAAAGAAGATTCCAATTATAAGGAAGAAGAAAGTGAGACTAAAGAAAATGAAGTAAGGGTTTATACACATGAAGAGTTGGATAAGATTGATAAAAGTCTGGCCTACATTGCTAAGAAATTTAAAAAACTGAGTTTTCAAAGAGGGAGAAAGTTTAGGAAAGGCTCGTCGACATCAACATCTACTTTTGTCAAGCCAAGTCAATCAACCATGATTGACAAATCTAAAATCAAGTGTTATAACTACAATGAGTTTGGTCACTTTGCCAGTGAATGCAAGAAGCCTAAAGCTAAGAAGAAGAAAGACTTCAAGGATGATCAAGTATATTACAAAAATAAGTACTTTGATCTTCTCAAGAAAAAATGGAAAGGCATATATAGCTGAAGGCAAGGATTGAGTGGATTCAGATGAATCTGATGTTGAGGAAGTGATTGTAAATTTGGTTTTAATGGCTAAAACCTCAAGCAATTCTGAAGGAAAAGCTGAATCACAGAACCCATCACCAACTAAGGTACATAACAATATTTCTTTAATTTCTAAAAATGAATGTGATGCTACCATTTAAGAAATAGCCAAAGAGATTTATGACTTGCATGCTAGTTTAAGATCTCTTACTAAAGAAAACAATAGGATTATTGAGACCAATAATGTTGTTTCAAAAAGAAACTCATTTTTAGAATTTGAATTGTTAATCCTAAAATAGGCCAAATCTGAAGCTCTTAATGCTAAAAGACATCTTGATAATGTCTTGAAAAGAGAAGAATATCTAGTTGAAAAACTCGAGGCTGAACAAGATAAGATAAAACAATGGACACAATCCTCACACAAAGTGCAGGATCTTTTAAACTCATAAAATCCTAATCAAAAAGCTAGATTAGGATACTCAGATATGCCCATTATTGTATTAGTTGGTAAACAACCCATCACCACTGACAAAGATGAAGAAATTGTAGCTAACACAGAACCTAGAACAACAGGTAAATTAAAACCAATCAAATTTGTTAAACCTGTTAAGACTAAAAAAGGTGAGAGTTCTAAAGTTGTAAATTTCACATCTGTAAAGAAAACTTTGGAACATGTGATAAAAAAAAAGGCTACTAAGTACATTGGTTTGCTTAGTAAAATACAATTAAAAGAAATGATAAAAAGCATTCCAATAACTGAGCCTAAAAAGAACAGGAATGGTAAATTAAGTATTAATACCTTCAGTAATTATGCATTAATACCTAATGCACCTAGGAAGACATACACCAAGTGTGGGAATTCTAACCACCTTGCTTTTAAATGCACAAAAATTAATGATAACATGCATGTTCCTCTTGTTTCAACTACAGTTCCTTGTCTATACATTGTACCACCTCAATACATGACATGTCATTACTGTAATGATTTTAGACCTCCATCTTATGCTTGCAATGCCTATGGAAACTGTTATTATGCAAATCCCTCTGCATCTATTGTTCATAATAACACAAGAAGAATGTCTCCTCAAAGGTCAATGGTTGTTCATAAGCCACCTAAGACCAAGGTGGATCTTTCATCTTCCAAGAAGATGAAAGAAAAGAAAAAGAATACACAACCAATAACCAAAACTAAACCTGTGCTTGAAACTGTTAAATCAAAACCCAAGCAGGCTTGGGTTCCTAAAAGATCTAACTTGTTTACATGTGTGTGCAGGGCAAGAAGAAAAAGCCTATGTGGTACTTGGATAGTGATTGTTTAAGACACATGACTGGAAGTAAGTCCTTGCTCTCACTATTTGAGGAGAAAGTTAGCCCTAAAGTGTCCTTTGGAGATGACAACATTGGATACACTATGGGATATGGCAAAGTAGTTCATAGAAATGTCATCATTGAAGATGTAGCTCTGGTTGATTGCCTAATGCACAATCTACTCAGTGTTAGTCATTTTTGTGACAAAGGCTATCAAGTTGTTTTTAAGAATGAACAATGTCTTATAAGCAACATTAACACTAGAGAAATAGCCTAGAACTTGTAGAAGGGGGGTTGAATACAAGTTCTTGAAATCTTTTCAAATTCCTGTTCTTTAAAGTTGTTAGGTTTTATAACATTTGATGATGATTGTAATTAGAATACTTAGATATACAAATGTACAGTTAGTGCTATTCTATAGCATTTAAATTTTTGTAGCTGGTAGTTTACTCTCTGATTCATGTAATTTATTTTTATATGAGAGTAAGTTGATGTGTATTATAAGAGACTACCATAAATGCATTAGAGAGTTCAACAAGTCAGAGATTATGTTTAGTCTATCGGAGACTAAGGCAAAAGCTTATCAAAGACTACAACTTAAAGCGTCAGAGACTAATCTTAAGTCGTCAGAGACTAAAAATAAGTCATCAGAGACTAAATGTAAGCATCGGAGACTAATCTTAAGTCATCGGAGACTAAGATTAAACCATTGGAGACTAAGATTAAACCATCGAAGACTAAGCTTAAGCTGTCGGAGACTAAACAGTTGATCAAAGACTAAAGTTGAAGCAGTTAGGGACTAAAGTAAAATTACTCTCTAATGTAGTACTGAGTTTTATTTGAATTAGAAGTTATCTTCGACATGGACATTGAAGAGTCATTGAAGACGAAGCTGGTTAGAAATATACCATAGTAGTAATTAAGAAATTGATAGCTATTCGAATTGTATATAGAAAACATATGTTGAATAGGATTAGAAGCTGAATTTATATTCAGATTTGGAAGCTGTAATTAATTTTACAGAGTTGTATTAGAAGTTGTATGATTATATAGATTTGTATATATACAGTACAGAAATCGAAGCTGACAATCAATTTGTGATTATTAAAATTTGTAATCAATTGTTAATCAATAAAAGCAATTGTTTACAAATTTATTGTTGTTCTTGTTCTTTAATTTCCACAAGTAGTAATACTTTGAAGAATAGGAATTTGAAAAGATTTCAAGAACTTGTATTCAACCCCCCTCCCCCCCTTTCTACAAGTTCTAGGCTATCTCACTGGGACAACAATTGGTATCAGAGCCTGTTGATTGATAAATTTCAATTAACAAGATCCAGAGATGGCTAATGATAAAGGAAGTAGCTCCAGTATAATGGCATATGCAAGAAGTCGTGATGGTGGAACCAGAATTCCAGTTTTAAAAAGAGAAGAATATCCAATCTGGAAACAAAAGATGTATATGCACTTGAGGGCAACTAATCCCGAGTACATTAATAAGATTGAGAAGGGTCCCTATCAACCAAGGAAATTTGTTCTTCAAAAACTGTGGAAGGAACAATTATTCCTGAACACTTTGAACTTGCTACAGAAAGTGATTATACCAATGAAGACAAGTTACAAGTGTTGAAGGATGCTAAAGTGATGAACATACTTTACAATGGACTGGATAAAAATATGTTCACAAGCATCATCAACTGCACGACATCAAAACAAATCTGGGACACCATCAAAGTCCTATGTGAGGGGATAGACCAAGTAAGAAAACATAAAAGATCATTGTTAACACAACAGTATGAATTCTTTTAAGAAAAACCTGGTGAATCAATAACATCAGTTTATGATAGATTCAATGCTTTGCTCAACGACCTGAAAATAATTGAAAAGTCCTATGACAATGAAGATGTTAATACCAAATTCATGAGGGCACTTCCTCCAAGCTGGGATCCAAAAACAACTGCAGTAAGAGAAGCTCATAACTTGGACATTCTCACACTGGACAGGCTGTATGGAAACCTAAAGACTTATGAACTAGAAGTAGAGCAAAGACAAAAGATGCATGGCAGGGACAAAGGAGCTGCACTAACGGTTGAGACAAAGAAGTCTCATGAGGAGCTTGATGATGAAACCTACACTGCAAGCTCGACTGGTGAAAAAACTAAATCCAACACTAACGATGACATGGAGGAATTCATGGCTTTCATGGTGAAGCAATTCAAAATATTCAGCACTAGCAAGAAAGGGAGAAGATCATCAAGGAAACCTAACCCAAAACGAGAAGGTCAAACTGTGACCTTTAACAAAAAGAAAATTAGATGTTACAACTGTGATGGGTTAGGGAACTTTGCCAATGAGTGCAAGAAGCCTAGATCTACAGAAAGATCTAAGGATGAAAAGAACAGAAAATCAGGGAATCACTAGTACAGATACCGACATATGCGTCGCCCTATTTGCATCGGTTCTTTAATATAACTGTCGCATATAGTACAACGGTGGCATTATGGTAAATAAAACAAACATTATTTGCGTCGGTTATTTTAAAAAACTGACACAAAAACTATAAAAAAATTTAAAAATAAATTAATAAAACATTTGCGTCGCTTTTTTAACCAACCGACGCAAATAGTGTTAGGTATTTGCGTCATTTTTTTTAAATAACCGACGCAAAAACTAAAAAAATAATTAAAAATAAATTAAAAACACATTTGCATCGCTTGTTTAAAGAACCGACGCAAATACCATTCATTATTTGTGTCGTTCCTTTTAAATGACCGACGCAAAAACTATAAAATAATTAAAAAAATAAATAACTAAAAATAATTATTTTTTAATTAAGTAATTAAAAAATATTGTTTGAGTATTTGCGTCGGTTTTTTATTATAACTGACGCCAAAGATGAGAAATAATTAAAAAAAACAAAAACAAAAACACATTTGCGTCACGTCGGTTAAAGACCCGACACAATAGTCGGTTGATTTAAATATCCGTCGCAAATGATTTTGTTATTTGCGTCGGTTTTCTTCTTTGTCCGACGCATATTTAAGTTATTAAAAAGTGTTATACAAGTTAAAACTTTTGCTATTTTGGCCTTGTAAGAGAGGAGAGAGAGCGAGATTGTCTTTGGCGGGAAACTTGGCTGAGATTTTGCAGGTTTCTTTCTTCAGTGTTGCCGTCCGAGAGGTCAGCTTTGTTGTGTAAGTAATTGTTAATTAAAATAATACATTCATCACAGGCATTGCTAAAAATATCAGTATGTTTGCTTGAACTATTGTTTGTCCGCATGTTACGTATGATATCTGTACAATCGTTGTGCTTACTTAGTTAATCGTTGTGGTTATTTAGTTATATATGGATCGTCAAACATGGATGTACAATATATTGCGTAATGATGATGCATATGTGAGAGGGGTTAACGAGTTTATTATATGTGCGGTTCAACACCAAAAAATCAGAAAGGAACATGGAAAAGAAGACATGATTGTGTGCCCATGTCGTCTTTGTGGTAATTTAAAAAAATATTCAAGCACAGAGACAGTGTGTGAACATTTATTTCGCCAGGGTTTTAAGAAGGGTTATACGAAGTGGATTTGGCATGGCGAGGGAATAAACTCTGATATAACTGGTAGCTCAAGGTCGAATTATGCAACCGAGTGCGATAATTCGGTAGATAATGACGAAGATGATGTGGACATTGATAGGGTGGAAGATATGATACAAGATCTCCAAGACCATATGATGCCACAACCAAATATATTTGAGAGCTTGGCCCGCGATTCTAAGAAACTTTTGTATCCCGGGTGCAGTGACAACTTGACAAGGTTGTCAATGTTAGGTCCCAAAGGGTAAAAATACTAGAAGGGGGGTTGAATAGTGTTTTTAAAAAATTAAGTCTTTACTTAGAAAACCTTACTGAATTAAAAGTCTTCTTGCTTATAAAAAGGTTTCTTAAGATTTTCAAAAGATTTAGCAGCGGAATTGTTTTAAGCAAGGAACCCCTTAGATTTTAAAACAAAAGTTAATGGCTTAAAAGTAGCAAAGATAGTAAGTCTTTGCTGAACAAGTTCAGCAGGACTAAAGCAAAGCACAGCAAAGCAAGGAAGCAATATAAAAGATAAGCAGGAGAAGAGATAGAATTTTTATAGTGGTTCGGAATAATCCTACTCCACTCTTCTTCTCTTTTACTTGAGAAGGCTATCACTATAATCTGTTCACACAGAACAATCAGCAAGAGGACACAGTCCAATTTACAATGGGTCACTTAGACCTCTTTAGCAGGACACTTAGTCCAATTGTCACACAGACACTTAGAAGATTTCAGAAAATCTTGCTTGCTATCTTCAAGTAGAAGGCTCCTTGGTTGAGCAGATAGATAGCACTTGTTCAAGCTTTATGATGTCTTGCTGTAGCCTTTAAGATGTCAGAGAGTTTTTGCTCAGAGGTAGTTGGTTCATTGATTGTTAGTCATAAATGAAATTTATGACTTCTATTTATACTCCTCCAAAGAATCTATCCGTTGGAAATTTGAAATATATCCGTTGGAGTGTACTGCCCTTGATGTGACTTGTACCTTTTCAGCAGTCCTTGCTTAGTTCAAAAAAGTTAGCCGTTTTTCTGTCTTCTAGTGCCTTTCAGCAGAGAATCCTAGAAGTTGACTAAGCAGGGAATAAGATAGCTTCTCTGACAATCTTCACTTTGATAAGCAAAGGATCTTGCTTACTAGTCCTTGCTTATTTCCATTCTAAGCAGGATTATACTTGTAAAATTCTTCTTCAGAATCCTTCATAGCAGGCTTATCAGTAGACTTCAATGGTGATCAAGGGTCCTTGCTTAACTACAAATTATATCCACCTAACATGTTGGATATTTTTCTAAGTCCTTTTACATTGTCTAAGCAAGGACTATATTACATCATCAATTCTTATAAATCAAACACATAAGCAAACATAATATAAGCAGGGGTGCAACAACAGTCAACAACTTTGAAGTTGTGCAAGTTGAAAGTCAAGAATGGATGGAGTGACAAGAGTTTTACAGAATTGTTAAAACTTTTACGAGAAATACTTCCGGTGAATAACGAGCTTCCCAATTCCAAGTACGAGGCAAAGAAGATGTTGTGTCCTATAAGTATGGACGTAAAGAAGATACATGCATGTCCAAATGACTGTGTGTTGTTTCGAAATGAGAATGAACATTTACACACATGTCCTAAGTGTGGAGCATCTCGGTACAAGCAGGAGGGTAATGATTCTTCTAAGGATAACAAAAAAAGGGCTCCTAGTAAGGCGGTTTGGTATTTACCCATAGTGCAACAATTCAAACGCCTATTTACAAATGCAAAAGATGCAAAACATTTGAGGTGGCATGCGGAAGGGAGGAAATCAGATGGGATGCTTAGACACCCGGGTGACTTTCCACAATGGAGAACCATTGATTATAAGTTTCCTGAATTTGGTGGAGAAGTTAGGAATCTACGACTTGGACTTTGTACGAATGGGATGAATCCTTATGGCACACTAAGCTGTCAACATAGCACATGGCCAGTTCTTTTGGTGATTTATAATTTGCCTCCTTGGTTGTGTATAAAGCGCAAGTATATTATGTTGTCCTTGTTAATCTCAGGGCCTAAACAACCTGGGAATAACATAGATGTTTATCTTCAGCTGCTTCTTGAAGATTTAAAACTTTTGTGGGATGAAGGTGTTTTGGTCTTTGATGCAAATACTCAAACGGATTTCACATTACGTGCCATGTTATTTTGCACCATAAATGATTTTCCTGCTTATGGACACTTGTCAGGGTACACTGTCAAAGGAGCTAAAGCATGTCCAATTTGCGAAGATGCTACTATTGACCACCGTCTAAATAATTGCAAGAAAAATGTGTTTATGAGTCACCGAACATTTCTTCCCCGTGATCACCCTTATCGTAAGATGAAAAAGGCTTTTGATGGGTATATCAAGACTCGAGAAGCCCGTTTGCCTTTAACTGGGAAAGAAGTCTTTGAGCGGGTTAAGGATATCGATGTTGTATTTGGAAAGTTGTATCAACCTCCTAAGCCGAAGAATCTGTGGAAGAAGAGATTCATATTTTGGGATCTCCCGTATTGGGAACACATACAAGTTAGACATTGTCTTGGTTTTATGCATATTGAGAAAAATGTATGTGATAGCATTGTTGGGACATTGTTGAATATACCAGGAAAGACAAAGGACGGGATCAAAGTCAGAAAAGATATGGAAGAAATGGGTATACGACTAGAGTTAGCACCACAAGAATCAGAGAAGCGTACATATCTACCTCCAGCTTGTTATACTTTGTGTAAAAAAGAGAAAATTGCATTTTGTGAGTGTTTGTTTGGTGTGAAAGTTCCATATAGATATTCTTCAAACATCAAAAGATTTGTGTCGATGAAGGATTTGAAACTTGTGGGTATGAAGTCACATGATTGTCATGTGTTAATGCAACAGGTATTACCAATTGCAATTCGAGGGATATTGCCGAATCACGTGAGACTTGTTGTTATGAAACTTTGTTTTTTCTTCAATGCCATCTGCAGCAAGGTGATTGAACCCATCACGTTGGATAAATTACAAGCTGATATTGTTGTGACACTATGTCAGTTTGAAATGTATTTTCCACCTTCATTTTTTGACATTATGGTACATTTGGTTATTCATTTGGTTAGAGAGATTAAGTTATGTGGCCTGGTATATTTGCGGTATATGTATCCTTTTGAGAGATTCATGGGTATATTGAAAGGATATGTGAGGAACCGATATCGGCCGGAAGCTAGAATAGTTGAAGGATATTCAGTTGAGGAGGCTATTGAATTTTGCACAGAGTATTTAGCAACTGTCAATCCTATTGGAATTCCCAAATCTCATCACGAGGGAAGACTTCATGGGCAGGGTACATTAAGATCCAAATGGATCTCTCCTAGGTGTGAACTGCACGATAGAGCGTATCTCTTTGTCCTGGAACACATGACTGAAGTTCATCCTTACTTAGATTGTCATGTCAGTTTGATTAGGAGGCAGAATCCTTCAAAAAGTGACATTTGGGTTACAACTGAACATAATCGCTCATTTGTTGGATGGTTTAAAGACCGTGTAATGTGCTAGTTGTCAGATACACCAAATGTCATTTCTAATACGATAAAATGGTTAGCATATGGCCCCAACACGCTTGTTCGATCTTGTGAGGGTTATGATGTTAATGGATATACTTTTTACATCCAACGTCAAGATGGAAAGAGCACTATGCAAAATAGTGGTGTTACTGTGGAAGCTTCATCAACAGAATTTTTCAGAGGCAAATCTTCAGAATCGAAATATGTGAAAAAGTCATATTATGGGGTGATTGAAGATATTTGGGAGCTTGAGTATAGAGAATTCAAGGTTGGTCTCTTTCGTTGTAATTGGATTGATATACGTTGTGGTGTTCGAAAGGATGACTTAGGATTTACTTTGATAGATTTTAGTCATTGGGGTCACGTGGACGACCCATTTATACTCACAACGCAAGTAAAACAAGTATTTTATATCCAAGACCCCGCCGATCCTAAGTTTTCAATTGTTGTTCAAGGCAAAAGAAATATTATTGGTATTGATGATGTTGTTGACGAAGACGAGTATAACCAATTTGATGAGAATCCTCCTTTCTCTGTAGGTCTACCTACCCCATATGGTGACGTTAATGGAGAAACAAACTACCTACGTAATGACCATGGTGAAGGGTTATGGATTGATCATGGAAAATAAGTGCAGCACTTGAAGGTTTTAATTTGTTTTATTCCAATAGTTGTAAATAAATAAATATTTGTTTTATTCCAATTATTGTAAATATTTGTTAATTGTAAATAATTGTTAATTGTTTTAATTTGTTTTTTATTCCAATAGTTCTAGCTCATTGTTTGCTGAAGTAAATTTTATTTATTTCTGGTTGAGTATGGGAAGTAGTTCTTGTCAACAATCATATAGCAATCCCCTGTTTTTGAGCATTCAAGTCCCCTGTTTGTCCCCTGTTTTTGATTATTTGCGTCGGTTTTTTATAACATGACACAAATGTTCCATTATTTGCGTCGGTTTTCGTAAAAAACCAACGCAAAATCTAAAAAAAATAAAAAGCTTAGTCTCCGACAGTTCAAAAGCTTACTCTCCGACAATGCAAAAACTTACTCTCCGACAGTTCATCAAAAACTTAGTCTCCGATGGGTTAGGTGTATTTATTACCAATGTAACTTTAAATTAATATTTTACTTATATTGAAAGTCGTTAATAACATAAAATATAAGTCGTTAATAACATAAAATATAAGTATGAAAGTTTATATTATTATATGTAACTATTATATATATGATATATATATGGTATATATATGGTATATATATGGTGTGTGTGTGTATATATATATATATATATATATATATATATATATATATATATATATATCACATTTTTTAATTAATCACTATAACATATGGTATTAATGAATTTCAATATGAGTAAAATATTAATTTTCTTTTAGATTATTGTGTAATATATTAATATAATAGTATTTAAAAAAAAATGATTTGCGTCAGTCCTTTTAAAAGACCCGACGCAAATATTGGACATAGGCGTCGGTGGTTTAAAAGAACCAACTCAAATACCCTCTTAAAATAATAAATTATTAACACATTTATGTTTAAGAGTTAATTATAATATAGTATAGTATTTATATAATAAAATAATGATTATCAAAATACATATGCTCATGTATTTTTTACATTAAAATACAAACATTTGCCTTTTAATGTATTATATATGTTAGTTTATATATATAACTATTATATATATGATATATATATGGTATATATATATATATATTATATATATCACATTTTTTAATTAATCACTATAACATATGGTATTAATGAATTTCAATATGAGTAAAATATTAATTTTCTTTTAGATTATTGTGTAATATATTAATATAATAGTATTTAAAAAAAAATTTATTTGCGTCGGTCCATTCAAAAGACCCGACGAAAATATTGGACATAGGCGTCGGTGATTTAAAAGAACCGACGCAAATACCCGCTTAAAATAATAAATTATTAACACATTTATGTTTAAGAGTTAATTATAATATAGTATAGTATTTATATAATAAAATAATGATTATCAAAATACATATGCTCATGTATTTTTTACATTAAAATACAAACATTTGCCTTGTGACGACCCCAAAATCCCTTACTGGATCAGGGCATCATCAAAAGAAGGAAAAGATAACCATACATCCAATCATAGCATAAATACTGGATAAGGGTAGTATTAAAGAGTTATTACAACCCAAAAGTAATACAACTACAGCGGAAGCTATTACATCATCTTTAATTACAAATCAAAATCATCACTACTTCTAATATCTTCCTTCATCCCTTCATCTCTTCCTCCCTTCCTTCCTCAGTGTTATCGAAAGAGTAAATAACTTAGTAGTTTATCATCTTTTCTTTCCCCTTATCAGAGGGTTCAGCCTTAGCATTCTATCCTGCAAGACATTAAAATTCAACATGGGTGAGCGATTTACGCCCAGCAAGTATATACACATTGAAGAAGTTTATGAACAATTTAAAAGATTGTATCTGGAACATCGAAGGAAATTCAAATATGTTTGTGAGGCTTGGTGAAACAATGCCAAGGCCTCGGAAACCTTCAAAGATCATTGAGGATCCACTGATGATACACAACATGAGATCCTCCTTGAAGAAAGACAGGTATACACCTGAGCATAACTTTTCTCAAAATATCCATCGGGGGCTGAACCCGTGGATCTGCTAACCATACAGTACACAGCTGGCCAAACTGGACCACATGATCCCTCTTGTGTGGACTACGTAGTCACTTATCATTTCCTCTAGGTTAGGTGAAGAACACATCAGCACCTTTCCTTTCCTCTTGCCAACCATGTGGCATAACCCATTTAAGGGACATCATTCTCATGCCCCATTTAAGAGACATATCATTCTCATTCATTAGCACGGATATAATAATGAAAAACAATAGCTGATAATCAAAGCTCAGTTATATCCATGCATCATCATTCATATCATGCTAGCGGAATTTAAAGCATAGCATGCTCTTTTATAAAAGAAAACAATTGAAACATAATTCAAGTCTTGCACGCATATCGAACCGAATGATAATGCGTTAACTGAAATAAACATCAGATTGAATGTATATGTTTGCATCAACTTGCAATTAAACATAAGATTGTGAATATACTTGCCTCAGTCCTTTGCTCACAACAAATTCAATTTACTTGAGAAGGGAAAATTCTGTAAAGTATACATATCCCAAAATAAATTTAGTACTTAGGTTAAAATATGAGAGAAAGTGCATATGCGATGTCCTTAAACTTTTAAGGTTTCCAAAACTGCTACAAAACTGTTTAGGGTGAATACATAATTAAACATCATAAATAATTTTAAGAAAAATCATGTTTTATAGTTTTGAGGGCAGACTGCACGTCAGGGGGAAATCTGCTACGCCAGGGAATAATCATACATCAGGGGTTGACTTACCATCAGCGGGTAAACTACTCGTCAGGGGATATTTTGCCCGTCAGGGGATGGTTTCCCTCGTCAGGGGATGGTTTCCCCACCATCAGGGTCTCCTTCTCTCGTCAGGGAGAAGTCATCAGGGGATGACTTATCGACCGTCAGGCTATCTTTTACCCGTCAGGGGAAGATCTCTCGGCCATCAGGGGATGAGCATCGATAATCAGGGTATGTCTCTCGACCATCAGGGTATGTTTTAGTAACCACAAAACTCATCAGGGACTATCATACTTGCCCGTCAGGGACTAACATACTTGTCCGTCAGGGACTAACATACTTGTCCGTCAGGGACTAAACTTTAGCCTATCGGGGACTAAAGCTGACGTCATCGGAGACTAACTTCTCATCAGAGACTAACTCAAACCCGTCGGAGACTAGGTTAAGGGCTGTCTCAGATACAGGGTCGTCTTCCTCGCGCCACCATGAGTGGTGCTCACAACCATAACCACACTTAGGTCAAAACTCATCATTCTCTCAGTGATACGTAACATTTCCTATGGTCTGCAAGCCATCCTAGACACGGTTTAGGGTTCAAACTCAAGTTAAAGAAAACTCAAGCATGGGGTTGCAACTACTGACAAAAGAATGTTTAAGAGCTTATCTGCCAGGTGGTTGTCAACAATATTACACCCATCTTAGATAACTTTTGAAATAAATGAACAAGGTAATAAATGTGGTACATAAGACCGAACAGAAGTATAAGAAATAAAGCAGGACTTTAATGAAATGCTCTTACCTCCTTGGCTGTAAAGGAAGATTTAAAGCTCGAGTTGTTCTTCCAAAAAGGACAGTTGTCTTGAGAGTATGCTGGGGTTTGATGGTATACTATAGAGAAATTTATGAAGGTAGAACTAGGGTTATAATAACGTGATATTTATATATATATCACCTGGTGAGTAACAAAGGCCGTTGGATTAATTTGATATCAGCCGATGGCTGTGAAAGGAAAAGAAATGACTGGTGAGAAAAGATAGTGGCTGCAACGGCTGCTAGTGCCCATCGGTCATTTTTCATAGCCCACTCTAGCATAATGGTGGAGGTGATGTGCATTAAATGCTACTGTCCCTCAACAGTCAGATTTTAAAACGGTTACTGTAGCTAACTGTTCATACCCAAAAAGGGTCTTCCCGCGTGACACACCCAAAATAATTTTGCAAACACTTGAGTTACAAATACATTTAAAATATTTTGGACATCACATTGCCAGATAATTTTCATAAAATATAATTTCGTTATTTATACCCAATAATAAAATAAACTTTCATGTAAAAGTAGACTAAAATAAATAAATCTCATATCGAAATTTATTGACATTTTTGGGTTCTCACATGCCTTTTAATGTATCATATATGTTAGTTTATATATATAACTATTATATATATGATATATATA
>CM025784.1:12716902-12740039 GCA_014636745.2 Centella asiatica | reverse complement strand
TTGTGTAATATATTAATATAATAGTATTTAAAAAAAAATGATTTGCGTCAGTCCTTTTAAAAGACCCGACGCAAATATTGGACATAGGCGTCGGTGGTTTAAAAGAACCAACTCAAATACCCTCTTAAAATAATAAATTATTAACACATTTATGTTTAAGAGTTAATTATAATATAGTATAGTATTTATATAATAAAATAATGATTATCAAAATACATATGCTCATGTATTTTTTACATTAAAATACAAACATTTGCCTTTTAATGTATTATATATGTTAGTTTATATATATAACTATTATATATATGATATATATATGGTATATATATATATATATATATATATATATATCACATTTTTTAATTAATCACTATAACATATGGTATTAATGAATTTCAATATGAGTAAAATATTAATTTTCTTTTAGATTATTGTGTAATATATTAATATAATAGTATTTAAAAAACAAATCATTTGTGTTGGTCCTTTTAAAAGACCCGACACAAATATTTGATATAGGCGTCGGTGGTTTAAAAGCACCGACGCAAATACCCGCTTAAAATAATGAATTATTAACATAATTTTCTTTTAGATTATTATGTAATATTTTAATATAAATAGTATATTAAAAAAAATAATAATAACTAATTTGCGTCTGTCCTGTTATATAACCGACGCAAATTATGGATTTATGCGTCCAGTTTTTAAAAGAACCGACGCAAAAATCAGATTCAAAAAAAAATCATTTGCGTCAGTTTTCTTAAAGACCCGACGCAAATGTTTTTTTTATGCATCAGTTTTTAAAATAACCGACGCAAATGGGTATAATTTTTTTATTTTTATATTATTATTTGTTTTCGCGGCATATTTTTCATTTGCCCCTCTTTTGACCGCCTATTCATTTCCCTTTGCGCGGCATAGCCCTAAACTGCATACACTGCATACGAGCTACATACATTTCCATCTCAAGTGCTTAATCGATAAAGATACATTTCCATTTCAGTTTCTGGCGAATACATTGTAATCGGCGTCGGATTTGTTACAGGTACATAATTTTTTTCAACTGAACTGCGAGATTTACATTTTTTTTTCTGTTTTTTTGTTTTAATAACATTTGTTAAAGCCCCAAAGTATGTCTTGTGATATATGTGTTCAATTTGTGTTTCTATGTCTTCTGTTTATGTTTCTTTTGAATGGAAGCACTGCGATATACTATGTGTTTTGTTTGTGTGTATTTTGTTTTTGTTGTTGGGATGCACTGTAATTTTTGGCAATATTTTTGCATTTTTTTATGCCGTGTTACAAATTGGTATCTTCTCATTTTCTTGATGATTGAACAATACATACTGTTAGTTGGGAATTTTTTTTTGCCTAAGTTGCTTGTTGAAGCATTTTGTACTTCACTGTTGGGATTCAATTACAGTGCACTACGAATGCACTGTAATAAATTTAATCGTAGTAAATATAATCTTATAAGATTTCCTATTGCACTGTAATTGTAAAGTTAACTCTGTAGTTTATTTTTAAATGTGATGTTTTTGACATTTTCTAATGTACTTTGTAGTTTATTATCATGGACAACCGAAGTTCAAGTGAGAGGCCTACTAAAAAAACTAGAGGTCTAACATCTTGCAAAAAATTGAAAGAAAAGTCCGCAAATAAACAAGTGCAGAAAGTGATTGAGTTTGATGATCTTGGTGTTCCCTTTGGAACATATGCTGTTGCATTCAAGTCTTACATTAGAGTACTAGTTAGAGTTCAGGTTGACATTAATATTCAGAGTTGGCAAGAAGTCAGTGATGGACTAAAGGATATGATTTGGGAAGATATTAAGGTATGAATTGAAAAGAATAATTAGTTGTTTTAACATATATTGCCGTTCAAATTTTATTACATGTTACTTATATGCAGGATTTGACTTAGACTGAGTGGAATATAACAGATGATGCGAGACGGAAGGACGTATTAAAATCTGCAGCGAAAATTTGGAGGGATTTCAAGTCAAGGTTAGTCTACCGATACTTGCGTCTAGACAAGGACCCTTGCGAGAAATATGACTTCATAACTCGAGAGCAATGGGAAAAATTCATTCATGATCATCAAAGTGAAGAGTTTCAGGTATATTATTTTTGCAAGAGAATTATTATTGGTTTTCAGATAATATTATGTTGAACAGGGACTATTTACTCATATTATTATTTTATTTTCTAACAGACTAAAAGTGAGAAGGCACGTGAAAGCCAGAAGTTTAATGAGTATCCACATTATCTGGGAAGACTTGGATATGCAGCGAAAAAATCTAAGTGGATGGTTGATGACCCTCTTAATTCTCTTCCTTCGTCCGAATCAGTTAATTCAGAATTTTTATCAACCGATCGAACCGATCGTAGTTACGATTAGATTCGGGCGAGAGTTAGGAAGAGCGATGAAGGTGAAGGTTATTATTTTCCCAAGGACGAGACTAGGGATGTTGTTCAAAGAATGGTAAGAGTATTTTGTTCGTTTAAAAATATTTATATTTACAGTATAACTTAAAATATTAATTGTTAAATTGATTTTAAAACAAGTGGAATGGAAAGACAAAGCTTGCGAAGGTTCGTGGACTCCTCACGGGCATGATGACATATTGTCACGGCAACTTGGAAAGAAGGAGCACGGCGGGCGTGTCAGAGGGGTTGGAGGAACAGTGCGCATGAAGGATGTATTCGGGATGGAGAGGGGCAAGTCCCATAAAGCCGTAATATCAATGGATGAGTTGTCTACGATAACTCAAGAAATTGAAACAAAAGTGGCCAATCGACTTGTGCAACAGTACCAATCTCAAATGAATGAAAAAGATATGAAATACAAAGACCAGATTGGTACACTACAAAGTCAGCTTGCTAACATATTCACTGTAATGCCTATTCCCCAACAAACTCCAACAACTCCAACAACAGACATGATTCAAAGTAGCTCTCACTCGGTCGATCCATTATTTGAAATAAAGGTATACTTATTTTTTCTCTTTTCTATGTCTTTCAATCATAAGTTATCATATAAGTGCCCTATATGATCCTAACTGAATTTTTTTTATATAACATAGAAGCCGACTCCATGCTGTCTCTGTGTCATCCTTTCTGAGACCGGCAAAACTATTGTGGCTTTTGGGACTGTTTTTGCATCGAATGCGTCGGGTGACGTTGTTCATGGTACTCAAATGGAGGTCAATAATGTAAGAGTATCCATCGATGATGTTCGTCCTGAATTTCAACAAGCTCTTCTTCCCGTGCCTACATATGAACATACAATAGTAGGTGACGCATTAGGTAGCTTTGTTTAGTGGCCTAAACAACTTGTACTGTTGGGGCAGGTAACAAATTTCAAATTAACATTTATTAATTATAAATGATTGTTGTTAATTCATTAAAATTCATGTAAATGTTATTGTTTAACACTTTATATCTAATTTAGGATCTCATCTTACTGGGTAAGGGTAAACAACCTGCATCCCCCCCCCCCCCCCAAAATAATGAAGTTCGTAGCAAAGGGTCAGCTACTGATGTTGATCCGAACTTGAGTGAAAAATGTAAATATTTAGCACAAATGATTATGGGATTGCCTTCCTCGGACTTAATTTCAGTGCCATTGGATTATGACAACTCCATTGAGAAGGAAGATGAACAACTTATATACATCGCGTGGGAAGATATCATCCAATTTTGTAGAATGGAATGGTTGAATATAAGTGTCGTACAAATTTGGATGAGGTGAGACTATAATTTTCATACATTCTCATTTATCTTTTTTTTTTAGCAGATATACAGGTTTATTTTATAAAGTAAGTAATGAGTAATTTGTATTATTTAAGGTACTTGAACGAGATGACTAAGGGATCTAATGCATTTGGATTCCTGTGTCCTCAAGCACTGGCAAATGCAAATAATGATCCAGATGTGTCTGGTCGATACATTGCGTCAATTTTTTTAGGTTGCCGGGGAACCAAATTCATCTTCGTACCGTACTTCCAAAAGTAAGAACATAAAAATGGTGGGATTAATTTATTGTAGCTACCTTGTTCATTGATATAATTTAACATTGTTATTTAATTTGTAAAAATGTAGTGAGCATTGGCTGTTGTTTCTCATATCTTGTGAGCAAAGCACAGTATATGTGGCGACCCCGAAAATCCCTCACTGGATCCGAGCGCCGTCAACCAAACCAAACATCCAGGATCACATCCATACATTCATAAAGTACTAAAGTGATTAATAGCACATCCTTACAATTAATCAGAGTACAAAACTTGCAGCAGAAACTAAGCTATTACAACAGCTTTGATCATCATTCTTACAAGAAATTGAGACCCGTAGGTCTAACAAACTTAACACTACATTCATGCTCTTACATCTTCCGTCCTTTTTTTCTCCTCATCAGTACCCATAGCTAACTCATCGAAACCTTAAGCTCGTATATCTTTCCTTTATCACCTGTAAAACAGTTAGCAATAGCAAGGATGAGCGATCTACGCTCAGCAAGTATATAATCATGTAAAGTGGGTAACAAGGGTTCAAACTATTTGTGAGGTATGACGGATTCAATTGTCAAAACCTCTAGCACTTCTGAAACATCTTTGATTTTGAAGTTTCGAACTCTTCCTTCTTCCTTCCTTAAACATCTTGCATGTCTTATTTAGCTTAAAGGAGGTTCTCGTAAACTACGTACGACATCTTTCCTCTTAGGACTAACATAAGCACTTGCTCAATGCCCAAGTGGAAACATCCTCATTTAATACCACAGATATAAGATTGAAAAATAACTAATAAATCAAAGCTCAATTATATCCATGCACTTTCATTCATATCATGCTAGCGGAAATTAAAGCATAGCATTCTGATTCACAAAAGCATTTGAAACATATAAACAAGCCTTGCACGCACGTCGAATCAATTGACCATGCGCTAAAATAAAGCTAGGAATGAGAATATACTTGCCTTCGTCCTTAGCTGAGCTAAATCTAATTCACTTGCTCGGTGAAATACCTCTGAAAAACATATATGTTGGTATAGCATGTGAATCTATGCTTAGAAAATAAATGTGAGTATGAACAAATGTGATGTCTGAGCATTTTAATCTCTTGACTTTTAATGAAATCACTTTAAACAAGCCTGAGGGATTTTCAGACCGTCACACATCCAACAGGGGAAAGAGTTCTGATTGACGGAGAAAAATATCTTTGGCCATCAGAGACTAACATATTTTTCCCATTAGAGACTAGGAAATTCCTCCATCGGAGACTAAGAATTCCTTCATCAGAGACTACGAAATTTCCTCTATCGGAGACTAAGAGTGACGTCATCAAGGACTAACAACTCATCAAGGACTGATGACGTCCTCTTAATTCTATCAGGGACTAAGGGTGACATCATCGGAGACTAACTTCTCATCAGAGACTGATGACGTCATCAGGGACTAAACTTTAGCCTGTCGGAGACTAAAGCTGACGTCATCATCAGAGATTAACAGAATATCTCATCAGAGACTAACAATATCTCATCAGAGACTACGAATATCTCATCAGAGACTAGCAATATCTCATCAGAGACTAACAATATCTCATCAGAGACTACGAATATCTCATCAGAGACTACGAATATCTCATTAGAGACTACGAATATCTCATCAGAGACTAACAATATCTCATCAGAGACTACGAATATCTCATCAGAGACTAACAATATCTCATCAGAGATTAACAATTCCTTCATCGAAGACTAACTCCAACCCATCAGAGACAAAGTTGGAACTCGTCTCAAATACAGGGTCGTCTTCCTCACTCCTTCATGGGTGGTGTTCTCAACCATAACCACACTAAGGTCAACTTTCATCATCTTTTCAGTGACACGACACAATATTCTTGGGGTCTACTAAAACTTGCAAACACAGTTTAGGCTTCAAAACTCAAGTTGACAAGGCCCAAGCATGGTGTTTTAAAACTGATGAACATCACGTGGAAACTCAAATTTAGGATGCATAATCATCCTTTCTGTGGTGCATAAACTTCTTTTCATAAAACAACGTATTCTTTAAAAACTTTATTCTTCTCTTGAAGACTTAGCACACACAGCTAAAATTCTCAGATGCTATGCAAGAAAGAAAAATAGAGGAGAACATTAGATTCTTACCTCTTCGTTCTTAAAAGTGAGATCCAAGCTTGTCTGAGAATAATTTTTCGAAAAAAGAACTTTGGAAGAGAAAATCTTCAGAAAAGAGATTGAAATGTTACCTCTGAATGAGGTATTTATAGCAAGCTGAGATTAAGCGTTGAAATAAAGTGATTGGCTAATCTGGACGGTAAAACGGCTGCTCATCATGACTAGCAACGTAATAAACAGCTGCTGTCACACATGCATATAAGCTTCGTCAAATAGTGACACCTAGGTAGCTTACTAACCCAAACAACATCATACGTACTTATGAGATCATTCCCTTACGTAAGCCATTCAAATTGCTTTGAATAAAACTTGTTAACCTTCACACTTGCATTCCTTTAAGCAATTTATGAACATCACTAACAACATAAATACACAAATTGCTTGTTCTCATCTCAGAAATCCAAAAATCATAACCCTTAAGTGGTTCCAAAAATAATAAAAATATCCAGACGTCCAAGGAATAACACTTAACTAATTGAGGGTATTCTTAGGGAAGCCTCCTTCCGTTGCAGTTACTAAGCACACTCATTCCCTTAATCATGCTTGATTAAATTAATCTCATAAAGTGTTAGAGATAAATGATGATGATGATGATTATGTAATAAATTGTGCAACTGTAAATACTTGAGGTATTTTATAAACCTTAAGATCAGCACAAGTTTTGCATCCAATGATGATAAGTTCATTCATCAGTGGATAGTTAATAACTTCACAAGACAAGTCAGAAAACAGGAACATTCAAAGGACTTGACAAAGTGAAGAAGAATGTCTGATGCTACTTATAAACAAACGAAGTATTCCGCACATCAGAAATTCTAAATCAAAGTTACGTTGATTAAGTCCCATCAGGGGAACCCATCAGGGGAACCCATCAGGGGAACACATCAGTGGGAACCCATCAGGGGAACCCATCAGTGGGAACCCATCAAGGGAACCCATCAGGGGGGAACTCATCAGGGGGAACCTATCAGGGGAACCCATCAAGGGGAAACCCGTCAGGGGAACCCATCAGGGGAACCAGTCAGGGGATGACAAGGGCAGACCAATTCGTCAGTGACACACTTCGGGACATATCAGTGTCAGGCAAACCCATCAGGGCAACCTGTCAGGGAGAATGACCAACATGACATCAGTGGAAGCCATCAGTGTATGCAGTCAGCTATAACCATCAGGGTCAAGAAGCACTGAGTATAACTCAAGTGAAAGACGAAGCCCTGATCCAATCAATAAGAATCAGGGGATTCAGAAGCACTAATCAAAGTCCGTCAGGGCTAGCAGTCAGTGGGTCGTTGTGACAGCATACACCCGTCATCAGTTCTTACACGGAAATCAACGTAACGTGTTACAAAAGCAAGAAATATTAACTGGAAAGATATTTCTTGAAGTTTGTTAATGGTCCAATGAGAACTCTCACGATTAAATGCACACAGATCAGGGGAAGAAAAGCAGCAACAAAGTTTGTAGCAGTCTGACACATAAAGTTTAGATGTGACATACTTGCGGCTAAGTTGAGAAGAAAAACACGTCTCAAGAACGTGATTTCAACCCACTGATTGATATATAAGCAACGGAGCTCTCATTACACAAATAATGATTGATTGAATCCATCCAACAGATCAAACAAGCACTGAAGCACAAAACACTAGAGAGAAGCTTTGCAATAGATCTTGAGAGAGATATTTCAAAGAATATTAGAAGCTAGTGAGTGTGAGAAGCTGTGAACTTTATTCACAGAATTTGTAGCTGTATATCACATTTGTGATTATACAGATTTCCAGAAAAACCTCGAGTTATAATATAACTATTTTAACTTGAATCTGTGTGTTCATTCCATATAGTTTTTCTGGTTGTTCAACTGTTTTCAATAAGCCGTATAAATTTTTAAGTGCGATAAGTTTCAGGTGTTTGTATTCAACCCCCCCTTCTACAAACACTTGTGCTAATATTGCACTAACATAAAGATTTGAGATTAATATATTCATATCCCTTTGATGATTTTACAAAGGAAATTGAGATCATTAAAATTTGGACATCACTTGGACATATTACTCAAACATTTAAAATCCAAACCTCATACCTCAAAAGAAAAAAACTCCTCAAAACATCTTATTTCTATTATTTAAGAAAATAAAATTCCAGGTCGTCACAGTATATGTGTACGACTCATTGAAGAAGGAAAGGAATATGCCGATAAAGAACGTAATGGCAGTGTAAGTAAATTATATTTTAGTTCCTAAATTTTTAATATAAGTTAAACATGTAAAACTCTTTTAACATGTTTATTTACTATTATTATATATATAATTTTGTAGGGCATTTAAAGCATATGTTGCTCAAGGTGGCAAGCACAAAAAAAATAAGTTGCAATGGTGTACAAAAGAGGTTAAGGTATAAAATACTTGCTAACTTATCCAAACAAAGTTGATTTTGTTGGTTCTTAATCTCATTTCTTATTAAAATTTTAATCAACTTGACTATTTATATAGTGTCCTCAACAAAAAGGAAGTGTTGAATGCGGGTACTATGTCATGAGATACATGTATGACATCGTCAAGTTGCATCAACGGGCTCCCTTTACAAAATGGACTGAGGTATATTGTTTTTAATTATATGCATGCAATTAACTATTTCAATCTATTAACAAAGTACCTTGTATATTGGTTTTAATTATATGCAAAATTGTTTCTTTTTTATTTCTCCAGGGTTGGAGTGCACAAGAGTCATATATTCAGTCTAATATTGATGAAATTAGAGACCTGTGTGCAGATTTTTTTATGAGTTATTGTATATGACCTTTGCATATTGTACATTTGGACATGCAGTTTGAACAGTTTGTAAATATTCCTGTTTTGAACTGTTTGTAAATTTGGATTTGTATATATTCCTGTTTTGCAAATATTGAAGTCGATGAATTTTGTACTATTTAGGCTTGTTCTGGCATATCGAGTATCCTTTTTTATGTACAGGTAGGATATTTTATTTTCAAAATGAAATTTTAAAAAAAAAACATTTGCGTCGGTTATTTTAAAAGAACCGACGCAAATAGATTAAATTATTTAAAATATGAATTTTTATAAAACAATATTTGCGTCGGTTAATTTAAAATAACCGACGCAAATAGAATATATTATTTTTAAAATGAATTTTTTATTAAACAATAATTTGCGTCGGTTATTTTCAAATGGCCGACGCAAATAGATTAAATTATTTTTAAAATAAATTTTTATAAAACAATTATTTGCATCGGTTTTTTTTAAAATAACCGACGCAAATAGATTAAATTATTTTTAAAATAAATTTTTATAAAATAATTATTTGCGTCGGTTTTTTTAAAATAACTTACGCAAATGACGCTTTTCTTTGCGTCGGTTTTATAAAGCTCCGACGCAAATTCTTCATTTTTGTGTCGTGTCTTTAACCGACGCAAAAAATTTAAGTTTTTGCGTCTCCTCCATATGCGTCTCCTCGTAACCGACGCAAAATATTTTAATTAACGGACGCGTATAATCAGTTTTGTACTAGTGAATGACGTTGCTGATAAAAGGAACAAATCAAAAAGCAACGTCTTGATTACTGAAGGCAAGGATTGGATTAACAGTGACTCTGAGGAAAAAATTGTCAACTTTGCCTTGATGGTTCAAACTTATGAGCCAAGTGATTCTACAAAGGTATGTGATGCAATTCAGAATTTTAATGTGTTTAATTTAATTGATACAAGTAGATTAGAAAACATACAAAAAGATATGTCTAATTTGCATGGTAGTTTTAGATCATTATCCATTTAACATGCCAAAGTTAAAGAATCACATGACCAACTCTTGAAAAGAAAAAGATTTCTTGAAGAGAGACAAATAAAATTTGATACTATCAAGTCAAAACTAGATAAAGCTCATCACATGATAGATGCTTTGAAAAAGAGGGAATATTACTTAGTCGAACAACTTAAAAATGAACATGCTAAAATAAAAAAATGGAATCAATCCTCTAAAAAGATGTCAGACTTGGTAGGTAGTCAAATTGTAGGTCAAAAATCTGGTTTAGGTTATGATGAGTACCTAGGTAAGAAAACAGATATGAAAGATCTTGTTGAAGCTGCTAATTCCATGACTAACAAGCCAATTCCCATTAAAAGAATTAATTTTGTCTCACCAGTCATTGAACCTAAATTTATCGACCCTCAAAGTCAACATGTTACTGTAATTATAAAGAATGATCAAAATTCAGTGAATATTGTTGAAAAGAGTGGAAGTAAAAGATTGAATATAGGATTCATGACCAAGACACAATTAAACAAGAAATTGGAAAATCTTACTGAGCCTAAGGTTGAAAAGTCAGTGGAGTCTAGCAGTGGAAAAAGGAATAGGAATGGAAAAATAGGCATCAATAAATATACTAATTATTCTAGAATGTCTGATGCTCCTAGAAAAACATGTCACATATGTGGAAATCCCAACCACATAGCTATACATTGTAGGAGTAAAAATAGAGTTCCTATAGTAGAGACTGCACCAGCAAAGATAACTAAAGAAAAATCATTTGTAAAAAGGTTTAACCATCTTTGAAATAATTGTGAAAATTCTAAACTTGGCAGTCTCTCACCTTCAAAATGCAAGACTATTGATTGTTCAATAAAAGTTAAAAATTCTAAAAGACAATCAACTTCATCTAGGTCAAGTCTTGATTCTAAAACTAGTGAGAAAGGACCCAAGAAACTCTGGGTCCCAAAAAAATTCTAACTAGTTATTCTTAATGTGCCGGCAAAAAGAAAACATCATGGTTCTTGGACAGTGGATGTTCAAGGCACATGACACAAGACAAGTCCCTGCTTAAAAAGTATGAAGAAAATAGTGGCCCTAAGGTAACTTTTGGAGATGACAGCAAAGGCCATACAAAGGGCTATGATAATGTTGAGCATGGAGATGTCATCTTCACATAAGTATCATTTGTTGATGGCTTAAAGCATAATCTGTTAAGTGTGAGTCAACTATGTGATAGAGGATTCTATGTCACCTACAAAGAAGATTAGTGACAGGTGTGTGACAAGGAGCCTGGAAATGTGATATTGACAAGGAAAAGAAAAGGAAATTTGTACACTGCAAATCTAATCTCTTCCACTGATCAAGTAACATGCCTTTATAGCAAAGCCTCAACTGATGAAAGTTTGCTTTGGCATAAGAAGCTCTCCCACTTAAACTTCAAAAACATCAACAATTTGGTGAGAAAAGGATTGTAGCTGGCATTCCTCAATTGAAATTTACACAAGAAGGGTTGTGTGATTCATGCCAGAAAGGAAAACAAAGAAGTGTGTCATTCAAGAGCAAACCAGCAACATCAATCACTAACCCTTTATAGTTATTACATATGGACTTATTTGGTCAAGTGAATGTGATATCAATATTAAGAAACAAATATGCTTTGGTTATAGTGGATGATCACACAAGGTATACTTGGGTAAAATACCTTCACTCAAAAGATGAAGCTGCTTAGTTGATTATTGATCATATCAAGAAAGTAGAAACTGAGTCAGGAAAAATAGTAAGGGTTATAAGAAGTGATAGAGGAACAAAATTCAAAAATACCCAAGTAAATGAATTCTACACTGAAAAAGGGATATCTCATCAATTTTCAGCTCCAAGAACTCCTCAACAAAATGGATTTATTGAGAGAAAAAATAGAACCCTTATTGAAGCAGCAAGGACAATGCTAGAAGAATCAAAGCTTCCAACCTATTTCTGGGAGGAAGCAATTAGTATTGCTTGCTGAACACAGAACAGGTCCTTGATCAACAAGACTTACAACAAAACACCCTATGAGTTAATGACTGGGAGAAAACCAACTCTCAAGTTTCTGCATGTGTTTGGTTATAAGTGCTTTATTCTGAGAGATTCATCAGAGAAAGAGGAAAATTTGACAGCTGTTTTCCTAGTGAGATAGCCGAGAACTTGTAGAATGAGGGATTGAATACAAGTTCTTTGAATTCTTTTCGGTTACTTGTTCTTTAAGAAATTAACTTTTCTTGTGGAATATAAAGAACAAGAACTCAAATTAATTTATAAACAATTGCTTTTATTGATTTTAACAATTGAATACAAATTCTAACAATCACAGTAATATGATCATCAGCTTCTTTTCTTTTTTGTATAGTAAAGATACAAAACTATTAATTCTATACAGCTTCAAAATTACTAATTCTCTGTAAACCTAATTACAGCTTCTAAAACTGAATTACTCACTTTTCCTATTCTAAATCAATAATGATTCAGCTTCCTTATTCGAATCAAACATAATCTTTCCTTTTTTGATTAGGAACATATTTCTGGCTTGTTTCCTTACCAGCTACGTCTTCAATAATATCTTGATCTATGTGGAAGACATTCCTTATTCAATTCGAACTCTGTATCTCATCAGGAAATAATTCACAACTAGTCCCTGACAGCAGTCTTTAGTCCCTGATCATTTAGTCTCTGGTCTTTTAGTCTCTGATCAGGTTGTGTAGTCTCCGATAAAGTTATTAGTCTCTGATGCTTTAGGCTTAGTCTCCGATGACGTCAGCTTAGTCTCTGATGTTCTAGACTTAGTCTCTGATGATGTCAGCTTAGTCTCTAATGACGTAAGCATTAGTCTCTGACGCTTTATCTTTAATCCCCGATGACGTAAGTCGTAGTCTCCGATAGGCAAAATCCTTAGTCTCCGATAAGTGTTGCCTTAGTCTCCGATAAGCCTTTTTGTAAACTCCGACGGATCAAATACACATTTTGACTTGTTGAAGCTTTGATATAACTTTCCAGCAGTTACTTACAATTAAAGAATAAATCTATCTCTTTACAAAGAATAAACAAATTACAACTAAAGAGATAACTACTGGCTACAAAACTTCAGTGTTACTAATTAACACTCTCTATACATTTATATATCTAAGTAATCTAAAGACAATCATCATCAAATGTTATAAAGCCTAACAATCTCCCCCTAATTATGAATATCAGAATGATAAGCATAATTTCAAGGTTGATGATGATGTCAAAACTCAAAATTTATAAGCATTACTTAGAATAAAGAATAAAGAATTACTAACTACAAATGTATCTGAATTAAGATCTTTGATCTGTCATTCAGCTTCCACCAAGACTCAAGTTTTGGTACAGGAACATGTTTGGAATGATCATTCTCCCCCTTTTTGACATCAGCATCTTTAGGTTGAGAGGATGTGCCCAAGTGTGGAATTGTCTATAGCAAGAGTTGTTCCATTCGATCTTGTTTTTGAAGGAGGAGTTGGACATTGGATTCAAGGGCTTGAATTCTACTGTCAGCCTTGGACTTGTCTTTGATGATTGTATCAATTGAAGTGATAGTCCTCCGTGGCAAGTGTCCTTCATAACACCTCCTTATTTTTTCTATTTCCAACTCCATCATTTCCTCCATTCTTTTTACTGCACCATTTATTCTAGTAACCAAGAAGTGTTGAAACATTGTATGTTTTTTATCCACCTTGGTTACTTCTTCTAGAATGTCTTTGATTGATGGTGCAGCTGCATTTGACCCAATGTTGGTCACATAGTCCTGCCTTAGTTGGGCAGCTTCATCCTCAAGAGAGTTTGTGTAGTTTGCATCAAGCCAAACATCCACATTCTCCTCTTCAGGTTCTTTAGACACAGGGTCATTTGCAAACCCTGTCTTCAATGCAGAAAGGTGGTCTTGTCTTTGTTGTAGACCATATAAGAGTTCAAAGTCTGCATTGGACATTTCGGATAGAACATGCAATGTTGCATCCCCTGTGCTTGAACTAGTCCCAGTTTCTTCTGTTTGAATTGTAATGGAGGGAGCAGAAGAAACTTGAGCTTCTGGTGTGGTGGTTTCAACAGATTTTAAAAATGCACCTGCTGAAAATTTCTCTCTTTTATTTTCTTCAAGGATCTCATCCTTGCTCACACCCTCTCCTTTTGCCTGGGGTTGGACACCCAGCTTCTCTATCTCTCCTTTTTCCAAGCTGTCTAAAGCTTGACTCTCTTGTATATGTATGTCCTCTCCTTTTTCTAGGTCAGGAGCCTGACTCCCACTAATTATTCTCACATCCTCACTCATATGGATATGTACACTCTGTCCTAAAGAAATCAGGGGTAAAGGAGAATTACTTGTGACTGCATGGAGAGTGGGTTCCCTTTGTGTTTCTGGGGCTAGGGATCTCTCCATGGAATGAGTTTGAGAGCTTATCTCGAGTATTGGCTCCTCGTGGGAAAAATCAAGAAGATGAAAATTTGTAGTATCAAAAGAATCAAGAATGGGAGAAAAAGGAGAAGAATGTACAGTTTGGAGTGTTGGTTGTTCCTCAGACAGTGAAAATTGAGGAACATCAATAGATGACTCTGTGTGTGCACTCCTAGTGTCACTTTTTTCTTGTATTTTCCCTCTTTGTGGTTCCTCTTGTTGGTGAACAAGACGTTGTGCAAACTCTGTACATGTTGTTCCTGGATGGGAATTTTCCTCGATGTCAACATCCTTTTGAGAGGATATGGACAGTTCACTGTTTTTCCTTATATCCTCCATTGCCTTTTGGGAAGCAATGGATTCTTTTTGGCTTAGGGTTATTACTCTCTTCTTTCTTTGAGGTGTCACCTCAGCTCTTTTATCTCCCTCAGCCTCACTTACTCCCTCAATTATTTTTCTTTTTATTGGGAGCTTTTTGGCTATCTTTGGTTTTGCAACCACAGTCTATTGGGAGATTATGGAGGGGACTAGTGATTGTTGTTGTGAAGTGGTTGGAGGATTAATAGGGATTTGTTGATCAGTATCCTCAAAATTTGACAAAGAATAAAGGTTAGGAAGCCTATCAATGAGAGTAGATCTCATGACAGGAGGAAAAAATAAAGGAAACTTTACCTTTGCAGATTTATGCTTCACATCAGTAAAAATTCTTTTACTCTGCAAAATAGTTGGTACAACTTGTATGCCAGTAATATTAAGGTTAGGGATTAGATAATATGCAATCATCATCAAAAACCTAGCATAATAAATTTTATTTTTATTACCGGATTTAAGTTTTACCAAAAGATTTTGCAGAATTAAAAGCCCAATGTTTAGATGTCTATCATTCAACACACTAAAAGCAATTTGTTGTGTGAGTGTAGTGATAGCATCATAGCCACTGCATTTAGAAGCAACAGCTTTTGTAATAATGTCAAAGAACAATGACCATTCCTGCCTTAGATGGGGTCGTGTGATAGACCCAACAGAAACAATTTCTGAAGAATAATGTAAATTTTTAAACATAGCAAAAATTTCGTCATCAGAGGTAAGAGAGTTAAAGTTTTCATACACAGGTAACTGTAAAGCATTATTAACAATAGTATGATCTATATTATAGACAGTATTATAATACCTGAAACTTACCACAGGAGAGTCAGCATCCTCGTCCTGGACAGTAGTAGTGGACCACATAGCCGTGATAACTTCAGCGGCTTGTGTGGGAGCTTCGTATATGGCATAGGAAAGTGTGGAGTTTTAAAGAAAATCCACGAAATGGTGGTATTGTGCTTCAAATTCATGCTTGTTAGCCACCCCGACATGGTTATTCTTGATGATATCAAAGTCCCCAAACTTAAAGCATACTGTTTTGGCCGCCATTGAAGAGATCTGTGTGAACTTTGAAAGAAATTCTTTGAAAAAGGTTAAATTGTAGAGTGTTCGTAGAGAAAATAATTTCAGAGCTTAAGATTTTGTGATTGCAAAGATGTTTGAATTTACTTTTATCAAAGTGTTAGAAACATTTGCAATTCTAAAGATAGTGAACCATTTTCGATCGTGGGTATGAGTAACTACCAGTTTACCCTCGATCGGAGATTTCCCTAATCTCTGATATGTTCACTCATAAGAGACTAGTCTCGATTAGTCTCCGATAGTTCATTTTTGATCAAGTCAGAGACTAATCAAAAACACTGTCAGGGACTAAGGTAGTCTCTGATAGTTCATTTTTGATTGAGTTGGGGACTAATCAAAAACACTGTCGGGGACTAAGATAGTCTCCGATAGTTCAATTGTTAATTAAGTAGGGGACTAATTAAAAACACTGTCAAGGACTAAGCTAGTCTTCGATAGTTTATTTTTGACTAGTCAGGGACTAAGCAAAAACAACGACCGAGGACTAAGATAGTCTCTTTCTCTTAAGCTTTCAGGGACTAAGAAAATGTAGTCCCTGCTATAATTTTGTTTTTCAAAATATTTCCAACAATCAAGTTAATGATTATTAGCTTCAAAAATTCTGTTTAATTAAAACAGCTTCAACTAGAAATTAAGTTCTAGCTACTAAAGCTCTGTCCAATGAGAACAGCTGCAAACTAGAAATTTAACTCTAGCTTCTAAAATTTCTGTTCATTAAGAACAGCTTCAATCCAGAAATTAAATTCTAGCTTCTTACAACTAAACAACTTGCTTTCAAAATATGAAATTAATTTTTAGAAGCATAATTCAGCATTCCTAATTCAGAAACTAATCTAGAAAATGTAGATTCATCTAAAGGCTTTGTGAATATGTCTGCAAGTTGTTTATCAGTTGTAACCTAGTACAATTCAATATTTCCTTCACTTACATGTTCTCTTATGAAAGTGATATCTAATATCTATGTGTTTTATTCTTGAATGTTGCACTGGATTTTCTGTTATAGCTATGGCACTTGTATTATCACAATAGACAGGAATTTTGGATAATGACATACCATAGTCTAGGAGTTGATTTTTGATCCATAAGATCTGAGCACAACAACTCCCAGCTGCAATGTATTCAGCCTCTGCTGTTGAAGTTGAAACTGAATTTTGTTTCTTGCTAAACCAAGAAACAAGTCTGCCTCCAAGAAGTTGGCAGCTTCCACTTGTGCTTTTCCTGTCAAGCTTGCAACCTGCATAGTCAGCATCTGAATAACCAATTAGTTTAAAATCAGATTCTTTGGGATACCATAAACCAAGATTTGGGGTACCCTTTAGATATCTGAGTATTCTTTTTACAGCAATCAAATGTGACTCTCTAGGGTCAGCTTCATAAACATGTAGCAAACATTATATCTAGTCTACTTGCAATTAGATATAAAAGAGAGCCTATCATGCCTCTAAAGCTAGTAATATCAACTTTCTTTCCTTTTAAATCCTTATTTAGCTTAGTGGCAGTAGGCATGGCTGTTTTTGCATATGCACAATCAACCAAATCATATTTTCTCAATAAGTCTTTGATATACTTGGACTGACTGATAAAAATTCCATCAATTGATTATTTTATTTGCAATCCTAAGAAAAATGTTAATTCTCCCATCATGCTCATTTCATATCTAAACTGCATTAGTTTTGAAAATTTTTCACAAACTTTTTCATTTGTAGAACCAAATATAATATCATCTACATATATTTGCATAAGTATAATGTCAGAGCCTTAAATTCTATAAAATAAAGTTTTATCTATGATACCTCTAACAAATTTAATTTCAAGTAAAAATTGAGATAGAGTATCATACCAGGCTCTTGGTGCTTGTTTTAAGCCATAAAGTGTTTTGTCTAACCTGTAGACATGATTTGGAAGTTTGGAGTCCACAAAACCTGGGGGTTGGCAAACATAGACTTTCTCTTCCAATTTTCCATTTAAGAAAGCACTTTTGACATCCATCTGGTACACCTTGAAGTTCTTGTAGGCTGCAAAAGCCAAGAAGATTCTGATTGCTTCAAGTCTTGCTACTGGTGCAAAAGTTTCATCATAATCTATTCCTTCTTCTTGAGAATAACCTTTTGCAACTAGTCTTGCTTTATAACTTGTAATTGTACCAGTTTCATCCAATTTATTTCTGAAGACCCACTTGGCACCAATTATTGATCTATTCCTTGGTTTGGGTACCAGTCTCCAGACTTTGTTTCTTGTGAATTGGTTTAATTCCTCTTACATGGCTATTATTCAGTCAGGATCTTGAAGTGCTTCCTCAATTTTCTTTGGCTCAATCTTTGAGAGAAAATTGAGATATAAACATTTATTTTGAGTTGCACTTCTAGTCTTGACTCCATCATCTATACTTCTAATAATCAAATCTGGTGTGTGATCTCTCAACCATGGAATTGCACGTGGCAGATTTGACCTTGAAGTTGAGGCTTCACTTTCTAGATTGATGTTGTCCAATCTAGCTTCATGATCAGAAACTGCTCCCCCTAAACCATTGACTTCTTCATTATTAGCTCCCCCTGAGCTGTTTATCTCTATAGTCCCTGCTCTCAAGATAGTCTCTGATTGTGCATCAGTGACACTAGTCCCTGGTGAACCATTAGTCTCCGATGGTATATTAATGTCATCAGTTTCTTGGGTTTCATTTGATTCTAATACTCTAGTCTCTGATAGAGTATTAGTCATTGGTACTTCATGCACAACTGTTAACTCCCCCTCAATTATAGAGGGATCATTACTATCTTGGGTTTTTCAGTAGTCTCTGATGGATATTCCCATGCATCCAATTCATTCTCAAAATTCATTTTTCTGTCATCAAATACAACTTGTATTGATTCCACAATGACCTTTGTTCTTAGATTATATACTCTTAAATGCCTTGCTTGATAGAGAATAACCTAAGAAGATTGTCTCATCAGACTTGTTGTCAAATTTTCCTCGTCTCTAATGAATCTCTCAGTACAAAGCATTTACAACCAAACACATGTAAAAACTTGAGAGTTAGTTTTCTCCCAGTCATCAATTCATAAAGTGTTTTGTTGTATGCTTTGTTTATCAAGGATCTGTTCGGTGTAAAGCAAGCAGTGCTTATAGCTTCCTCCCAAAATAAGTTGGAAGCTTTGACTCTTGTAACATGGTCCTTGCTGCTTCAATAAGGGTTCTGTTTTTCCTCTCAACAACTCCATTTTGTTGAGGGGTTCTTGGAGCTGAGAATTGATGAGTTATTCCTTTTTTAGTGCAGAATTCAATAACTTGGGAATTCTTGAATTTTGTTCCTCTATCACTCCTTATCACCCTTACTTTTTTCCTAACTCAGTTTCTATCTTCTTGATATGATCAATTATCAACTGAGCAACTTCATCTTTTGTGTAGAGGTATTTTACCTAAGTATACCTCGTGTGATCATCCACTATAACCAAAGCATATCTATTCCTTAAGATAGACATCACATTTACTTGTCCGAATAAATCCATTTGTAACAACTGTAAAGGGTCAATGATTGATGTTGCTGGTTTGCTCTTGAATGATACACTTCTTTGTTTTCCTTTCTGGCATGAGTCACACAATCCATCTTGTGTAAACTCCAACTGTGGAATGCCAGCTACCAATCCTTTCCTCACTAGCTTGTTGATATTCTAGAAATTCAAGTGGGAAAGCTTCTTGTGCCAAAGCCAACTTTCATCAATTGAAGCTTTGTTATAGACACATGTTTGATCAGAGGAAGAGATAAGGTTTGCAACATACAAATTTCCTTTTCTTTTCCCTGTCAATATCACATTATCAGATTCTTTGTCACACACCAAGCATTTATCTTCTTTGAAGGTGACATTGAATCCCTTATCACCTAGTTGACTCACACTCAGTAAATTGTGCTTTAAGCCATCAACTAGTGCTACTTCAGTGAAGATAACATCTCCATGTTCAACACTGCCATAACCCTTGGTATGGCCTTTGCTGTAATCTCCAAAAATGACTTTTGGCCCACTTTTCTCTTTATACTGTTTTAGCAGGGACTTATCTCCAGTCATGTGCCTTGAACATCCACTATCCAAGTACCATGTTTTCTTCTTTTTACCCTGCACAATAAAGAGTAACTAGTTAGAAATTTTTGGGACCCAGACTTTCTTGGGTCCTTTCTCACTAGTTGTAGACTCAAGACTTGACTCAGATTGAGTTGATTGTCTTTTAGCATTTTTTACTTTAATTGGACAATCACTAGTCTTGCTACCTTTTTGTGAAAGACTACCAAGCTTAGAATTTTCACAGTTAAGGCAAAGATGATTTAACCTTTTTACAGGTGATTTATCTTTTATTATCTTTGAAGGTGCAGTCTCTATTATAGAAATTTTATATTTGCTCCTACAGTGCATAGCTATGTGATTAGGATTACCACATATATGACATGTCTTTCTAGGAGCATCAGGCATGCTAGCATAATTTGTATAATTGTTGATGCCTATTTTTCCATTCCTATTTTTCTTATTTCTGCTAGACTCCACTAATGTTTCAGCCTTTTTCATAGGAATATTTTCCAATTTTTTGTTTAATTGAGTCTTTGTCATGAACCCAATGTTTAATCTTTTATTTTCACTTTTATCAACAATATTCACTGTCTTTTGATCAATCTTTGATTTTGCAGTGACTTATTGATATTGAGCGTTAATAATTTTGGGTTCATTGACAGGAGCGACAAAATTAATTCTTTTTAAAGCATTTGGCTTACTAATAGTGGAGTTAGCAGCTTCAACTAGATCGTTTAAATCTAAACTCTTGTCTAGATATTCATCATAACCTAGTCCAGATTTTTGACCTATCGTTTGACATTCTACCAAGTTTGTCAACTTTTTAGAGGAAGTATTCCACTGTTTAATCTTAGCTTGAGCATTTCCAAGTTGCTCGACTAAGTAATATTCCCTCTTTTTCAAAGCATCAATCATATGATGAGCTTTGTTTAAGTCAGACTTGATAGTGTCAAATTGTACTAATCTTTCTTCAAGAAATTTGTTTCTTTTCAAGAGAAGGTCATGTGATTCTTTTACATTAGTATGTTCAATTGTTAATGATCTAAAACTAACATGCAAATTAGACATATCTTTTTGTATGCTTTCAATACTAGATGTATCAATTAAGTTAAGTACATTAAAATTCTGAGTTGCATCACATACCTTTGTAGAATCACTTGACTCGTCACTTCGAGCCATTAGGGCAAAGTTGACAATTTCCTCCTCAGAGTCACTGTCAATCCAATCCTTGCCCTTAGTAATCAAGGCTTTGCTTTTTGATTTGAACTTCTTGTCAGCAAAGTCATTCCCCGTTTTCCTTGATTTTTCATCCATAGATCTATCACTAGATCTAGGCTTCCTGCACTCATTGGCAAAGTGCCCTAACCCATCACAGTTATAACATCTGATTTTCTTCTTATCAAAGGTCACAGTTTGACCTTCACGTTTAAGGTTAGGCTTCCTTGATGACTTTCTTCCTTTTCTACTAGCTCTAAATTTCTTGAACTGTTTGACCATGAATGCCATGAATTCCTCCATGTCATCATCAGTATCCAGTTCATCTTCCTCATCAGTTGAGCTTGCATTGGAAATTTCTGCATCAAGCTTCTCTTGAGACTTGCTTGTCTCAACCATTAACGCAGCTCCTTTGTCCCTTTCATGCATGCGTTGTCGTTGCTCTACTTCAAGTTCATAGGTCTTTAAATTTCCGTAGAGCCTGTCCAGTGTGAGTATGTCTAATTCATGAGCCTCCCTTACTGCAGTAGTCTTTGGATCCCAACTTGGTGGAAGAGATCTCATGAACTTAGTGTTGACATCCTCATTATCATAGGACTTTCCAAGTATTTTTAAGTCATTGAGCAAAGTATTGAACCTGTCATAGACTAACGTTATTGGTTCACCAGGCTTTGCTTGAAAGAACTCATATTGTTGAGTCAACAATGATCTCTTGTTCTTTCGGACTTGGTCAGTCCCTTCACACAGGACTTTGATGGTGTCCCAGATTTGCTTAGATGTTGTGCAGTTGATAATGCTTGTGAACATATTTTTGTCAATACCATTGTAAAGTATGTTCATAACTTTAGCATCTTTTAACACTTGCAACTTGTCTTCATTTGTATAATCACTTTCAAGAGCAAGTTCAAAGTGTTCAGCAACAACAAATCCATCAATAGTTTTAGCAGGAACAAATTTCCTAGGAAGATAAGGACCTTTTTCAATCCTTTCAATATAGTCAGGATCTGTTGCTCTCAAGTGCATATACATCTTTTGCTTCCACATAGGATATTCTTCTCTTTTAAGAATAGGAATCCTAGTACCACCATCACGACTGCCTGCATATGCCATTATGCTAGAGCTGCTTGCTTCATCGTTGGCCATCTCTTGGAACGTGTTAATTGAGTAATTTCAATTAAAAGCTCTCATACCAATTGTTTTCCCAGTGAGATGACCGAGAACTTGTAGAAGGAAGGGTTGAATAAAAGTTCTTTGAATTCTTTTTGGTTACTTGTTCTTTAAGAAATTAACTTTTCTTGTGGAATATAAAGAACAAGAACTCAAATCAATTTATAAACAATTGCTTTTATTGATTTTAACAATTGAATACAAATTCTAACAATCACAATAATATGATCATCAGCTTCTTTTCTTTTCTGTATAGTAAAGATACAAAACTATGAATTCTATACAGCTTCAAAATTACTAATTCTCTGTAAACCTAATTACAAATTCTAAAACTGAATTACTCAGTTTTCCTATTCTAAATCAATAATGATTCAGCTTCCTTATTCGAATCAAACATAATCTTTCCTTTATTGATTAGGAACATATTTCTGGCTTGTTTCCTTACCAACTACGTCTTCAATAATATCTTGATCTATGTGGAAGACATTCCTTATTCAATTCGAACTCTGTATCTCATCAGGAAATAATTCACAACTAGTCCCTGACAGCTTCAGTCTTTAGTCTTGATCATTTAGTCTCTGGTCTTTTAGTCTCTGATCAGGTTGTGTAGTCTCCGATAAAGTTATTAGTCTCTGATGCTTTAGGCTTAGTCTCCGATGACGTCAGCTTAGTCTCTGATGTTCTAGACTTAGTCTCTGATGATGTCAGCTTAGTCTCTAATGACGTAAGCATTAGTCTCTGACGCTTTATCTTTAATCCCCGATGACGTAAGTCGTAGTCTCCGATAGGCAAAATCCTTAGTCTTCGATAAGTGTTGCCTTAGTCTCCGATAAGCCTTTTTGTAAACTCCGA
>CM025784.1:12664491-12694631 GCA_014636745.2 Centella asiatica | reverse complement strand
TATATATATATATATATATATATATATATATATATATATATATATATTTCTTATGTCCACTTCTTATTTGTCTTATTTTATAGGTACAAGTCCGTCAAATCAAATAATGGTAATCGACGACGTGGAACCCCAACAAGTTTGTTTGATGGTCTTCTTCCTGTCTTCCATATCTTTTCTCAAGTATGAATATATATGGATCTATTTTGTAGTTAAACTAAGTTGTTATATATGTTGCTAATTAAGTTTGAAAGTGATGAATTCTTTCTTGGAACATTGTGGATTAGAGATGTGTAAAAAATCGACATCGTGATGTTTTGTTTTTTTTTTTTTGTTATCTATTTGACTTAGTAGTAAGAGTTTGAAGCTTTTTTATTGGTATCCAATGTTGATCTTTCGATGCGAATGAAATATATGTATATTTGGGCTATATATGACATTCTGAGTAATTTTTTTTGTATTCAACTATGAATTTTATGTGGCATGCCTACGATATGACACAAGGAATTTCTATATGAAATACTATATATGACAACACAAAAATTGTCGTATTAATTATATGTAGCACCTAACACATTGCACATATATCTTTTTATACAAGGCGAACAAATATAAAAAGTTGCCTTATATATCTATTATATATGGCGTAAAATACTATCGTTTGTAAAACTTTATACTGCATTCAACACTACTGTCTTATATGTTTTTTTATGGCATGTACAACAAAATCTACCATAGATACATTTGCGGCAGGCAAGTGTGTCGTTAAAGTATATACGAAGGCATGTTTAATGACACACAAATGCCTGGCTTAAATTTTGTCGTATATAGCATATACGACCAATTTTCTTTGTTATGCGGTAGTTTTTGCTTGTCATATATATGCATTTTTTTTTTTGTAGTGACGAGAGTTGGCGTACAATTTAGCAATGACAAGTGCTCATCATCTTCGTTCCTCAACTTCTTGTAGGACCTCCACACAACTTTGCCTCTCGACTGGTCTCAAATTCAGTCCTATAATACTGAAGGTTGTGGTGTTGGTCATCCCGTCTTGGCTCGCATCTAAAGCCTTTAGCATAGGAATAAGCAAGCACAATGCAAGCACACGAGGAGTCCATCCGTCATATCCTAACCTGTGATTCGGACGCCCCATCCACAGTCTATGAAAGGACCACACCTCAAGTACCACCATACATCCAACAATGTGTACCGTCATACATCCAACAATGTGTTGAATAAGGACAATTTCTCCATTTTTTAACTTCACAAAGTGCAAGACGTGGTGTAGAGCTCTGTAAATTGCAGCCAACAACGTTGCGCCCCAAGCATAAGTTGCAAAATTCATTAGGTCTGACAAATAATATGTACCTACACATTTATAAACAAGCAAGTAAGCATTATAATATGCATATTATAAATAAATAAATAAAAAGACAATGATGGTGAGAAAAAATTAAAACAAGAAACATACTTAATGGAACAAAAGTCTTTTGAGTGTGTCGGAAAATAAATGGCTTCGCACAACCACAAAAGATAAGCTCTAATGTGTATCTCTACCAAATTATTCAGGCATCATTTGGTAATGAGTGGAATGTACTGTGAATCCACTTCATATTAATGTCGTCATTTTTGACATCTTTGTACAAAGAACTGTACAACCGTTTGCAAAAGGACTTCCTAAATAGCTTGGTTTTATCCTCTTCGGTGATCACTCCGCATATCAGTGGTTTGCCATTGACCGGAAAATCGAGAATATAACGTACATCCTCTAGTGTGATGCTGATCTCACAACAGTTCAAGTGGAAGGTGTTCATCTCTGATTTCCATGTCTCAGTAAGTGCGGTGACTAAAGCATCGTGCTTCGCAAATATGGGCGGATGTGTAAATACACCAAAATTTTAGTCCTCCAATATTAACTTCTGTTTCAAGCGAAGGATCCACTTATCGTACTTTAAATTTAATTGTTGAGCAACATTCAACAATCATCATTCCCCCGTACTATAAATGTATTTTGATACATGAGTGCGTTCAAATAATAAACTTGGATCCTCCGAACCGGGCCCACGTTAGCCAATCACTCCTCCATGTCAGCCTACAATTTTAATTCAACACAAACATTGGCAAAAATCAATCACAAACCAATTGCATATTCAATTTATTTTACATACTAATTAATATCACATATTAACTAATTTAACTTTTTTTATCACACACTTACTACAAAATTATCATAAACAATCACAAACCAATTGCATGTTCAATTTATTTCAAAAAACATGTTTTACAAACGTTATATCAAAATTAAACATTATTAATATACTAACTTAGTACAAATTTGGAAAATATATAATCACACTCATTTACACACAATCACACAACAACACACACTTACAATCGCATATAAATATATCATCATAACTAATTGTATGCAAATTTTGTCAAAAATATTACTTACTTCTTTTACATGAGCTCCAAGTCCTAGAATGAGAAATTTGACTTCTTCTTTGGTGGAAAGGGCATAAACCCGAGATCACTTCCTTCTTATGAAACTTTGATGGAATATGCCTTAGATGCACAGAAATTGGAACAGAAGTTAAATGCAAAAATGAGATGTTAGATGGGAGAGAAAGAAAGCAAGAATATTTTGTGGACTGCACTAGAAATGGTTTTCCTGTTTCTTGGCTATTGCTGCTTCTGCTGTTCTATTTGCATCTTTTCTTTAACATGTACAAGGCACGTTCTTCCATCAAAACTTGAAGTGAAAGTGGTTTAGTTATCTTCCTTCCGTCTGAAGTTCAGGCATGGTATTTTATCTTCTTTTTTTTTTTTAATTTGAAATAATCGTTCGAATTATTTATTTAATTATTTATTTTGGGTTAATAGCAGTCGTCCAATTTAAATTTTTAATTTCTTTTTTTTTCTTTCATAGAAATAGTACAACCGTCGATGTAATTTAAATCGAAATGCCAAGATCATTCCGTCAGAATCTCAAGCGGAAGGAAAGTAATTTTATTTCCTTCCACACAATCTCCGATGAATTGTGTTTTATCTTTTTTTTTTTTAAATTATCTTGATCGTCAGATTTATTGATCAATGACCGTAAATGTGTTAGAGTAGTGTTAATGTTAGCAATAGATTTCTTTCATATATATATATATATATATATATATATATATGAATTCCTACTAACTAATTTTATATCTATAAATTAATAATTTATCTAAAAAATATAACTGTACGAATTGAAATATTATCAAAAGATAAAGTAGTATTTGGCCAAAAAAAAAAAAAAAAGATATAGTAGTATACAAATTTTCAAATCATTTTATAATATATATTAGGCTTTCTATAATTATGTAAAATTTGTATATTTTCAATGTCTCGAATATATTGATTTTTATGTGATTCTAAATAATATGTAAAATAGCTCAAAAAAACCCCAAAAAATTACATGTAGCTTATTTTTACATGCTTTTTTAATCTATACAATTTGTTTTTTTAGTATAGTTTGTAAACCAAAACATAGCACAAGTGAGTAAAAAACTGCAGCTTGTTTTTCAATTATGGGTTGTAATAATTTTCTATATTTATTTTATTTTTAAAAATTCTAATAGTATGAATTAAAATAATCTTAAAAAGTAATAGAATATACAAAATTTTATAAATTTATATAATGTGCGTCAAAATTTTTTTTTTTTTTAATGATGTAAGTTCAACAACTTTTCGTTAGTAAAATTATATATAATTTTATATAGTTATAAAAACCACTCTATACATCATAAAAAATCGTCAACATTTGTATATTTTTATATTTTTGAATGTTCAATTCCTCCATACAATTGAATTTCGTAAAAACATTATAAAATACAAAATAACATAAATTAGTTAAAATTAAAATTTTCGGCCGATACAATAAATAAAAAATAATTCATGTCCAATTTTTACTATTGCTGTGCAATTTAAGTTACCATATTAACGTTACTATCTGAGATAGTATTACCATGACAATATTACTATCTAATTCATTATGAGACTATGTATAATATAATTTTTTTTCTACAGATAATAACATTATATATAATAATATTAAAAAAAAATATTATACCATAAACTTAATTAAAAATGTTAAAACATGCAAGATCTACACGGAAATTATTTTCTTGAACATGTACCGATCGAGAATTGGCCCAATAGTGAACGCATTCATACACTTAACCCATATTCACGCTAATAATATGTCACCACTAAGCCTGCTAGTTGTGAAACGGCCCAACAAAGAGTTTGCCATTCGCAAATATTCTCATGGAATAATCAATCAATTCGCATGTAGCCGAACACAATGACTTCCATGGATGCACTTCTTGTTTCTTGCAAGCCAACTAAACAGCTAAGAATCTTATACAAGTCAAACTTGCATACTAGAATCTCTGGTTCCACAAATATAATTTAAAATTGAAAGATTTTTTTTCCGTATTGCATTGTTATTGGAACCCTAATTACTGGCATTGGGAGCATAACGGAACAGTTGACTTCCAGTTTACATGTGCAACTGTCTTCACCAAGTGCGCATATGACCATCTCAGCCAAATCCAGGAGGTAGCGCAGAATGTGCAGATACTTCATTCAGCCAAATATGCAGAAGCTGAATTGGTATATGCTGATGAATCTTTCACAAACTTTGTTTTTGTACACAACGAAATGTGTTGAGCTGCTATTCCTCCTCCTCAGATGCTTCATTCAGCCACTATTACAAATTACAACACAAATGAGAATATGTCTACCAATGTAATATGGTTGAGAGAGAAAAAGGGATACACGCAGCTAAAGAAACATAAATACACGTCTAGACATAACCTCATTGCTTATTACTGTAGTAAGTTAGTTCCGCGTCAAGTATTCAGTGGTGTATATTCTTCTAATACATCAAACAGCAAAATGTGTCTTAAAGGGTGTCTTATTTACTGTACAGGCATGTAGTTTTATGATTTAGTACAAATTAGCTATTGAAAATAAATTTAATTTTATATTCCCTCCATTTTCATACAAGTGTCGTTTGACTTTTTTGCACGTAAGTTTAGGCGGAATTTTTATATGTTAAATATAATATTAATCTCATCTATCATAATTTTATTCCATTACTTTTATTAAATTAAATAATATATCTAGCATATATAATATTAAACACAAAAATTACATCCAAAGAGTGAAATAAGACACCCTTTTGAAGAACGGATGGAGTATTAAATGAATATTTGTAAGAAAGAAAAATTGAAATTAACCTGTTGCACTCAAAAAATATTATGATGGAGAATGGAAGGATCAGTCATCTTGCAAGCATGAATCTAGCTTAGCAAATATTGTGAGCCATAACATAGAAAAATCTAATCGGGCTTGTCAATCATTACTACTACAAAATGGGAGGCAGTACAATATGTAATTTGTAATAATGTTGCTGTAAAGATAGACGTGTAAATAGCTTACTTGGATGAATTTTTCTGATTGCCTGACAAAAACTTTATCTGATTCATCCGCTTCTTCTTTCTCAGATGCCCAATTAAGGATAGCCTCTTCTTGTATGATATCTTTGTCATATAGAAGATGCAAAATCTGCATAGAAACGTGGGCGAGATTAACAAAAATATTCAGTAAATCCTTCCAACCTAGAAAATTACAGAATGTGCATATTTTTCAGTCTTTATCGTCAAATAGTTTACAAGAATTTCAAGATAACCATATCCCAATTTGATAAAACTGAGATTAATATGGTTCGTGTTAATGTACCTCTCACTGTTCCAGATTGAGTAATGCATAGAGCCATAGAGGAAAAGAAAAGAAAATCAGATGGTGCCCTAAAAGTTTTAGCAAGCCAAAGCTTGTATTTTGTCCGATTCCCAACAGGTCTTTACATTAGCGTCTTTAGTCATGCTATGTCACTATACTTGCAATTACTGAATATTGTGATAAGTTTTTGTAGTCATGTGTATGCCCTGTGCTCTTGTATAGTAAATTTAGTTTTATATACAATTTTATTACATACATATTCTTTTGTTTTTGTTAAACCATCAAGTACCCAGTAGTCTATTTGGACTCCGACTAATCTGGATTCGAGCTAATTCGAACTGGATTGGACTCCATAAGGAGGGAAACTCTCACGATACTCATTTTTTTCATTCACAAGATTTGAACTCGAGGCCTTTTTTAAAGGAGAACAAGCTCCTTGTCACTTGAACCAATGAATATTGGTCACTTACAAAATTACACACCCACACACACACCCATGTGTATAGAAAACGGGAGCCACACTGTCCCTTACAATAAAAACTGTAAGGACTCCGAATTTTACACCGGATACAATGTCGTTGACTTCATTACCCTTCATGAAATGTACCCATGTAAATTACTACGCAAGACTATTTAAGTATCTTCCCGATAAGGTATCATGCAGCTCTTGTATATTGAACCCTAAGTGATGTTGCATACTCCCTCCATCTCTGAAGGACACACATACACGTAGATTAAGGTGAAATAATACTCCCTCGGCCCAAGTTTGAATGCAAGGCTTTTTTCGGGCTTTGTGGCATGTATTGCAAGACACATAGAATACCTATTTACAAATCATATTTTTATATAATCTATAGTATAATTAAAAATATGGTATAAGAACATATCCAAATATAAAAATAAATATGAAAATAGGATATTTAAATATAATACAGCATGCCTTAAAGTTCGTGCCACAAAATCTAAAAAGAAATGTTGTGCTTATTATTGGGCGGAGGTAGCAGACTTGTAGAAATGTTGTGTTTACAGTTATCTCTTTTTGCCTTTGATATGACTTTTGACTGTGGTGGTTAAGGTTTAGAATTAACCACCAGCTAAGCTAAAGCAATGGACAATAAAAAGGAAAGATACACTTTGACTTTTTAAATCAAAAATGTACTTTTGAACATTCTTTCGGGGTGTCCTTAAGAAACCCTTTTGAAGACAGGAGGAGTATATGAGGTTTAGGTCCGATTCAAATAGTCACTATTTATTTATTAGTACTGTTTTTTTTTTGCTAAATGCTAATATTGTCATTTGATATATTCTATGGTTCTTAGCTTCCAAGTAAGCCCAATACCATATAGAAGAACTAAATAGCAGAGTTACATAGTTTGCAGTTTACTTGGGTACATGGTCAGCTACACGTACACTATATTGAACAGTTGAACAGTTAATACGTAGCGGTTAGACTTTATTATGTACATGGTGCGCATCAACGCACTTAGTTGGCATGCTATGTGCTTGTCTGTCTCCAGATACATGTGATTGTGTGTGTGGCTGTATAGTCACAGACACATATATAGACTTGCTAAACTTCTTTTTAAGAGTTCTTTTATTAGGTTGGTCCCTAGAACTCGTATGCCCATATGATACTTCAATGGTCCGTAGAACTCTTATGATTTCATTGCTGTACTTACCGTCTTACCTGTTTTGTATTTATGTAAGAATTCAATTTTCTTTTCTTTTAATTTTGACAATTCTTTTCGTTTTTACCTAACTGTATTTTTGTGAACCTATTAAGTATATTAATTTTTTACTACTGTATGTACTTATTTATGAAATCAGAGGCCTCGATACATGACAAATACTATTCATGTCAAGACATCTAAAACTAATGTTGTGAATGTTCTTAGATGGCCAAAACAGCATATAGAGCTTAGGATCTAGTTATTTCCAGGGATTCTTGAATGCTAACGGAACAAAGTACTTGATACCACAAAAATATGGATGCCACTACCCATGTTACCTGTACCAAGATACAGAAGCTTTAAACTTGGGTGCACTTTAAATGCAGGACAGCATGTGGCATGACCGAAAAGGTTAGTCACTAACACAAGTAAACAACATAAACATTAAAATTAAAGAATCGCATACTATCTCATATGTAGCTAAAATTCACTATCAACTTTGGAGACTGAGAGTTGGCCCCCTACTCAACATGTTCACTAAGAGTCTTATGACCCATGTCAGTGCCCTTCATTGATTATACCTAAGTAGTGCAAGATGCTTCTTGAAACGTGTTTTTTCTCTTTTTCATGAAAAATTGAGTAAATGGCCAATTAATATTATGATACAATTGATGCATCATAAGTAACAAGGGCATTCATAATAATTTGTTGCATTGAGATAGGAAGAATGTATCATAAATGAGGGCATCAAGACCGATTATAACATAAATCATTCGGAGCTAACAGGAATACTACCTGTACAAACAAAGCAGCATAATCCTTAGCTGATTCCAAGCACATTTCCTCAAACTTCATAATTACTTCAATCTGCAATAATCAATGAAGAGTTTTAATTGGTTAGAAGTGACATCAGAAAAACTTGATCTCTCACCCCATTAGAATATTGAAATATTGCATTAAGAACAAGTGTTCTCTCACTCAATCAGCAAATCATAGCCATGTGGAGCAGTGAAAGTAAACCATTACATTTGTTCATTGAAATATATATACTATTTGTTGAGTAGAGATCAAAAAACACCAGTAGACATAACTTAGAGTCCATGCCAATTTTCAATTAATCACATGATTAGTATAGTGTATAAAAAGCTCAAGTGAAACACCGGTTTGTCAATGCAAGGCTCGTAAGGTATAAAGTATTCAAACAGCAATTAATTGATAGACTCATATTTTCTCATCATTACTGATTAGTGTATAATGGCATCATTTGTTTCAGTTTAAATTTTTTGAGTTTGTACATTCAAATAATACTAGCAAAATCTATAATCTTTAAAATTTAAGTCGAAACAAACCAAGTCAATGTGTTTATCCACAAGCATTGCAATTAGTAGTCAAAACCAAGGTTGTGTTTGGATTAAGGGAATAAAATGAAAGGAATAATGAATTTGATCCATGTGTAATTGCTATAGAAGATCACAAAATTTCAAAGTCTCCATGAGAGATGTAGTGGAATGAACCATTCCTTCCGTATGTAATTTCGTTCCATGAGTAATAAAGAGGAATGAGCCATTCTTTTTCTTTATTGTGAGTCTCCCTCCTATTCCTCGTCATCACTTCTTCGACTACTATTTTTCACTAAATTCCTTCTAATTTTTGAATTATTCCCCTCTGATTCCATTCACTCAATCCAAACATAGCACAAACTCCAATCTTTTTTATGAATGTATTTCAAATATATTGTTATGGAAAAAACATTGGGAAAGCTGACCACTAACTTAACGCAAGAAAAAAACAAATTAGAAAAAAGTGATGACACACAAGGTCCCACTTCTAAGCCCTGACTTCCAATATATACACAGAGGAATAAGCATATAAAAATGACATAATGCAACACGGAATATTATATAAGGTCACTTACTTGGAACTACATAATTGTGAATTAAAATATTCAAAAACATAACCTATTTCCACAAAAGCTTAGCCTTGCAGTATCAGTTTAGTTTTAGTGATCCTTCAGGCTGCAGATTCAGTGTTAAGTTTCTTGTGGTTCTATAGATGTGCAACTATCTACCTTTCAAGTCATAGCCAGTTTTGCTACTATTTTATTCACAACTTGTACTAATTTAATGGTCGAGGCTTAAATGGGTTCCATATTTTGATCTTCGGATATCATCATGATTCTCAAAATATCCCTAAAATTCAGTTGTGTAGGCGCCCACATACGCACAGACTACATACATATAAATCTATATACATGTGTGCAGAGGGGTTCGGTGTTTGTATGTGTATAATAGAAAAGCATAAACATGCATGTGCGTGCAGGGGGCATTGAACCAGGTAGGGTTACGATATAGGTTGGAGAACTGGGAGAAGATTAAGAGAGGAAGATAGATAATCAAGCACAAAGATTCAATTATATTTGATTGATCCATAGATGCGCAAAACTAAAGATTACATCCCTTTTTAAAATTGACTCAAAACCTTAAACCTAATGAGCAAGACAACTGCTTTAAATAAGGAAATACAATCCTAATAATTAATAATGATCTTAAAAATAAACATTTCTAGAATAATCTAATATCATCTAGTCTTCGGTCTTACTATTATAAATCTTATTTAGCCAAAATTAATATTTGATCCAACCAAGTTTTACATCAGGGGGTTTTGGTGTTTGTATAACAGAAAAGGTAAGTTCCACCTATGACGCATCGAGGAAATCAGTGTATTTAATTTCATACTCCATTGTTGTGTTTGCTCCAACGAATTTTCTAGTTGAAAGTTGAAATACACAGATAGAGGTACACGTAATAACAACAATAACTGAAAAGAGATCGCGTAAGATTGAGAGAATAAGACTGTAAGTGGCTCTGTACATGTCATGAGTTAGAAATTTCAGAATAAGGAAGTTACATACAAATGGAAAACTAAAGAAGTTTGTCATTTACTCACCTCCTCATCTATGCTTGGAAGGTAATATTTTAGAAGCCTTTGCCACTTGGTCATAACACTGCTAACATTTTTAACCAATCCGCCTGCAAGAGAAGGAATTATATAACAGCAGCACAAAAAAGTATCTTAAATCATTCTAAATAAATAACAATGGAAGCATGTATAGCACGTAAGAGTGCTAGTGGAATACTTATTTTCTTAGGGATAGAATGTGTGCACAGACATGAGTAGATAATCTCCAAAACCAACTCCTACCCAACTCAGGATTCTGAACTCGAAAGAAAATCTAAAAATAAAGTTCAAGAAAGTTAAGGTAAGCCAGAAAATTTTGCTTATGGTGGTTTTTCACATCTAGTGAATGGTATGTAATATTAAATAGGACTTCCAATCAGACAAATATGGCACCTTCCTGGTTTTCTCATCTTCTTACATGCGAGTTGCACTTGTCATCAAGAAGGAATTTGGTCTTTTGCAAGTCAAACCAACTTTCATGAAATGTAAAATTCTAAGAGGAGAAAATTTTTGAATGCGTCCCACCATCAGGAAGTACTACAAAGAGATGTATTATGGGGCAGGCACTTAGGTTGTCCGAGTCCGGTTAGGAAAGTAACATATCCATGACCAGAGTGAGCGATACATACAGACAAAAGGAAAAGGCAACAAAGCTAAATACTTTTGAAAAGAAGCCTAAATTGACAGAGAAACATTATCTTTGTGCTGACATCAGCAATGACAGCACTTAAATCAGGTTGATCAGCCTAGGTTTATGTAGAACTTCGTAAATCATATTGAATGGAACATAACAGTAAATTACATCAGGACAGAAGTTTTGGCCCAAGATCTTGTAGCTGCAAGAAATCAACCATTAAACTACTCCAGGCAGGATTTGGGGACAAATATTGAAATGTTCATGAAGGGCAACCAAGGGAAAATCTATTCATGATGCAAACACAACATTGTATGACGACAAAAAAGAGAAAAAAGCTAGCGTAAGACACACAACTTACTAGCTGAAGTATGTTGAATATCTAAAGCCAATTTCATCATTGAATAAAACAATGCACTAGCACAATCTACTGAAGCCATATTGTACGACAACCTGATACAGTAAAAATTTCAGCACAGAAATTAGATTAGAAGATAGGCGGGAGCAAAACTCTCCTAAACAATAGTCATAATACTAAGTAACCGGGTAAATAGAGAAAAATGCCCTAATCTTTTTGGATGATCTTCCACTTCAGTGACCACTTTTTTTTTTTTTTTTTTTGTGTTTTTTCCTAGTCAAGGCATTGAATTTTCAAAGGCTTCCAAGCAAGGACAATAGGGCTTGCCACATCAGAATTGATGATATGGTTTGCTGATATGTCAACCTAAACCATTATTAATGCCTGACATGTATATTTCAATAAATAGTTTTCTTTTTTAGAACTTACAAAGTGTAAAAACATAATTAAGATAAGCTAATACAATACTTGAAACAAAGAAAGCTTAAATTAAATTCATTCTATTAAAGAACGTTTATAAAATAAAAAAGGAACAATTGAAAAAGAAAATTTAAAATAGAAAAGACCTTCCCACTCACCCCTCCCCAACCTTCCAACAAGCCACAGCCACCCTCCACCCACCCCCTCCAATGTCAACCCTCCTCAACCCGCTGCCCTCCTCACTTTGGTTTTGTAATGAAAAGTATAAGGTTTTGTCACCTCTCCAACTATCTCCCATTAGGAAGGATTTTATTGGCCCAAATAAAGAAATAAGCAAAGTTCTATTGCTAAACGATAAATGGGAAATCTATGGAAAGTTGCGATCCCCAGCCCAGATGGTTTGACCAATAGTGGGCGAAGATATATTGAATGGCGATGTGGGTGGGGGCTTCCTGACCGCAATCTTTTCAAAAGTCAAACACCACCAAATATCATAATTCATCATAGATTGAAGTCATCGAGAACCAAAAATTTGCCACTGAAAGGAAATATAGATTGTTAAGATGAGACAGAGAAAGGAAAAGAAAAGGAAAGGCCAGACACTGCCAATCACCCAATCCCATACAAAATCATCGTTGCCTTCATCTAACTAGTAACCACCGGAACCTGGAAAACCCATGCTCTAACCCATCAGAATTTCATTAAGAGAAATTTGATAGGGAACAAAGCAGGAGGCGCAGAAATTTGATGAAGAACATTGCACAGATCTGCGTCTAATTTCAAGCTGAAGATAGCTCTGATGAAACTCTGCCAGCCTCAAGGCAGAGAACTGTGTGACCCCATGAACGGTGGAGGGATCGAACAAGTGGTGAGGGGAGACAGGTAGTAGGTAAGGTGAAAAAGGATGGGCAGTAGTGGGTGGGTGGGGGGGGGGGGGGGGGGGGCCGGGAATGGAGGGGTAAGTGCAGTGAAAAGGATTTAATTTTTCTATTTTTTTCACTTTGTTTGTCTATGTGTATGTATATCAACATCAACGCCTCCTTTAACCCAAGTGTGTGTGTACTCTTTGCCTTAACCTTGACTTCATTACAACATCCTAATTATATTTTTCAAATGAATAAACAATATCTACAAATAAACATGTGACATTAATAATTCTTTTTTACATGTCAGCATGACACATAGGTAAAGTCTGATTGTCATTGAGAATTGCCCTTAATTGGAAGCTTTTAGAAGTTCATGCCTCGATTGCAGAAAAATTAATGATCGTCCTAAAGCAGACACTATCTCAAAGATTAGGGTATGTTTATTTACCCCCAAGTAAAATATCCTTACTGCATAGATAACCAAATAATATTAATATAATATGATAATTATATTATAGTCTCCATGCCCACATACAACAGATGCTCAGAGAGAGAGAGAGTGAAAATATCGTAATTGCAAAGATAACCAAACAATACCAATATACTGTGATGATTTCTATACCCACATACAACATGGAGAGAGGGAGAGAGAGAGAGAAGATACTAACAGTTTCCCTTTTCATGAATAGGAATGAGACAGATGAAAGTCATCAAAAAGAAAGGCAGATATTAAGTAGGAATAAATCAGGAGAATCTGCTCTAGTTGATCCCATTTAGGAATTGAGATATGATGCAAACATCATCTTTGTTTCGTACTCAGAAAGCTGATATAAATCACTAAATCACATCATGCAACCTATAAGGTTGAAGCAATAATGTGCTGCAAAGAAATGGATCATTATACAGTACAAACAAATTGAGAAAAGACCCAGTTAGACAATCAAAAATATTAGATTGCTAAATACCTTAATGCATTTACTTCTAAAATAACATGATCTTCTTTAACATTTTCCTCAACAGCTCTTAGGAAAGTTGCTTCAACCTGCAAATAGAAACTGCAGAAATGAAACTTGTTTCAAGATGTAGTTATAAACAGTACTCTGTGACAACAAACCTCTTTCTCAAAGTAGACAGAGTCATCTCTAACATCTTCAATATCATCATTGTCAGAATCATTAATGATAGAATGTGGTTCCAACTCTCCTGAAGGTGGAAGAATATTTCCATCCTGAGTTAATATTTCCAGATCGCCATTCACAGCTTGCATAAACTCAACAAGCTTTTCTGCAGGAATTGGTGCCACCGAATGTCTCCATTCTTCTTCAAGTCCTCCTTCACTAATTGACCAAATAAAACCAGCCCCATTGTTACCAACCTGATGGATAGGATAACTGGTTAAAGAGGTCTATTCAGACATGTGCGCGCACACACACAAGGGAGAGAGAAAGATCTATATAACTACCACGCTGAAAGAGCCAGAGTTAAACAGATGAGACACTTTTTCAGAATTCTAAAACAGAAGAATTGCATCCTCAGTTTTCTCCATCTATCATGCTCGACTAACAAATGTAGTTACATAAATATTCAACCTATTATTATTAGTAGTAGTAGTTGTCGTTGCTGCTGTTCTCGTTATTATCTTGTTATTGTTGTTCTTGTATATTGTCTTCCTGATGTAGTAGAAAGCTTACAAAGGCTTACGGTATTGCTAGGAGATTAAGGATGACAGAATGACACACTCTTTAGAGCCACCAAGGCAAAAAACAGTTTACAAGGTATTTGAAATGGGCACAAGTTATACATCGAAAATGCGCTTCCAAACCACAGAAAAAGGCTAGGCTGTATTAATTTTAAAATTGGACAGGCGCTCATACAATTACCTAATCCTGCGAATTGAGGGATATACTAGCTTTTGTCTCTATTTTTTTTTTAAGTCCTTAAATATTACTAGTATCCAAAACCTAGCGGGAGGACTTCTGTCTTCTTCAATCAGCATTTGCTACTACCACTACTCGATCCCTCAACCTCTAGGTTGGTAGAAGAGTCATACAACGAAAGGCCACTGATAAGTTTTTATCAGTCATCTATATTAATGTGTGTTAGGTAATCAAGATTACTCATATGTTGCTGAATTTCTACAAATTTGGGTTAAAGGCATCGCTAATGTTGATGGGTTGAATTGTATGTTACTAAATAGTAAATATTATGTGAAATATTATTAACATATGTGTGTATAGGGGAAAGAGTAATTAACTAACAATATATGTTCATTATCACCAAAATTATATCACTTTACATGAAAGGGAAAAAACACCCTGCTCTGCACAGGACCCAACACAGACACCAAACCGCTGGATACCAGAACCGACCCGGCTGCCATCCATCACAGATTTCAAACAGATTCCAGAACCCACGGTGACTCAAGCAACTATCGACGAGGTTAACCTCCTCTTGTTGCAATCCAAACAGATTGATGGGATCGTATAAATCATCGCCGCCACCATTACACCAAGACTCACCATCTACCTCCACTACTGGAATCAACTATCAATAGAAGCCAGTACATCATCACCTGATACAATTCATCAATCAATGTGGGAGGAGGAGAAGGGATAGTTTTTCTCAGTGTTGTCGGTGGCTGATTTGCAAAGTCGATGTAATTGAAGAAGGTTTAGGTGTCTCAACTTGGTTGGGTCTGGTGGTGATGGCAGTAAGTTTGAGTTGGTTTTGACCAACTATATGGGTCATCGTGATTCTGCAACAGTTGTAGCTTTGTGTATGGTTATGCAGGGACACAAAGCGGTGAATCTGGTCAGAAAATGTCCATGATGATGATGATGTTGCACATAGTGGTGGTATAGATATGACAATGAACGTCACATTATTTTTTTTCATGTTGCTAGGAAAATGTTCTCGCTCCCTCACACACTGATATATATAGATGTGTGTGTGTTGTGTGCACGAACACAATGTAAGGATTAACGTAATTGAGCTACAGCTCAATTTTCAAATCCTACCCGCTAGTTCCATATTCATGAATTCACAACTTATTTAGAAAATACAACCACATGGATTGAAGGTGTATCAAAAAATAGAAGGGTCGTATATAAATTTGCTCATCCTTTTTCCCATAAGATATATAGATATATATATATATATATATATATATATTTGTATATAGCTTATTTTTCAAATCCTACCCAATAGTTTTATCTATGAATTCACAACTTATTTAGAAAATCCAACCGTTTGGAATGAAAGTGTATCAAAAATGGAGAGGTGTATAGATTTTCTCATCTTTTAGTTTTTTTATAACCATGTAAAATTTATACATTTTCTCAAAGATTAAGATTTATTGATTTTTACATGAATATAAAAACTATGTAAATGAGATTATACCAAAATTCACATATTGCATTATTTTTTAATGCCCCTTCAAACTCTATGGTTAGATTTTTCTCATATAATCTGGAAATTGAAACATAACACAAGTGGATAGGATTATATATATATAATCATGCAAATTGTGATCATTCCATCAATAGTCCTTTTTTCCGGATTTCAGGTGCGCAAGCACGGTTTGGATTCAGTAATACTATCTTGCCCACTTCCAGCAGTATAAAGTATGAGGTAATCATCAAAATAATATAAGGTAAGCATACGTGACATACAGAAACCTTGAATGGTAAACCAAGGGGGTATACAAATTTCTTGGGCACTATGCTACATGATGTATTTCTGACAACAACAAAACGAATATTATATAGACTAACCTCAGATGCAGTCCTGCACTCTGTCTCAGATAAATCATTTGTGAAAACACCATTCAGCTTATCTGACACATCAGTGATCTCTGCATATCAATCAACTAACTTATAGGATCATAAATATCCATAGACTTGATCGCTACAAGAAGCCAAGCTATATAAAATGTAAACTTTAACAGTTAGATTGTCCTCCAAGCATGCATAAGATATTACAGACACAAACAAGACAGCAAATCCACATTAACATCACTGAGGAACCACGAACAACTACATAAGCAAGGAAACTTCGAATCAAGCTTCTACAGTTTTTGCAAATCCAGGGCAATTATTCTTAATTATACAACATTTGAATCACTCATAATTTTGCCAACAGTTATCATGCCTCAACATCATCATTTCAAAGAATTTGTATGATGTTGCTCACTTTTGTAGCCTACATAAGTGTTTGGGAAGAAGAATCTATTATATCTGGAAATGGTGTAAAAGAAGGCCTCTGAGTGCTACATAAGTTTAACTGGGATAATTGCTGGCAGGAGAGTGCTACAAAAATTCAACTGGGTTAACTGCTAGTCATCTGCTGTCTAAAGCTCAGTTCACTGCTAGTGATCTACCTTCAATTAAACCCTGCTTCGCTGGAATATATGCATCTAATTGGCATCCAAGGATTTCTAAACAAGGAACAAAATAGGGAAGTGAGCTTTCCTTTTGGTTTCATGGTGACCTTTGAAATAAGTTATATGTATTTAATTGGCACCTACAGATAGAACCAGATGTGCAAGTGGGATTTTTAAAAAAGTTTTATGGTGGCTTTAAAATGAGTACACTGCTGGACTGCTTAGAAGATGTTCCTTATCTCTTAGTTGGTAACAGAGCGTTCAGCAACTTGGTATTGAAATGAGTTATATGTAGCTAATTGGCAACCACAGATTTCAAAACAAGATGGAACAAAATGGGAATTGAACTTTCTTTTAAGTTATGGTAGCTTTAAAATGGGTGCATCGCTAGACTGCTTAGAGGATGTTCCTTATCTCTTTGGTGGTAACAGAGTGTTCAGCAACTAGGTATTGAGGAATATACTTTTGACTAACTTATGCAGAGATTGGACGCTAAGCCTTGCAATTTTCTTTCTGGGGTAATGATTGTATTGAGTTTGGCACAGTTTATAGATTTACAACAATAAATTTTCTTATTACTGTATCACAATTGGGGGAAAAAATATAAATTTTTTTTTGCTAAACTAACCTCCAATTTGTTTAGAACTATGTATCTAGTTGAATAATGTGGATCACGGCATAAGTTTTTTTACGTTAGATTTCAATTATGTGCTTATGTTATCAACTTTTACATCTAAAAACGCAATACTATAGTCATTATGACGGCCAGAAAATCTTTTCAAGGTTCTGAAGTAATCTGACACAAAGATGCAAGGCTAAAAAAGACAATTTACTCCGTAATATTCAAAATGACGGATTCTAAAGCATTAGAAAGTTACGTGAAATATCTGCATTCCCGGTGCTATTATCTGCATATTCCAGCTCCTCATCACTGTCTTGTTTGATGGGTTGCTGAAGAAGAGACACCTTTGAATAAGCAGGAACTACAAACTGCTCGCCTATTATAACCTGGTAAGGGACCCAAAGACAAGATTTATGAATCTAAAGTATGACAGAAGGCCTTTACTGCAAACATCACATCTTGAATAAGGTAACTGACTGAGGCTAAAAAACATATGAGATTTGGAAATAAAACCATTAATATTTATCAAAAAGTAAATTGGTTATGAGCATATCAAGCACATTTAAACGAAACAATGAGTGCTCTTCTTTTACTTGTGGAAGAAACGAAGAAAATATGTAACAGACAAATAGTATTAATCGAATGAAGCTATTCTAATAATCTGCGACCAAACCAATTAACAGCGTCCGTCTTCAATAGACAGGTAACAACCACAAAAAAAAAAATTGGATGCCCTTGAATTTTCAAATCCTCAAGTCATATAAATCCCTCAACTTGTAAAATGCAAATTATGCAATGTGCAAATAATGAAATAAACCCCAAGGCAAGGAATGGCTTACAACATGGGGAGCAACCTCAAGGTCACCCGTTCCTACCCTAGTTTTTGAAGCCAAACACGTCTCTAAGAAAAATATCTGTACAAATAAATTGTAAAACATTAACCTCCAACTAGGGTGAGTTTATGAGAATATCCCACTTATGAAGAAGGAGGTCCTGAATTTGAATGGCATCTGTGTCTTCCTCAGTAACCGGTAATTAACATTGTGTTGGTCTAAGACATCAACTTGACGTTGATTACTTGCTACAGGCTAAAAAGGGGGCAGAAAAAATTTGCTTCACACCTTCATCCTTACATAGTTACATGTGATACGTCATGGCCACAACAAAAAAAGCCAAAATAGTACACAGTTCTTTTTTTTTAATCTCATTAGGTCTACCCTCTTAAACTTGAGGTAATTACAAAACTGGTATGAAAAAGCATTGACATGCACGGCAAGTAAACTTTAGTACCACGTAAAGTCAAATAAAAATGCTGTTGTGGAATCAAGTGGCCCATCAAGCACTCAATTTACAGATCCATCTTCACCCAAAAGCAGAAGCTATTGTATATTAAGCCTTCCAATTCCTTACAACCAATGTACGTCGTATCTTGCTTAACAAATCTCCCCCTTTCACATGTGAGTCCTGACACTTACTCCCCCTCAAGTGTGTATTACCATTCTCCACATGCACAGGCTTAAGATTGAATGAGCTACCAAATTCCATGCCAGCAAGACAAACTACACATTCAACTCATGAGGTACCGGATTCTGTGCATGAAAGACAAATTCCAACTCTTGCTACATTGGGTCTGAAAATTTAGATGCAGGCAACCAAGATTGCTGCTTACTTTGGCTCTGATATTAGTTTGTTTGGGAGACAGGGCCAATTGAAGCACTTAATATACGTGTTAGACTCGTCTTGACAGAAAAGTCTTAAGTTACTGGGTCACTGACTAGTAATTATGGCAACCATATAGTAAAAACAAGAGTGATACTGAGAGTAATTTTAATCGACTATTAGAGTGATTGTAGCATGTCCACTAATAATTGAATGATTGTGAATGTCGTCCCACTAAATTAACAAAATGAAGAGAGTAAGATAACTTTTCATTCACCAAAATTTGTGTCTTATTTCCCTACTCGAAACTTGAGTTTTTACAGAAGCCAAACAAAAATACATAAGTCATGTCTTCCTCTGAAATTGGTAGTTCTTCTCACGAGTTGACAGGTGTGAATATGTTAATGTGTTGAATATGGTACTTAAATGTTCAAAGAATTGAAGAACTAAGCATACACTGGATTGGATCTTAGGAATAGGAAAAAGTGAACTGAAACTTTGAATCCAAAAACTACGGGCACATCTACTCCCAGATCGCAGATTTGCACTTCGAATGCAACATCGATCACTTTTTTTTATAAATTGTGATATCTAAGTTGGCACATCTCTAAAACGAATAATCACATGCTCTAAGAAGCTTAAGTAACTCCATGTCAGCAACCACAACAAAACTGTGGATTAGCATGAATTGTGGAATTTTTATTAATACATCCCCAACAAGCATAATAATATGCTCTAAGGGGCCTCAAAAACTCTATATAAACACCCGATCCATGAAAAATAGACTATAACAAGAACACAACTTTTAAATAAACAAATTAAGTCAGAGAGAAGAAAAAAGAAGTTGGAAACACATCGCCACTAAAGGATGGCCAAATGAATTTTCTGAAGGCAAGAGACCAAACAGTGGTCATTTACATTAGTTAATAAGGTTTAATCACCCTCTAATCAAAGCTCAAATTGAAATTGCAATTTCTTCTAAAGAATCAAAGTAGAACAGTATGATAGTTTCATAATATAAAATGTCTAAAACTTTTTCCAAGGTGACGTCAATACCACATGCATGCAAAAATTTTGAAGACGAATTTTGAAACAGTGAAAAGTGATCACAAAAGATAATATAAGAAAAAAGAAACCTGCCACTGAAAAAGGATCAGACTTGCATCAGTATACCTTGAAAGACAATACAACCCCAGGCTCCAACACTGCTCCAGCCTTCAGTATTACCCCATCGCATAATATTGCATGTTTTAGTTTACAGTCATCTCCAACAGTTACATTATGCCATATGTAGCAACCCTCTATTGTAACATTAGAACCGATGGTACAACCTTCCCCAACAACTGAATTAGAAATTGAAGTACGGTTCCCAATAGTAGTGCCATTACCAATAACAGTGGAAGGACCAATTTGTGCCGATCGTGATAGCCCTATCTCTGGGGAAAAGAAGTTTGCAACTTATCAAAACATGTATATATATGGTTATTAGAAACTTTTAGTACTGATAATATTACCAACTGCTCTTCAAGAATGTATGCCATATCACAATAACATTGAATGATAATAATCAGGTCACAAAAGTAAACTGGTTGGGTCAATAACTAAGACTCTTAACCATCATAGAATAGGTTAAGAAACAGATCTCATCGTCATCCTAAAAGTATAGAAACAAAACGAATCCACGTGAGAGGCCCAGTGGTTAGGAGGTTAGATGTGGATCAATCATAAATTCCAGCAATTGTATATCACTCTCAAGATAAAACACTAGCCACATTATTAAACACTGCTACCCACATTATTCTTATAGCACTCCGTATGATCAATTTTAAAATCTTGGTTTAGGCATTAACCAGTCCTACCACCCCAATTCAGATGGTGCCTAGGCCCCACCTTAGCAAAATTAGTCACCTACCACAACCAGGAGTGAAGTTCAACAAGGTAATCTGTTATATAATGTGCTTCACCCACCAACTAGCATATCCATCGACAAATGAATTGAGCAAAAGTAGGGAAAACACTAACACGTGGGAATTCTGAAAGATGAGACAGGATGGGCACATCTGGGGCTGAAACAGAATCAGCTTAAGCGGCACCCAGCAAAGACCTCACCAGAAGCCTGTTAGTGCCATTTTTCTTTAAGGGTGATATTCCTATATATACAGGCAGCTCCTTAAAACCAAAATGGAGTGGAAGGAGAACCAAGTGAACAATTTGAACTTCACTACTCTTGAAAAGAACTTGTGTCTTACAAGATTTTCCTTCAGTTAATGTCTAGAATTTTTACACGTACTACATGTTGCATAAAGCATATACTGATAGACAACATCAAGATTAACATATAAGAGACCTACGAAGAAACGGAAGCTTAGCTATTAGAGATTCATATAATCAAGGACATGACAATCCTTGCCGATGCCTAATTAGCTATACATCTTATATGTCTGCTAAGTTTCTTGATGGACTACAGTTAGAAGATTTGCCACAAAAATGCCAGACAAGTGCTTAAAATAAATAAGGTGTGGAATCATACTCTTGAAAGCAAGTAGTCATTTGAGAGCTAATCTCATCTGCAAATTGAATTTAAGGAAATAATTGAGTCCTAATCCAACAATCCTTCTTTCCTTTTGCAATTTAATCAGAAGTCTCTTCACATATAGCACCTCTCTCAAAAGGAGCATAAGGGAACGAAATGAAGGAGCAGGGAAATCTAACCCCAATTCAATCCTAGCATCCTGAGTAATACACCTGCTATGAGTGTAACAATGGGGCTATATACTAGTGACAGATGGTGTGCCACAATGTCCTCTTCTCCCTAGCTCCTGTATCTCAAATAGTTTGCTCTCCAAATTCCAATTCTGCATTCTCAATGGTCAGTTGAGAATCAACATTTCCGCCCTCTTAACTCACATCAACACAAACTCACTGGCAATTAATGTCACATAAAAGGAATGTCACTCCAGAATAGATTCCTGACACACATCTAAAACATGTTGAATTAAGACAAGACTAAGGAAATGATTTTATGCAATATGATAGATACACTAATGGGTCTGAAATACTTTTCTCTGAAGAACACATTTCAGAATCACAGTGCACCCAGGAACAAAGCATGGGATGGGCCGATAATAGTTCTTAAAATCATAGGAGATGCTGATGGGATCCTTACCGGCGGCCCGGTACGTGCCCTGTCTTTCAAGTTTCGTTGCTGAATTTCTGAAAAACTGGATATCTGGTACCAGAGGATATGTCCAACGTTGAATTATGTCTTTGCTTATGGAGTCATAACTTCTATAGTTATCAATCCTAGCAGCATAGCTTGAACGAATCTCATACGTAAAAATTTTGTATCCCATAATCTGGAAGCCAAAAATATAATAAGAAACAGGAGAATACAATGCAGAATCTAATGGTGAAAGTTCACCAAGTGAACACAAACAGGACAAATTGATAAAATCCTTATAGGATGCCTTACAATTTAAAATTTTCTTAACTTAATACTTCATTTTATTGATGTCACAACTTCAATCATTTTTACTGGATACCATGTAAAATCAAAGGTTATGATCATTCAAATTTTAGAATTTTCAAATTAAAAACAAACGAATAATAAATGTGGGCATTCAAAAGTATAGATCTCAAAATATTACATTAACAGCAAACAAATACAAGTGGATAATCAAATTAAAGATTCAACAAATAATATTTACTCCTGTAAAGAGACGACAAGAAAATCAACATTTTTATCAACAAATAAAGTTATAATTAAGAAAATAAAGATATACTGATGATGACTTTAAAAAATTAAAAAAGCTTAGAAAGAATTGAACCATGGCTGCAAAAAATTGTGATCAGCATCAAAGGCACACAAGCTTATGCTTTGGTTTACCCGATGCATCGATCTTCTAAGGATATGTATACCCTTATGATTGTTTGAATGCTCTGTGAGGCTCAGAATCCCATAATTTTAAATAATAATAACAATAATCATACTTTAGTTTATATATATTTAGGGATTAAGGAATATAGACTAGCCTATTTTTAAATTTGGGCTGTGGTGATATATTTTTATATTGTGCAATGCTTGGAAAAATCCAACCACAGGGATGAAACCAAAATTGAAAAATAAAGTAGTATGCAAAGTTTCAGAAGTTTTTATGATATGCAACATATTTTGCATAATCATATCATGTAAGTTAGACAAGTTCACAAGCGTAATTTCATAATATTATGTTGTTAAAAACAACTCTACACATCACCAAAACTTATGACAATTTGCAAACATTCATGTTTTTTTAATGTTCTATCCATCCACAGGTTGGGTTTTTTGAAAACATTGCAAAAACAAAAAGAAGTTTACAACAGCTATTAAAAAAATAAAAAATAAAAAAAGGCTGCAGCTTATTTCCCTTTCACACACACACACAACGCACATGTGCACACGCGCACACACACACACAACATTATCATCACAACTTCTTCATTCCAAACTAATTAGGTTTAGCAGCCAATGCACCCATATAAAAAGAAAGCTAAAAGAGATCAATGGGAAAACCAAAAATAATAAAATTTAGGAAACCAAAAACTTAAATAAAATAAAAATGTAACTGTAATAATAACATAAAAATATTTTTAATTGAGAAAAATACTCCCTCCGACCCATGCCATTTGCAACCATTGACTTTTCACAATTATTAAGGAAAAAGTAAAGTTTTGATCAAAATGTCTATATTGTTCTTTAAAATGAGTGGTGGAGAATGGATTAATTTGAAATGGTAAAAGTAGTGGGAAAATAAAGTGGTTAAAGTAGAGTGTTGTGACATAAAATAGATGTTTGAAGGGTAATTTGGATGAATTAGAAGATGAAAATTTTTTATAAAAGGTAATGTTGCAAATGAATGGGACATCCAAAAAAAAAAGGGAAAGTCTTGCAAATGGACCGGGACGAAAGGTGTAGTAAATAAATAACTAAAAAGATGAGGAGCTAATAGCACAAAATCTACACCTCCAAAATGCACATAATGTCTGCCCCATTCCACCTTAACACAAACCATGCACCAATATATTTTCCACCTCTGTCAAATCTTATTTACTACCTTGCCGCACATATCTTTCCCGCCAGCCTCTTCCTTTCGATCTTAACTATTTTATTTATAGATAGAAGAAAATAGAGAGAAAAAAAGAACAAAGGAATTTAATGCAACATACAGTTTTAAAAAGAAGAGCTGCTCGAAATCAATTGAATTGCTCAAAATCAATGTAAAATTGAAATTGTTTGGGGGAACATTTCGATGGAGGAGGGATGAATGATAAATTGTTAAAAAGAAAACAAAGAGTTTACCTTTTCTTCAAAAAAAGGATAGACCCGACTAGATGTAAGACACTTGCAGATTAACAATTTTAAATTCATCAGATAATCAAGTTTAAACATATTAAGTCCGTGCAAAAATTTTGGTTTTTCCCTGACACAAAGTTCTTATCTTCTCTGAATTGTTTTGAACAATAGTACCAATCAGTACCAACATAACTAACTGCATTTTCTATGTTCTTGAATAGTGACATATAACTTCGAAAAACATCATCAATGTTAATGAGGGTACGCCACTGACATTCTGAAAAGAATAATAATTTCAACCAAGTTAGAGTATGCTAATGAAATTGCAATCAAGTTACGTAGTCCTTTACCAAGTTCTTTATTTATCAAAATATTTAAGAATATCCCAACTGAATGGGATCCATCCTTATGTACTGTTCAAATCATCTAAGTCTTTCTATTCTTGGCCTTGTTGCCTTTTTAAAAAAATTAATTGGACTTTTACTTATCCCTCCCGGTAGAAACTAACTTGGGAAAGCTTAAAATCGCACTATCATTTTATGAGAGGATGTTGGTTACCCTTATTTGTTTAGTGCACGTAGATGGATCGCCAAAAGATCTCTACCAATAAATTATACGAGAGGAAACTAAATGTGGCACGGAGTGGAAATCAGACAAGACAAAGACAATGGCAAACTACATCAGCCTACCCCACATCCACAACATCATAAAAGATCAACAGGCAATGCTCCAGTTGTTGATTGCCCATAACTTTAAGCTTAGATATAAAATGACTATTTTATTATGGTTCTTTTACGATTTTTTCTTTTTAAAATATCATAATAATAAATAAATTTTTTAATCTTTCTATTTTTTGTTACATATCAACATTAATCACCACATGTATTTTCATATTATGTTTTGATGATATTTTTTATGCTGTCAACTAATATATAAATGGAATGACCTATTAACTATAATAAGTTTGGTGGTCAAATATTTTTTTTTTTAAAGTTCAGTGGGCTAAACTTTAAAAGTGATATGCCAACTTAGTGCCATGTCGTCAAAAAGATAACAGTCATCTATTAAATCTAATGGAATGGTCGAAAGCTAAAATTATATTTAGTTCAATGGGCGAATTAATGTTTTTTAAAGTTCAATGGCCTAATCCTTAAAAATGGTATAATTCAATGGCCAAATGACCATTTTTGCCAAAATAAAACTAAGATCTATACGATGTTTATTCAGAAGGAAATATATTGATAAACTGAGATAGAAAATGCTCTATAAAGTTTCGTTAAGCTATAGAACAGAATTAGTTACAGAGAAGCAACATATAATACATACAATAATAATTGTACAACAAACATTTGATTCAAGGAAAAAATAATTTAAGTGTAAAAGGTTAACATTTAATAGGCACTTAGTCCAAGGTTGCAAAAGCCTTGGAATAGATTAGAGATGATAGCCACATCAGAAGAACACTAGGGTTATCTTTTTATCAATGAGGAGAATTCTTTCAGAAGTAAAATGACAGCTCTGGAAAGAGATTGCAACTTGCAAGGTATCTGGATGAGGGATTTACCAAAATTTTAGTAGGAAACTAATGGTCAACAGAAGACAGCTTCCCTGACATTTCCACTTCACTAACATTGTCTCATGTTTCATTATCTATTAGATAACTTTGTTCTCTTCTGTATCAACTCCAAGTAGTTTATTCTGAAAATTTTCAATGAATTTGAGAAAATGTTTTACAAGCTAGGGGTCTTGTAGTTCATATTAAGAGACTCTCAAAACCACACAACACACGGACATGCATATACAAAAATATGGAACTAGTACAATTAGTAAAGCATGAATAGATCTATATAACCCAGCTCATTTGAGAATGTTTTTTTTAAAAAAAAAAAGTTACTTATAGTAAATTAATACACATAACAGCACATACATCATCAACAAGCAATCCCTTGACAAAATGACGGCGTAGATGCTGATAGTCAAAATTGTCAGTGAAAAGACTGAGGACTTCTGGACTGCATATGTCGATGTAGCAATCCTGCAAAAGAAATAAATAATAATGAAGAGCTAATTAGCAATAAACAGCACTTTAGCAACAAAAGTCTTCATGCATTCATGTGGTACCAATGATTCTGCCAAACTAGAAATCAAGCTGAGCGGACAAAATATACAATAGACACCTCCATATACAATAGACAAAATATACAATAGACACCTCCATATACATCCATATATTTTATGACATTAAGAACATTGTCTCATAAACACACAAATACACACATATTCTAAATTTTGGAAACCTTCACAGTATTATAAGTCTATAAATATAATAGCTTCTTATGGCATGGATCTTCTCTCCTGTCCAGTCAACCCGGTGTGGCCCTACATCAGGCAAATAAATCTTAAGCAGTTGAACACATATCTAATATCTATTACCATCAGAAGGAACAGCTCAACAGAAGCTTCGCACAGAGTTTAAGAAAAATCTTATAAATTAAAAAATGGGATCACCTTGGGACACCTTCATATAACCAACTCATTTATGTTGCGGTGGTAATAATTTGACATGTAGGTACCTTTGTAATTTATCCAAGATGAACTAAACTTTGAGTAGCATACCGCAAAAGGAAGCAACTTAAGTTTGGAGGAATAGAAAGACATTATTCACCCACTCAAAGATCAGCAACCAAAATCATGCAAATCACTGCTATCACCATTTTAATATCAATTTCTTTCTTCAATTACCAACAAATATCATAAATCAAATAACAAAAAGGGCAAGAAAAACATATCACACTAAAACTAATTATGATAACAAAGTTCTCAGAAATAGGCACAAAATTATGTAAAGGAGAAATTCAGACCTGCTTGTCATTAAAAAGAGAAATTGAAGTATTCTCAGAAAGCATCGCCTTATCAAGAGATATAATCCCTTTGAGATGATCTGCCTTATCCTCGTAAAAGAGGAGCTGCTTTGTATCAGGATCAATAGCCATAATCAGCTCATCAGTTCCAAGCCTAGATTGGTGTGTTATTGGAGAAGGTTTTGATTGATTTATAACCATTGTCATTACAGCATTACTATCTTTTTTCCGTCTCTCCTTATGTTCTTGGAGTGCCTCGGTAAGTGACATGTTGCTTACTGTATCTCCACTGACAAGAATGAAATCTCCATGTATCTTCACATGCATCACAGTTTTTTAAATAAATAAATTATCTTAAGAAGAACATTGTTATAAGAGAAGCATGTTAAGAGCTAATACAGTAATTCCATGTGAAAATAATCATCACAGGAACAAGATGTAGACATTTCTGAACATATTATTAAAGCTGAATGCCTGAATCTCTCGTTAGATATCACTTTTCTAATGCAAAACAACGTTTCATTCTTCTTCAAAATTTTCTCAGGCTTTAGTTGATAAATTCACAGGTTCTTGCAATGCCTTTACAGTCATCAAAGCATGCAGTTAAGTTGCTTGTATTCTGTTTTAATTCTCTAATTTCTTTTAGGGTTTGTTGTTCGGCACATCAGCTTCTTTGGAGGTTTATTTCTCTTTTCTTCATCTTCTCCCGGAGGAGGAATCTTTTCCAAAGAAAGTGAAGATTTATTAAACATGTACATTTTCAAGATTTATGTACCTCATCCATAGATGAAAGTTCAAAGCAATGTACTTGAGGTCAAAGTTCCATTAGGGGGGCAAGAGCCATATAAAATAATAAGAATTCCGTTTCCCATTACCCCTCACTTTGTTCTCTTACATTATACATATAAAGATCTGATTCAACACAGGCCATCAATAACATGATCCAAAAGTTGACTTGCCCAGCTTTCTTTGAATAATATGTAATATTTAATAGTTTAGCTTACCCTGAAGCATCAAACCAAATTTCACAAAGTTTTCTCTAACAATACTACAAATGAATGCAAACATAATTTGCTGCTTACATTTTGAGCTTTTGTCCCTCAAATAATATACTAGTTTTTAAACCTGTGCTGTCCACGGGTAAAAATATATTTAGATATTTATAATTTAATAACTGTGATACAATTAGTATATTTTGAACAATTAGAAATTAATGAAATTAAAATTTTTACTTAACACAAAACGAAGCTTATTGTTTTTTAATATATTTATGATTCATTACATGATACAGAAACAATTAAATTATAAACATACACTAAACTTCATATAAAATCAAAATTTTATTTGTAGTTAATTGGTTCTAATTATTTATTAGGATTTGTAATCTTTGTTTCAATCTCAAGATAAATATGTGTTTTATACTTTTATTTTGGGATTTTTTTTTTTTTTTGGATTTAATTTTATATGCAATAGGTATATATTTGGTAAAAAAAATCATTGATACAGTTGGTTTTTAAAGTTGATTGCATTGGAATATGAAACTGCAGTTTAATTAATTATAATTCTTTTCGAAATCAACTCGGTAAGAAGTGTAGCAAACTTGATTTCTTAAAATGGCTCAAAAAAGTTTGTAATTAAGAACATATTTCAATTTAAGTTTATGACTTAGTGAGCTGACTCGGTAATTAACTCAGTGAGTAGTTTTTGTACTTTCCTAAAATTATCTCAAGTTCTGTACTAATATATAAGAATAGATTGCTAGGTTTCAATACCCTTCGTTCATTTAAGCTTCAGATAAATTTATGTATCACTGAGATATGTATAAAGAAAACCAACACCACAAAAAAAAATTACAGGAAAGGACCTTCCTAATTAGAAAAGCCAAACAAAAAGGCTTACCACATTTCGTTCATATACCAAACGCAAAGCATCCCCAGCACTCACAGAGTTGTGAGATTCTATTGTTGAGACTGTAAAATTTGGTTGGCCAAACCATTTTGAGGTTTTCAAATAATCTATTACTTGCTTTGCATGAGCACAGCAAAAGACAAATACTTCTTCAACTCCAGCAGATTCAAGCCATGCTAAAGTATAATCTATCATAGGAACGTTGACCAATGGTAATAGAACCTTCAATAGCAAGTAAAGGAATCATAAGAAAAGACAATTGTTTATCATTAGATATAAAATATGAGCAAATTAGACAAGTAGCCAAAATTTAGTTTATTTCTCTATATACATTCCGTTGCAAGCCTGAACCCATAAAAGACCAGCTAACATATATATAATGATCTTCATATGTTGAGATGACTTCTTCTAGTTTTACTACTTATTAACGAATAACTAATAAGAATGTGTATCGCTGAAGACTATTCTATTTTGCACGAGCTAAATATCCACCTTGTTAAACTTAACTATACTAGATTGTTTGATCTTCCTTAACTTGTTCTCATTTTTCTTCTTTAACCTTCTCTTACTAATTTTAAACTATCTTCTCTCTTCATACCATATTTCCCAATTAAAGTTCCATTATTTCATAGTTTCTGCTGTATATTATATATATATATATATATATATATATATATATATATATATATATAT
>CM025784.1:12621773-12664481 GCA_014636745.2 Centella asiatica | reverse complement strand
TATATATATATATATATATATATATATATATATATATATATATATATTAGTAAATATATCAACAAGCTTTAACTATAAAAACATTTTTCACTACATCACCAATGAGGAAAATCCTAAATAACCAATTCATATTTTCAACTTCAAGATAGTCGCATAACATCAAATTTGTCATACCCACATCAGAAAAGATCTAATATACGAATAATAATGAAGGCTTAAGGAAGCTATTACCTCAAAGCTATGGTATTTAGCAACAACTTTTTCAGTAATTGCCATAATACCCAAATTATCAATTCACTGCTTTAGTATACTCCAAACTAATGAAAAGGACATACTGTATCATCATTACCTACATACTCAAATATTTTTCAGTCTATCGACCAACCAGCACATAATAATAAATTGAACAGTGTTGCAGACAAAAATAAAACCATAAAATGGGTAGGGAAAGAACACCTTACCTTGGGGCGTTCGAGAGTGATAGGGCGGAACTTTTGGGCAAAGCTATCGGCTAATAGAACAGCCTGTACTGGAGCTCGTGCCAAATCCTCTTCTTCGTCTTTATGGCCTCCCTTCTTAGCTACCATTGTCGCTCTTCACTTTGATCGACGACGGCGCTTGCTTTATTGTTTTTCACTTCCGCCGTACTGCTGAGTGCTGCCTGTCTAATCGCCGCCGGCTTCGGTTAGAATGAATTTTATTTCCCTTCCTGATTAATCAGTACGACTATCCATTTTATATATTGTTTCAAAACTTTAATATAAAATTATAAAATATATTATAAATGACATTTAAGTATTTTTTTTAAAATACAATATTCCACTTTGATCGAGTAAATTTTTCCTTTTCCATTTAGGTCATTTTTTTCTATCTTTCTTTTTTGCGTTTTTTCTATTTTCTCTCTCTTCTTGGATTTTCTCTCCTTTTCATTTTTCTCTTCATCAAATTTGGGTCAATTATATTTAACAAAAATAATTAAATTTTAAAAATTAGGTTATTGAACTTTAAAAAAAATTAATTCGCTCATTGAACTAAATATAATTATAACTTCGAATCATTATCTTAAATTCAATGAATGGTTATTGTGTTTTTTATGACATGACTTTCAATTGATATGTCACTTCTTAACCATTGAACTTTTTTAAAAAATCTTTATTTGATAAACAATCTTTATTTAGAATTAGGTCATTCCACGAGGATGATGATGTAGTATTAATGCTGACACGAAAAAAAATAAAAAGGTTAAAAAGAAATAATATATTATTATGATATTTAAAGAGGATGTCATTTTATATCTAACATTAAAATTATATGGAATCAACTCTTTTTTTCTTTTTTTTTTATTATATAGGAGACTATTACCTATAAACTTACATACACTCACATACTTATCAATTATCTTGCAAGTTTTTTTATTAACTCGCACGATTCGAAACTCTAACATCTTCACTTTTCAAAAAAGATAATCGATAACTAATAAGGCCAACGACAAAATCGAATCAATTTTAAAAATATAAGGTAAAATATTGTTAACAAAAATAAAAGTTATTTATACAAATTATAAAATTATTTGCATAATAACACACATGTCACCTAATTTTTACAAAAAAATCCAAACAATAATAATCAAAATTACTAAACACACACCTACACCCACATACAAACACACACATATATATATTAGTAAATACTCAATTTAATATTGTTTGTAAGTTTTGTTTAATATATATCAGTAATTTAGTTTTAATTATTTGAGTAGAGTTCTCTAATTGTTAGCAATTAGTTTATTAATATATTCTTCTAGTAGTATTTTAGTATTAATTTAGTTAATTTGATTTATTACGAGAATAAATAATTGTAGAATTAGATAAATCAATTAATTATTTTTTTTCCTAAGTTGATTGTTTGTAATTTTAAACTTAGATATAAAATGACTATTTTATTATAGTTCTTTTACGATTTTTTTCTTTTTTAAATATCATAATAATATTTAATCTTTTTAATCTTTCTATTTATTTTACATATCAATATTAATCACTACATGTATTTTCATATTAGGTTTTGATGATATTTTTTATGCGATGCAAGCCAAAATTAACAAAATAACCTATTTCACAAAATATAATAAGTTTGGTGGTCAAATAAAGTTTATTTTTATTTAAAGTTTAGTAGGTCAAACCTTAAAAGTGGTACCTCAACTTAGGGTGACATCATCAAAAAGATAAGGATTGTCCATTGAATCTAACGGAATTGTCAAAAATTAAAATTAGACTTAGTTCAACAGGCGAATCAATTTTTTTAAAGTTCAGTGACTTAATTCTTAAAAGTGATATAGTTTAATGGACAAAAAATTATTTATGCCAAATTTTTTTTGTAAAATATAGTAAAAATGACATTTAATTTTTTTCTAAAATACAACATACCACTTTGGTTGAGTAAGTTTTTCCTTTTTCCATTTCAATCGTTTTTTTCTCTTTTTTTTTTTGTTTTCTCTCTCTTTTTTGTTTTTCTCTTGATCGAATCTGGTTCAATTATATTTGAAATAGGTTTTTCTCTTGATCGAATTTTTTGTATTATCATCGAATTGGCCGTTTAGATATTCGATTAGATTTTAATTGCGAAATTTTTTCAAATTCGGTAATTGGTTCTCAACAATTATAGACGATGTTTTAATTTGTGAGTAGTTGTTTTGATTATGAGTTTTGTAGTTGTTCTAAGTTTGTAATGGATAGAATTATTTTGTTCTCTATTTTGTTGATTCAGATTATGCGGGTAATTTGAGGATATTTGTTTACTCTTGGTGGGAGTGTAATTTTTGGAAACCCACTTTACAGCATGTTGTGGCTTTGTCGACTACAAAGGCAAAGTACATAGCAGTTATTGAATCTGTGAAAGAAGTTTTGTGGCTACGAGCTCCAATCTTTCTCTTTTTTCTCAGAAACCCTAGCTTTTACTCTCAAATCTCCAAACAGTGTCAATGGAACCCAGCTTTATTCAAGGGATTCTTAGGGATCTCGTGGTTCAACAAACACACTTCGTTGGCTTTTCTGATATCGATGAGGTGAATGTGTGATTTAAACCGATGATGCATTACTTACTCAATTCTGAGTATAACAAGGCAATATTCACTGATGAAGAGATGTCAGTGGAAGCCATCTCTTAACTCTGGTCAAGCGCCAAACTCATCTACTCTTCCACAAGGCGCGATGCTATGAAGGCTATCTCATTTAGAATTTCTACTAAGGAGGGAAGATTACTCCCTCTTGAATTAATTCTGCTCCTGGGTTGCCCACAAGTGACTTTGTTGAAGTGCAACCAGACAATCAACTGCTTAATTTCTTGAGAGATCTGGGCTACAACACTCCAAACCCTGAGGTCCTGAAGTTCAAAGATCTCAAGATGGTAAATGTGAATAAAGAGCTTTCTTCTCTCTTTGATACCTTAACAAATGTATTTTATGGTAAGTCCTCAAACTTTGAGGTAATTACTTCTCTTACTCTAAAAATTGCCTATGTTATACTTAGGAATGTTAGAATAGATATAAGAAAATTATTTTTTGATGACTTGGTTATCAAGATGGATAATCAGACTTTTAGGAACTCAGAAGTGTATTATGTCAGATTTTTATCCATGCTTATTAAAGATCAATTACCTAATCTTTCTCTTGAGAACAATGTGATAGTAATTTAGATATTTAAACAAACAAATAGGCTATTCATTGAGATAAGCAAGAAGGCCTAGACTAATGAGCCATATGTGCTTCCACAACACATGGCTGAGGTAGTCACTAATAACACTTCTTCTTTTCAACCTCCTACTTCTGCAATTTCAACTACTATGGATGAGAATCCTACCACTTCTCAGCCTACCCAATTAGTACCACCTTCTTCTATACAACAAATCTCTTCATCCTAGCACTTAGTGTGAGAACCCGAAAGTAAGATGGGAATAAAATGTAAGAATGATTAATTTATATTATGTATGAGTAATTAATTCATATCATGTATGAAATTTACCATGCCTATGTGATGTCCAAAAATTAACTACTCTGAAGACTCCCCTTGGTACAACCAAGGTGATCTAATGGCTCTTACATGATCCACTAAAATGATATAAATATATTTTAAATCCAATCTTAAATGATTATTTTGACCAAGCACTAACAAAAAATAGTTGTATATATCACTTGAGAAAAGCTCACTGCAAAGGAAAACTGTAGTGTAAATTATTGACCAAAGACTGCAATGTACAAGTAATATAACTATATATATATATATATATATATATATATCATTGTTTGAGTTGCAAAGTGATCCAACGGCTGATATTCAAACCCATGCATATACTCTAACCATGGTTGGCAATGGGGTTGTGCATGTAGATATACTTCTTTAAAGGAAACTTGTTGCACAAGGGCACCACCAAGAGAAGGATTGTTGTCCAACAGAATGTCGACTATTATAGAGGATTGGCTGATAGTTTAGTAGCCATACACTGGCCAATCTAGCCAATCACTTCACTCTAAAGCATATTATTGACCAATATAGCCAACGACTGATATCTATTCGACAAAATGATCCAGCTGCCCTAGTTGATTGGCAAATGATATAAATATATCATTTGAGGTACAACCCTATCCTCACTCCCATAATTTCTTTTTAGCTGATCACCCACAAAAATTTCAGTTTTCACTTTCAAAAGTAATTGTCCTTTTCAAGAGCAGCTCAAGTATTTAGCTTCTTTAGAAAAGCTCATAGAGGTAATAGCTACATACTAAAATCATGCCCTGTTCTGCTCTATTTTGTCATTTTCATTCATGGCATGTTGAAATATACTTGTTTACTCACTTCCAATAGCATGATTTAAAATGTGCACATAATATCAGGAGTTACTAGTTATGTATCCTAAAAGTTATCTAAGAAGAGAGTAAGAAATATTGAAGAATACCTAATATACAAACAGTTACTTCCAACTGTTGTTGTACGCCAGTTGTAAAACTGTATAAAGACACCATGCTTGTGTCTTGTTCCAACAGAGTTTCCTAGAGTTAACAGTCATCTGTAAAGATAAGAAATTAGGAGGAAGTCTCAAGTTTTCCCTCCTAAGCTTCTTAGGATAAAACAAAATTTCAAGAACTGCAGAATCCCACAACTGTGAAGCTGCAGTAGGCTGTAGTGGTGTTTTCACTTGTGTGTAAGTGTTTGTTGAGAAGCAATAACAAACACTACATAAAAGATGATGAAGAAGGGTGCTCAGTAAGATTTATCTATTGATGACTTACTCTCTGCAAAAAAGAGTCAACACTAGGTAAAAATGTATCCACTAATGACTAAAATTATTCCCTAATGACCGTATCCAGTAATGGCCAAAATTATCCACTGATGGCCAATTTCTATCCTCTGATGATATTATCCCCTGATGAACATGTTATCCCCTAATGACCATTTTTATTCCTTGATGCTATTATCCTCTAAGGATATCATCCTTTGATGAACAAAACCTATTTTGTGACAAACAAAACTCATCCCCTGATGAATAAAATTTATCCCTGATGAAATAAGAATTATACACTAACAAGCAAATTGTATCCCCTCATGATTATTTTTATCTCCTGATGGCCTTTTTTATTCCCAGATGGCTATCCATTGACTTGTTAGTTATTCCCTGAAGTACAGATTGCACCTTCAGAGGGTAATTAACCCCTAAACCTAACCACCACCCACTGATGAACAAGAACTCATCAAATGATAACACTTACATAACTTCATTGATAAATGATTATCCACTGATGCACAATCTATCTTTGAGGAGCAGAGTTTTATACTCTGACACTATTACCACAAGAGGATAATTATTTTTTTTTTCCATAGCTACGCTAGTGTCATCTTCACAATTTACACCAGTTGTATTAATAAGAACTAATCAATTGCTAAAACTGAATTTAAAGAAATAAAATAATACTGTCATGAATAATTAAGGGATTATTTAAGATAATAATAATTAATTAATGGTGAATGGTTTATAGACTCATCTAAGATGAAATTATTTAATGGATAATTAACATATAGCCTCCAATAACTCAAATGAATTATATGGATGCCTACAAGTGTCTAAATACCAGTTTGAGAAATCACTTAGATTTGGTTGGGGTTAAAAATGCAATCCCTAATTACAAATGATAAATTGGAAGATCAAAGAGATAAGAAATATAATGACATCACATGTGCATTCTCACATCTATATTCAAGGCATGACTTCTTATGTTATGTCGATGTACATGTTTTACAGAGTTTGTTAGGTTTTATAACATTTGATGATGATTGTAATTAGAATACTTAGATATACAAATGTACAGAAAGTGCTAGTTTATAGCATTAGAGTTTTGTAGCTGATAGTTTACTCTTTGATTCATGTAATTTATTTTTGTAAGAGAGTAAGTTAAATTTTGTATTATAAGAGACTATCAGAATTGTATCAGAGATTTCAACAAGTCAGAGACTATGTTTAGTCTATCGGAGACTAATATCAAAGCATCAGAGACTAATCTTGAATCATCAGAGACTAAGCGTAAGGCATCGGAGACTAAGATTAAGTCATCGAAAACTAAAAGCTTAAGTTGTCGGAGACTAAACATTTGATTAGAGACTAAAGTTGAAGCCGTCAAAGACTAGAGTAAAATTACTCTCTGATACAAGAAAAACTTCTAATTGGATTAGAAGTCATCTTTGATATGGAGAATTGAAGAGTTATTAAAGTTGAAGCTGGTTAGGAAACAACAAGAACGAGAACAACCAGAGAGAGAACCTATTCGTTTTGTACATAGAAATATACATTGAATAGGATTAGAAGCTGAATTATGATTCAGATTTGGAAGCTGTAATTAAATTTACAAAATTGTATAAAGAGTTGTATGTTTGTAAAGATTTATAAATACCGTACATAATTTTGAAGCTGACAATCAGTTTGTAATTGTTAGAATTTGTAATCAATTGTTCATCAATAAAAGCAATTGTTTATAAATTTGTTTGTGTTTTTGTTCTTTAATTTCCGCAAGTAAATATACTTTGAAGAACAGAAATTCGAAAAGATTTCAAGAACTTGTATTCACCCCCCCCCCCCCCCTTCTACAAGTTCTAGGCTGTTTCACTGGGACAACAATTGGTATCAAAGCTTATTAATTGATATATTTCAATTAACAAGATCCAGAGATGGCCAATGATGAAGGAAGCAGCTCCAGCATAATGGCATATGCAGGAAGTCGTGATGGTGGAACCAGAATTCCAGTTTTAAAAAGAGAAGAATATCCAATCTGGAAACAAAAGATGTATATGCACTTGAGGGCAACATATCCCGAATACAATGATAGGATTGAGAAAGGTCCCTATCAACCAAGGAAATTTGTTTCTTCAAAAACTGTGGAAGGAACAATTATTCCTAAACACTTTGAACTTGCTACAGAAAGTGACTATACTAATGAAGATAAGTTACAAGTGTTGAAGGATGCTAAAGTGATGAACATACTTTACAATGAATTGGATAAAAATATGTTCACAAGCATCATCAACTGCATAACATCAAAACAGATCTGGGACACCATCAAAGTCCTATGTGAGGGGATAGACCAAGTAAGAAAGAATAAAAGGTTATTGTTAACTCAATAATATGAATTCTTTCAAGCAAAGCCTGGTGAATCAATAACATCAATTTATGACAGATTCAATGCTTTGCTTAATGTCCTGAAAATACTTGGAAAGTCCTATGATAATGAAGATGTTAATACCAAATTCATGAGGGCACTCCCACCAAGCTGGGATCCAAAAACAACTGCAATAAAAGAAGCTCATGATTTGGATATTCTCACATTGGACAGGCTCTATGGAAATCTCAAGACATATGAATTAGAGATAGAGCAAAGGCAGAAGCTTCATGGCAGGGACAAAGGAGCTGCACTGATGGTTGAGACAAAGAAGTCTCATGAGGAGCTTGATGATGACACTAATACTGCAAGCTCGACTGATGAAGAAACTGAATCAATCACTGATGATGACATGGAGGAATTCATGGCTTTCATAGTGAAGCAGTTCAAAAAATTTAGAGCTAGCAGGAAAGGAAGAAAATCATCAAGGAAGCCTATCCCAAAACGAGAAGGTCAAACTGTGACCTTTGACAAAAAGAAAATCAGATGTTTCAATTGTGATGGGATAGGGCACTTTGCCAATGAGTGCAAGAAACCTAGATCTACAGAAAGATATAAGGATGACAAGAACAGAAAATCAAGGAATGATCTTGCTGACAAAAGATTCAAATCAAAGAGCAAGGCCTTGATTACAGAAGGTAAAGATTGGATTGACAGTGACTCTGAGGAAGAAATTCTCAACTTTGCCTTGATGGTTCAAATTGTTGAACCAAGTGATTCTACTAAGGTATGTGATGCAATTAAGAATTTTAATGTGCTTAATTTAATTGATACATCTAGTGTAGAAAGCATACAAAAAGATATATCTGATTTGCATGTTAGTTTTAGACCATTAACCATTGAACATGCCAAATTAAAAGAACCACATGACCAACTCTTGAAAAGAAATAGATTTCTTGAAGAGAGGCAAACACATTTTGATACTATCAAGTTAGAACTGAATAAAGCTCATCACATGATAGATGCTTTGAAAAAGAGGGAATATTACTTAGTCGAACAACTTGAAAATGAACAGACTAAGATAAAACAATGGAATCAATCCTCTAAAAAGCTTTCTGACTTGGTAGAAAATCACCTGGTTAGTCAAAAATCTGGTTTAGGATTTGATGAGTTCCTAGAAACAAAACCAGATTTAGAAAAAGTTGAAGCTGCTAATTCCATGACTAACAAACCAATTCTCATTAAAACAATTAATTTTGTCTCATCAGTCAATGAACCTAAATTTATCAACACTCAAAGTCAACATGTCACTACAATTATAAAAAATGATCAAAATTCAATGAATACTGTTGAAAAGAGTGAAAACAAAAGATTGAATATAGGATTCATGACAAAGATACAATTAAACAAAAAATTGGAAAATCTTACTGAGTCTAAGATTGAAAAGTCTGTGGAGTCTAGCAGTGGGAAAAGAAATAGGAATGGAAAATTAGGCATCAATAAATATAATAATTATGCAAGTATGCCTAATGCTCCTAGAAAGACATGTCACATATGTGGAAATCCTAATCACATAGCTATACATTGTAGGAGTAAAAATAGAATTCCTATTGTAGAGACTGCATTAACAAAGATAATCAAAGAAAAATGACCTGTAAAAAGGTCTAACCATCTTTGTAATAATAGTGAAAATGCTAAACTTGGTAGTCTCTCACCTTTAAGAAGCAAGACTAATGATTGTTCAATAAAAATTAAAAATTCTAAAAGACAATCAACTCCATCTGTGTCAAGTCTTGATTCTAAAACTAGTGAGAAAGGATCCAAGAAAATATGGGTCCCAAAAACTTCTAACTAGTTATTCTTACTGTGCAGGGCAAAAAGAAAAAATCATGGTTCTTGGACAGTGGATGTTCAAGACATATAACATGAGATAAGTCCCTACTTAAACAGTATGAAGAAAAGAATGGCCTTAAGGTAACATTTGGAGATGACAACAAAGGTCATACAAAGGGCTATGACAATGTTGAACATGGTGATGTCATTTTCACTGAAGTATCACTAGTTGATGGATTAAAGTACAATCTATTAAGTGTGAGTCAACTATGTGATAAGGGATTCTTTGTCACCTTTAAAGAAGATCTATGTCATGTGTGTGACAAGGAATTTGGGAATGTGATATGGATAGGAAAAAGAAAAGGAAATTTGTACACTACAAATTTAGTTTCTTCTACTAATCAAATCACATGTCTATAGAACAAAGCCTCTACTGATGAAAGTTGGCTTTGGCACAAGAAGCTCTCCCACTTAAATTTCAAAAACATCAACAGATTGGTGAGAAAAGGTTTAGTAGCTGGCATTCCTCAATTGGAATTTATACAAGAAGGGTTGTGTGACTCATGCTAGAAAGGAAAACAAAGAAGTGTGTCATTCAAGAGCAAACTAGCATCATCAATCACTGACCCTTTACAGTTATTACATATGAACTTATTTGGTCAAGTGAATGTTGTTAGGTCCCAAAGGGTAAAAATACTAGAAGGGGGTGGGGAGGGGGGGGGGGTTTGGGTGGGGGGGGGGGTTGAATAGTGTTTTTCAAAATTTAAGTCTTGCTTATAAAACTTAGAAGTTTCTTATATTTTGAAAAAGTTTAGCAGCGGAGTTTGTTTAAGTAAAGCACCCCTTCATTTTTATAGCAAAGGTCAATGGCTGAAAGGAATAAAGATAGTAAGTCTTTGCTGAGAGAGTTCAGCAGAGACCAAAGCAAAGCACAAGTAAAGCAAGTAAGCAATATGAAAGATAAGTAGAAGTAGAGATATAATTTTTATAGTGGTTCGGACTAAGCCTACTCCACTCTTCTTCTCTTTTACTTGAGAAGGCTATCACTAGAACTTTGTTCACACAGAACAATCAGCAGGTGTGTTCACACAGAACAATCAGCAGGAGGACACTTAGTCCAATTTACACTAGGTCACTTAGACCAAATTAGTCACACATACTTTAAGTATATTTGAGAAAATCTTGCCTGCTATCTTCAAGTAGATTGCTCCTTAGTTGAGCAGATTGATAGCACTTGTTCAAACTTTATGATGTCTTGCTGAAGTCTTTAAGATGTTAGAGAGTTTTGTTGTTCAGTTCGTTGGAGGTTAGTTATAAATGAAATTTATGACTCCTATTTATACTTCTCCAGAAAATCTATCCGTTGGGAATTTGAAATAGATCCATTGGAGTATACTGTCCTTGATGTGACTTGTACTTTTACAGCAGTCCTTGCTTAGTTCAAAAAGTTAGCTGTTATTCTATCTTCTAGTGTCTTTCAGAAGAGTTTCCTAGAAGTTAACTAAGCAAGGGTAAAGATAACTTTTCTGACAATCTTGACTTTGATAATCAAAGGATCTTGCTTACTTCAGTCCTTGCTTATTTCTATTCTAAGCAGGACTATACTTGGGATATTCTAAGTGCATAAAGGGTCCTTGCTTATTTTCATTCTAAGCAGGACTATGCTTAGAATATTTCTTGCATCTTCAACAACCTTCTTCAGCAGACTTCAATGGTGATCAAATTCCTTGCTTAACTAAGTAGTATATCCACCTAACAAGTTGGATATTTTTCTAAGTTCTTTTACAACATTTAAGCAAGGACTATATATTACATCATCAATTCGTACATATTGAACAATAAATAAAAGTTTAAGCAAGGATAATATAAGTAGGGGTGCAACAACAAATGTGATGTCAATATTAAGAAACAGATATGCTCTGGTTATAGTGGATGATCACACAAGGTATACTTGGGTCAAATACTTTCACTCAAAAGATAAAGTTGCTCAGTTAATCATTGAGCATATCAAGAAAATAGAAACTAAGTCAGGAAAAACAGTAAGGGTTATAAGGAGTGATAGAGGAACAAAATTCAAAAATTCCCAAGTGAATAAATTCTGCACTGAAAAAGGGATATCACATTAATTCTTAGCTCCAAGAACACCTTAACAAAATGGAGTTGTGGAGAGGAAAAATAGAACTCTTATTGAAGCAGCAAGGACAATGTTACAAGAGTCAAAGCTTCCAACCCATTTCTGGGAAGAAGCAATTAGTACTGCTTGCTTTACACAGAATAGATCCTTGATTAACAAGACTTACAACAAAACACCCTATGAGTTAATGACTGGGAGAAAACCAACTCTTAAGTTTTTGCATGTGTTTGGTTGTAAGTGCTTTGTGCTGAGAGATTCATCAGAAACAAGAGGAAAATTTGATAGCAAATCTGATGAAGCAATCTTCTTAGGTTATTCTCTATCAAGCAAGGCATATAGAGTGTATAACCTAAGAACAAAGGTCATCGTGGAATCCATACAAGTTGTTTTTGATGATAGCAAGATTCCAGGAATGATTGGACAAGGATTGCATGAACCTCTTAGTTTTGAAAATGAATTGGATGCATGGATGGATCCACCAGAGACTGACGAATTACTCCTAAATGACAATTTTCCTCCAATCAGTGAGGGGGAGCTAATGATTGTACATGAGGTACCAAGGACTAATAATACATTAGAGACTAGAGAATTAGTATCTGATGAAACACAAGAGACTGGTAACACAAATATACAATCAGAGACAACTAACACACCAGAGACTAGTCAAGATGAGACAAATAGCTCAGGGGGAGCTAATGATGAAGAAGTCACTGGTTTAGGGGGAGCAATTTCTGATCCAACAACCAGATTGGATAATGTCAATCTAGAAGATGAAGCCTCATCTTCAAGATTAAATCTGCCACCTACAAGACCTTGGATGAGAGATCATACACCAGATTTAATCATTGGAGATTTAGAGGAAGGAGTCAAGACAAGAAGTGCAACACAAAATGAATGTATTTATCTCAGTTTTCTGTCAAAAATTGAGCCAAAGAAAATTGAAGAAGCACTTCAAGATCTTGATTGGATTATTGCCATGCAGGAAGAATTGAACCAATTCACAAGAAATAAAGTCTGGAGATTGGTGCCCAAACCAAGGAATAGATCAATAATTGGTGCCAAATGGGTCTTCAGAAATAAATTGGATGAAGCTGGTACAATAACAAGGAATAAAGCAAGGTTGGTAGCAAAAGGTTATTCTCAAGAAGAAGGAATTGACTATGAAGAAACCTTTGCACCAGTTGCAAGACTTGAAGCAATAAGGATTTTCTTGGCATAGCAGCCTATGAAAACTTCAAGGTGTACCAGATGGATGTCAAGAGTGCTTTCTTGAATGGAAAATTGGAAGAAGAGGTCTATGTTGAACAACCACCAAGTTTTGTAGATCCCAAGTTTCCAAACCATGTCTACAGGTTAGATAAAGCACTTTATGGCTTAAAACAAGCACCCAGAGCCTGGTATGATACTCTCTCTCAATTTTTACATAAATATAAATTTGTTAGAGGTATCATAGATAAAACACTTTTTTTATAGAAAACAAGGTTTTGATTTAATACTTGTGCAAATATATGTGGATGACATCATATTTGGTTCTACAGATGAAAAATTATGTGAAAGATTTTCAAAATTAATGCAATCTAGATATGAAATGAGTATGATGAGTGACATTTTTCTTAGGATTATAAATAAAGCAGTCAACTGATGGAATTTTCATTAGTCAATCCAAATACATTAAGAACTTACTAAGAAAATATGATTTGGTTGATTGTACATCTCCAAAAACACCCATGGCTACTTGTTAGGAATTATAACATTTGATGATGATGTATAACACTTAGAATTGTTAAATTTTGTAAATGTACAAATACCTGCAGTAATGCAATTTGAGAATCTACTATCAAGAAACTGCAGGAAAGCATCATAGACTACAATGAATGCACTTGGAGAGTTCAACAAATGTCAAAGTTGATCAAGCAAAATTAGCCTATCGAAGACTAAGTTTTTGTCTATCGGAGACTAAGCTTTTTGCCTATCGGGGACTAAGTTTTTGCCTATCAGAGACTAAGCTTTTGTCTATCGGAGACTAAGTTTTTTGTCTGTCAGAGACTAAGATTTTGGCTGTCGGAGACTAAGTTTTTGGCTGTCGGAGACTAAGTTTTTTGTCTGTCAGAGACTAAGATTTTGGCTGTCGGAGACTAAGTTTTTTGGTTGTCGGAGACTAAGTTTTTTGTCTGTCAGAGACTAAGTTTTTTGGCTGTCGGAGACTAAGTTTTTCGTCTATCAAAGACTAAGTTTTTGAACTATCGTAGACTAAGTTTTTGAACTGTCAGAGACTAAGTTTTTGAACTATCAGAGACTAAGTTTTTGAACTATCGGAGACTAAGTTTTTTGAACTGTCAGAGAGTAAGTTTTTGGTCTATCAGAGACTAAGTGTTTGTTCATCAGAGACTAATGTTGAAGCAACCAGAGACTATCCATCAGAGAATAAATTTCCACTGACATAAGGGATGACATATGACTAAAGACGGTGGAAATAAAGATAAGGATGGTTGTCCAATAAGGAGAGATTGGCTACCAAGGAAGCTTCAAGGAAATAAGTTATACACACACACACACACATCAAGTTGCAAGTATGAAACCTGCAAAGCCGCAAGCATGAAACCTGCAAAACAACAAGTTAAAATATTGCAGAGACAACTTATAACAACTTGAAGCAAGAAGTTCATTGAAGCTGGACTAATTATGTCCAGAGAAGCCCACAAAGATAAAGATATATTCTGCTGATATCTTATCTTGGGAACTCCAAGAAGAAAAATGGAAGCTGGTGTAGTGAATATACACCAGAAAAGTCACATAAACAGGCTGGCATCGAAGGGAGGCTGAATAATGAAGAAAGTTGTGTGACAGAGCTGCAAGTACCAATAAACTATAGAGATATTTTTGGTAAACAGCTTAGAATAGAAGCTTGGAGTACATGGAAGCTGTGTCTATAAATAGACATAGAGCAGCTGAGGTAAATATATCTGAGAGTTGAGAAACAACTGAAAAACAACAAGAAGATATCTTATCTCAGATCATATATCTCTCAGAACAACACTTCCATACATATTAAGAGAGTTAGCAGCTGTAATTATTTTTACATAAAAAGAAGCAAGTTATTACAACTTGAGAAGCTGTTTTTTTTTAACAGAAGAAATTGTAAATATTCAATTTAATTGACAATATCATTCTTTATTGTTGATTACAATTTATATCTTGCAATTTTGCTTTACTGTTTCTATTGTTGTATCATTTCAGTAAAGTTTTATAAATATTCTTGGAAATTAAATTGTTCATAACAGTTTAGTTTTGAAGAAAAGTTTATAATTGTATTCAACCCCCCTTCTACAATTACTCGCACGGGACAAACATTACTGCCACTAAGCTAGATAAGGATAAAAAGGGAAAGAAAGTTGATATAACTAGCTATAGGGGCATGATAGGCTCACTTTTATATCTAACTGCAAGTAGACCTGATATAATGTTTGCCATATGTTTGTGTGCAAGATTTCAAGCTGATCCAAAAGAGTCACATTTAATTGTTGTTAAAAGAATACTCAGATATCTAAAGGGTACTCCAAACCTTGGGGTATGGTACCCTAAAGAATCTGATTTTAAACTAATTGGCTATTCAGATGCTAACTATGCAGGATGTAAGCTTGACAGAAAAAGCATAAGTGGAAGCTACCAATTTCTTGGAGGCAGACTTGTTTCTTAGTTTAGCAAGAAACAAAATTCAGTTCAACCTCAATGGCTGAAGCTGAATACATTGCAGCTGGGAGTTGCTGTGCTCAAATCTTGTGGATCAAAAATCAACTCCTAGACTATGGTATGACATTATCAAAAATTCCTATTTATTGTGATAACACAAGTGCTATAGCCATAACTGAAAATCCAGTACAACATTCAAGAACAAAACATATAGATATAAGATATCTCTTCATTAGAGAACATGTTAGTGAAGGAAACATTGAATTGCACTGGGTTACAACAGATAAACAACTTGCTGACATATTCACAAAGCCTTTAGATGAACCTATATTTACTAGGTTAGTCTATGAATTAGGTATGTTGAATTATTCTTCTAAAAATTGAATAAAAAATTTCAAAAGCAAGTTTGTAAAACTGTTAGAAGCTAGAATTTAATTTCTAGATTGCAACTGTTCTTGTGTACAAAATTTTTAGAAGCTAGAATTTAAATTCTAGAATGTAGCTGTTATGAACAAACAGAATCTTTGAAGCTAATAATCATTATTTTTGATTATTGGATAACTAATGAAATAAAAATGAAGTAGAGACTAGGTTAATTTAGTCTCTGAAGAAATTTGAGTGAGAGACTAAAATGATAGTTATTTTTAATTAGTCTATGACTAGTTAAAAATAACCTATCGGAGACTAGTTAAAATTAGTGCCCAATAGTTATTTTTAATTAGTCTCTAATTAGTTAAAAATAACCTATCGGAGACTAGTTAAAATTAGTCTCTGATAAGTGAACACGACAGAGACTAGGGCAATCTTTGATTAAGGGGTAAATCGGTAGTTACTCATACTCACGATCAAAAACCGTTCACTATCTTTGGAATTGCAAACGTTTCTAATACTGTATTCAAACACATTTCAAACACAACTGCAGTTTCATTCACTCAAAGAACTCTCTCTCTCATATCTGTGCGATTTAACCTTCTTATGAAGAATTTTTTTTCCAAAGCTTTTCACAGATATCATCAATGGCATCCAAGACAGTGTGCTTCAAGTTTGGCGACTTCGACTTTATAAAGACTAACCATGCTAGAGTCGTGGACAAGAACGAGTTCGAGGCACAGTATCACCCTGTTGTAGATTTTCTACAAACATCACAACTAACGTATGCCATTTACGAAGCTCCCGCTCAGGCTGCTGAAGTTATAACAGCCATGTGGTCCACTGCTACAATCCAGGATGAGAGTGATGACTCTCTTGTGGTAACCTTTACTTATGATAATATTACATATGCTATTGACCATGTTGTAGTCAATAATGCTTTGCTTTTACCTGTGAATGATACATATGACCAAACTGCCTCTGATGAGGAAATTCTAGATATGTTTCGTTCCTTGCACTATGATACAGAAATTGCATCTGTAGGAACCATATCTAGACCTCACCTTAGGCAGGAGTGGTCTTTATTCTTTGATATTATCACTAAAGCATTCACTTCAAAATGCAGTGGTTATGATGTCATCACTACACTAACACAAAAAATTGCATATAGTGTACTGTACGATAGACACATAAATATAGGGCTGCTTATTTTGCATAACATGATAGCTAAAATTAAAACTAGTGATAAAAATAAAATATACTATGCTAGGTTTTTGATGATGATTGCAAATTATCTAATCCCTAACCTAGATATTACTAGTATGCAAATTGTGCCATCTGTTATGCAGAGTAAAAGAATATTCACTAATGTGAAGAAAAGAGCAGCAAAGGTAAAGGTTCCTCTCTCTTTTCCTCCTATCATGGGACAAACTCTCATTGATAGATTTCCTAACCTTTACAATTCATCATATTTTGAGGATCTTGAGCAACAAACTCGAAACCCTACTAATCCTCCAACTCATTCTTCACAACAATCTGCAGCCCCTTCCACAGTTTCTCAAAAGACTGTGGTTGTAAAAACAAAGACATCCAAAAAGTTACCCATAAAAATAAAAATAATAGAGGGTGACAGTGAGGTTGAGGGAGTTAAAGAGACTAAGTTGGCTACTCAGAAAAGAAAGAGAGTGATTACCCTAAGCCATAAACAATCCATTGATTCCCAAAAGGCTTTGGAGGTTAAAAGGAAACACAAAACTATGTTAACATCCTCCCAAAAGGATGCTAATATTGAAGAAAGTTCCCAACTAGGAACACCAAGTACAGAGTCTGCACAATCCCCTGTACATACAAAGGGGTAAGCCTAAAGAGAGAAAAGAAGTAAAAGAAAGAGTGACACAAAGAGTGCACACACTGAGTCTACTCAAATTGATGCTCCTCAAATTTTTGTTTTTGAGGAGTAGCCAACACTCCAAACTGTACATTCTCCTATCTCTTCTGCCATTCTTGATTCTTTAGAACTTGATAGTTCAAGTCCTCTTGATTTTTTCTAAGAGGAGCCAATACTCAAAGAGACTGACACACAAGAACCACTTGTTCAAAGTACAAGTGCAGTCAGGTCTCTTATACATTCCATGGAGAGATCCCTAACCACAGAAATACAAAGGGAACCCCCTCTTCTTGTAGTCTCACTAATTCTTCTTTACACCCCTTTTCTGTAGGACAGAGTGTACATATTCATATGAGTGAGGATGAGAGAATAATTAGTGAGAGTCAGACTCCTGACTTGGAAAAAGGAGAGGATATACACACAAATGAGAATCAAGCTTTAGAAAGCTTGGAAAAAGGAGAGGTAGAGAAGCTGGATGCCCAACTCGAGGAAAAAGGTGAGGGAGTGAGCAAGGATGAGATCCTTAAAGAAAATAAAAGAGAGAAAAATATGTTCTCAGCAGGTGACTTTCTCACACCTGTTGAGCCCTCCACCAATGAAGCCCTAATTTCCTCTGCTTCAACATCAACTACACCAACAGAGGAAATTGGGGGAAGCTCACAGCCAGGGGATGCATTACAAACATTGGTAGAAATGTCAAATGCTGATTTTGAACTGCTATATAGTCTACAACAAAACCAAGATCACATTTCAGCATTGAAGACACGCATTGCAGATGAACCTGTGCCTATAGAGATCGAAGATGAAAATGTAGACGCTTGGCTGGATGCAAGCTATACAAATTCATTGGATGATACAGCTGCCTAGCTAAGGCAGAATTATTTGACCAATTTGGGGTCAAGTGCAGTCTCTGAGGACGTGATCAAAATTGACAAGAAACATACGAAGTTCCAGCACTTCATGATCACGGGTCTCAAGGCTGCACTACAACATATTAAAGAGAAAATGGAGCTGGAGACAGAAAAGATCCGAAGATGCTATGAAGGACACCTTCCTTGGCGGATGCTGAATTCAATAGAGTCAAGATTAAAAGATCAATTATCCATCGAAAGGTGACTTCAAGCATTGGAGGCCAATGTCCACTCCATTATGCAGAAACAAGATAAATTCGATCACACTCTTCAACATTTAACAACACTGCTGGAAAAAGTGATTCCAACACTGGCTACTACTTCCTCTAAACCCTTAGATGCACAAACAAAACTCTAAGTATCATCATCATTTATAACTAACAATCTCTCCCTATTTATGATTATCAATTTGATAACCATAAATCTACTTTATGCATTGATGATGGTGTCAAAACCAAAGTTATACACTATAAACAAAAATTTAACAAAATTGTATTAATCTAATCTATTGTATTTGTATGAACTAAGAAAATAACTGTACAAGTATTTCCTATAACTATTACAAAAGTAAACATTTTAGACATTAGGATTCTCTTCTCTTTTGAGCTGAAACAAAGGGCAATGGATAACTTGATTCAATCGATTAAGAGTCATTTCGAAGGCCTTGTATTCTTTGATCTGGGTTTTGATCTGGAATCCTGAGCCTGTTGTCTTCTCCTCATGCTACAAGCTGTTCCAGCTCCTTTTGAAGAAGTCTTCTAAAATTGACTATGTTGACATTTGTGCTTGATTCCAGAGCTTCAAGGACTGATCTGATCTTTGGCAAGTTAGCTGCAGCAAGTTGTGACCAGTAAAAGGTGATGATATCCCCTTCTGCATTTTTGAATTCTACACCCATGGGGTTTGTGATCATATTAGGATATTCTTTAAATCCTTTTACTGGGGGCACATCCCTTACTGCTGCTGTATTCCCATCATCAGCTCTGGTTTCTTCAATCTCCTTCAACACTCTCTGTATCAGCAGGATTCTGAACTGGATGATATGTTCATTTTTGTGATAAGCAATTTGGCTTAGAACATGCATCACTTCCTCCAGGTCAAGCGCATCAACATCTTTGATTCTTATACTCTTCTTCTGCCCATCAGTTGATCTGTAGAATAACTTTAATGGTCTCTCTAAAGCTATGGGCAGGCTTCTTTCATCGTTGATGGCTTTCCTCAACCTCTCGATCATCCCCCTCAAGTCTTTGTTTAGCATCGATGTCTTTGAAATTAAGTTCAAGACCAATTCTAGTTGCTCAGCATCCATTCTCCTAAACTAGTCCAGAGTGAGAACTGTGACCCATTTTTCAGTTGAACGGTGATTAGCTTTTCCCTTTTATTGTTAGTCTTGACATTTATGCTATTTATTGAGAACATAAATGTCAGATTCTTGCGCCTTTCATCTCTTAGGGATTCAGCTAATGTGGGTGGTTCATATGTTATAGGAGAATGTGCTTGATCCTTTGCTTCAGATGACTTGGGTTTGGTGACATCAGGGGATTTTGGTTTTTTCTTTTCTTTATCCCCTGATGCATCCTTGGGAGGTTGAGATCTCCTTGGCTAAGGTTTCCTGGAGGATCTTGGCCTGACACTCTTTTTCTTTTTTTTTCTTCTTCTTCATTCTCCTTTGCCATTTCCCTTTCTTCCTCCTCTTGAAGTTGCTGTGCATATAGCGCATCAGCTTCCACAAGCTTCTTGTCTTGAGGGAAGACAAGCTCCACTTTCCCATCAATTACTGCTTCGACGGGTGTTGAAAAGTGGGATGTCTTCATGGCATCTCCAAGTAACTTAGGCCCTGATTGAGTATGTGATTTCTTTTTGGGTTCCTCAATCAAGATGCCTTTGCCCTTATCCCTGGTTTTTAGAGCAGGAGCAGTCACATCCCCTGATGGTTAAGCATTTGAGGGCTTCTCTGCAACATCCCCTGACGATGGCCCTGAAGATTTCTCCCCCTTTTTGACAGCATCATCAATGGAAGTTAAGAGTTGGGATGTGACTTGAAGAACTTTCTGTAGAGTGTCAGCCATAGATAGTTGCAGAGTTTCCATGTTGGCCATTTTGGTGGAGAACTTTGAAAGTTATTTGTCAACATTGTCAGCAAGTTTCTTCATCTGGAGCAAGGTTTGGCTGGTAACAAGAGAGTCAACAACTTGCTATAAATTGTTTATTTCGTTGGTAAAAAGTGTATAGAGCTTCTGATTTTCTACATCTACAGATTGCCCAATCATTATTTGTGATTTGAGCATCTTTGACAAAACTGGATCTGTAGTCCTGGAAAGCTCCTGTTTGATTAACCTTATTGTCTCTGTCATCTCATTTTTTTTAAGGAATAAATCAACTCCCAGGATTGGTAAAAGATCATCCATAGGAGTGTCATCTTCATCACTATCAGAAGAGGATGTTGTATTTACAGTATAAGTATCAAAATTTTCTCTATGTTCTTTATTTACAAGGATCTCATCCTTATCTCCCTCAATCTCTCCTTTTTCTGTGCCTTCTAAGGCATCTCTTGAAGACTCTCCTTTTTCTTTGCCTTCTAAGGCAGTACTCTCATCCTCTCCTTTTGCCAAAGTCCTCTCAGAGATTGACTTTGCCTATCTACACTATGTATTCTCTCATCCTCACTCAAAATTGTCCTAAAAGGGCTTCTATGGGTTGTGAGATCAGCTACTGTGGCTAGTTTAAGTAAATTATGTACTGTTTCTGGTTCCACAAAAGTGATTGGTGAATGAGTGGATGTAAATTGTGTATGTACAATTGGAGAAGTGTATGTTTCTATAGAAGATGTATATCCAGGTGGGGGAACATAAAGACTTAGTGCAGTAGTATATACAGTTGAGTTTATGTCCCCTGTCTGATCATCAGTGATTGTATCAATTAAAAAAGAGTCAACCATTTGAGTGTGTTGACTATCAATCACTATGTCAGGGATTATTGGCTCCTCCATTTGAGAAATTGGAGAATATGATCTTATGACACTTAATGTTTGTGTCATGATATCTGAAGAAAGTTGATGAATAGAGAGAGAAGGAAGATGTGTAGAAGGGAGTGTTGGCTGGATCACTGAATGAGGAGGTGATCCATCAAAAGAAATTGTGTGTGCACTCACTGTGTCAATTATCTACAAGTGGCTCTCAGAGACCCTGATGTTAGTTTCATCAGGGACTATGGTCAGCGTATGCGCCTCACTAAATTGTGTCCCTAGTTGGGTATTATTTTCAATAACTAATTCCTTTTGAGAGGAACTAGTTAGAAATGTGTTTAATTCCTTATCAAAAGCAATATCCTTTTTAGAGGATACTGCCTGGTCTGGCTGTAGGGTAACACTCGTGGCCACCTTCTTCTTCTTCAATCTCCTATAGCCAATCACTCTCTCTCCTTGCTACCCCTCACTTGTTGTGGTTACTTCAGAGGGTTTTCTTTTGGTATCCTTAGTCTTTTGGGAGACTAATGGTTGGGCTAATGAGAGTGGTTGTGTTGAAACTGATTGTACTACTTGGGTAGGCAGAGAAATGGTAGTGATCTCTGCCATAGTAGTTGAAGGAGAAGAAGTAGTAGGTTGAGAAGTAGAAGGGAGAGTATGCGATAGCTGTTCCATATGCAATGGAGGTGCAAACGGTTCCGCGGTATAAGATTTCTTTATTATTTCTAAAAATTATTTCTTTGTTTGTTTATAAGACTGTACAAAAATGTCATCCTCAAAAGAAAGGTTAGTAATTTGATCCTTAATGATCATTGACAAAAATCTAGCATGGTAAATCTCTGATTTTCTAAAGTTAAAACTACCCAGTTTATTTACAAGATCATCAAAAATTAATTTTCCTATATTTATATTTACATTCCTAATCATGGCATAAGTTTTCCTTAAAGTTAATGAGGTTATTACCTCAAAGTTAGAAGACTTACCTGAGAACACCTTTGTTATGGTGTCAAAGAGATAAGAAATCTCTCGCTTCACATTTACCCTCTTGAGGTCCTTGAACCTTAACATTGTGCTAAGAGCAGTGTTGTAGCCCAGTTCCCTCAAGAAATCGAGTAGATCTGCTGTACTTTGTACTTCCACAAGATTTTGTGTAGGTAGCCCAGTGCAGAATTAATTCTGAAAGGACTTATCTTACCCTTTTCAGAAGAATTTTGAACTAAATTCCTTTTACCACTTCAGGCCTCGTTGTGGAGTACATGAACTTTGCACTTGTCCAAAGTTGAGAGATGGCTTCACCAGATATTTCTTCATCGGTAAATATTGCTCTGCAATACTCAGAGTTGAGTAGATAGTTCATCATAGGCTTGAAGCAATCATTTACTTAGTCAATGTCAAAGAAACCCACATAGTTTGTGGGTAGAACCACCAGATTTCTTGGAAGTTTTTGAACATTGCTGGGTGCCATTGATGCTGTTGGAGATCTGAAGTTCTAGGGTATCTGTGAATATGAGAGAGAGAGAAAAAAAAAGAAAGCTCGAACGAATATCAGAGTCGGTATTTCAGAAAGAGAGAGAGAGAGAAAGTATAAATATCCGCCTTTTGATGTTTGAAAACCATTCCTAAAAACACGTTATCAGGGTGTCACATCAATTCTGCGGTGACACATCATCAGGGACAAAAGAATTCCTTGATAAATTATTATCACAGACTCGACACAAAAGCTTTTTACCTGACCCTCAAAAGCCTTTTACCTGACCGTCAAAAGCCTTTTACCTGACCGTGATGTTTAATGTATATACCCTGACCCTTATGCATAGATCGGATACCCTGACCCTGATGCTTGAGTCAAATACCTTGACCCTGATGCGTGAGTCGGATACCCTGACCCTAATGCTTCTCGACAGAGACCCTGACCCTGATGCATCAGACAAAAACAAACAAACACACGCAAAACATACAAATATATGTACATATTTACATTTTTAACATACATAGTCACATATCAACTAAATTTATTAGGAATTCATTAGATGAGTTAGGAGTTCTAGAATTTAGGCATTTGATAGTTTGAGTTGTTCCAACAGCCTTTCTGACAAGTCTTTAGCAAGATTATTGAACTTCATTTTGCATAATTAACCATACCCAGCTCTCCCACAAGATTGGAAAAAGTGGCTTCATCAAGAGCCTTGATGAATATATCTGTCAGCTGCTTGTTTTTGGTACAAACTGTAGTTTAATGGTTCCATTCATAACATGTTCCCTGATAAAGTGATATCTGATTTCTATATGTTTGGTTATGGAATGTTGCACAGGAGTTTCAGCAATGGCAATGGCATTAGTGTTATCACACCTTATTGGAATTTTGTTGAAGTTTAGTCCATAGCCCATTAACTGATTTTTCATCCATAGGATTTGTTCACAGCAACTTCCAGCTGTAATATATTCAGGTTTAGCAGTTGATGTTGAAATTGAATGCTGCTTTTTGCTGAACCAAGATACAAGCCTTCTTCCTACAAACTAACAGCTTCTTGTTGTACTTTTTCTGTCAATTCTGCATCCTCCAAAGTCAGCATCAGAATAACCCAGTAATTCAAATCTAAACTCCTTTGGATACCAAAGTCCCAACTCTGTAGTGCCCTTAATGTATCTCAAGATCCTTTTCACTGCTATGAGATGAGACTCCCTTGGATCAGCTTGATATCTTGCATAAAGACATGTTGCAAACATAATGTCAAGCCTACTTGCTGTTAGATAAAACAATGATCCAATCATTCCCCAGTAAGTCTTTAGATCAATTTTTTTTCCATTCTTATCAGGATCAATCTTGGTTGCTGTGACCATTGGTGTCTTTGCTACTTTTGAGTCCTCCATGTCAAATTTCTTGAGAAGTTCTTTGACATACTTTGTTTGATGGATATAAATCCCATTAGTGACCTGTTTGATCTGCAGTCTCAAGAAATAAGACAATTCACCCATCAAACTCATTTCATACTTGCTTTGCATGAGTTTGGAGAACTTTTCACACAATCTAGTGTCAGTTGATCCAAAGATAATATCATCATCATATATTTGAACCAGGATCAGATGACCTTGGTGTTGTCTAAAGAACACTGTCTTGTCAATGATACCTCTTGTGAACTTGTTTTCCACCAGAAACTTAGACAGTGTGTCATACCAAGCTTTAGGAGCTTGCTTCAGTCCATAAAGTGCTTTCTCTAGTTTGTATACATGATTAGTAAATTTTGAACTTTCAAACCCTGGAGGTTGTTGTATAGACACCTCCTATTCCAATTTCCTATTGAGAAAAGCACTTTTCACATCCATTTGATAAACTTTAAAGTTTGAATGTGCTGCATAGGCTAAGAAAATTCTTATTGCCTCAAGTCTGGCTATTGGTGCAAAAGTTTCATCAAAGCCAATCCCTTCCTCTTGAAGATATCCCTTTGCAACCAGTCTTACTTTGTTCCTTATAACAATGTCAGCTTCATCCATCTTATTTCTGAATACCAATTTGGTGCCTATTATAATTCTGTCTTTGGGTTTAGGCACCAACTTCCATACTTGATTTCTTATTGATTCAGTTCTTCTTGCATAGCCATGATCCATTCTGCATCTTGAATGGCTTCTTCAAATTTCTTTAGCTCTAATTTTGAAAGAAAACAAGCATATAGCATTTATTAGAAGTTACTTTTCTAGTTTGCACTCTCTTGTTTGGATCACCAATAATTAAATCTGTTGTGTGACTCCTAGACCATTTAGGATTAGAGGTGTATCTTGATGAGCTTGCTTGATTATCGTCTCCTCCCCTTAAGATTGTGCTCCTAGCTTCTGAGAAAACTCCCCCTGAATTAATGTTTAAATCAGGGTTAAAGTTATCCCCTGATCGTGCATGCCTTGATGAATGATCCCCTGATGGAGTATTCCCTGACCTGTTGTCCAGGGGATTAACTCTATCTGTTGAAGGGGCTTCTATAATGTTTGGATTGACATCAGGGATGGTTAAATTCTCCATTTGTCTGTACTTATCAGCTTCATACTCTTGATAATCAGAATCATCTTCATTTTCAAATCTGAGTTCCTCATGAAAACTAGGGTCTTCAAGTCTAGAAATTTCTTGATCATCAAAAGCTACATTTATAGACTTCATCACTACCTGGAGTCTCTTGTTGTAAACCCTGAAGGCCTTAGATGTCAGGGAGTAACCTAGGAAAATTGCTTCATCAGCCTTTGCATCAAATTTTCCTAAGTTCTCACCAAAGTTCCTTAATACGAAACATTTGCATCCAAAAACATGTAGGAACTTAATGTTTGGTTTCCTCCCTGTCATTAGCTCGTACGGTGTCTTGTTGTGAGCCTTGTTGATCAAAGACCTATTTTGAGTGAAGCAAGCAGTAGAAATTGCCTCAGCCCAAAAATAAATAGGAATTCTTGCCTCTGTTAGCATTGCTGATAAGTCCATAATTTATATATTTTTACCACCTTAATTATGCTCAATTTGTTATTATTATTAGATTATTTATTGCTTGTATTTTATTTTGCAGGAAAATAAATAAACAAAAGAGTTATGTGAAAATAGGACTTGTCAAGATACAATTTGAAGAATTGAAGATTTTTTCAAGAATGAACCTAACAAGTTGAAGAAATCTCCACTACTTGAAGTAATAAAGTGATAGAGATTGGATGATATCAAAAGAGTTCAAGAGATGAAGTTGGAAGAAACTAAATACATTCCAAGTTATAAAATTTAGAGTTTTCATATTATAGGAATGTATCTAGTTAGGTCGATAAATACTTGTACAATTAAAGGCTAAGGAGAGTTTTTTTTAGTTTTGAGTTTTCTTGTTCAAGTTTACACTTTTTCATTCATTTTTCTACTTTCTTCCTTCAGCCGTCTATACATTATTTTTCTTATTGCTTCTATTCAATTACCAATTATTTCATCTTTGTAAACACTTGATTACGAAATCAATAATATTTTATTTTTCATTATTATATCTTTCATTACAGCTTTATATTTCAATATACGTCACAATGATTTTCTACTTCGTTATTACTGTCTCTCCTAATTATAATTTATTTATGTTTAAGTTAGTTTAAATTATTCCGTTTAAAATATTCATATCGTATTTATTGTTTTATTTATATTAGGATTAATTACACAATCTTCTCAATCATTACGTCTCTATTTCGCCTGAGTTAAATATCAAAAATATTAGAATTTTCTAATCTCTGTGGATCGACCTGTACGAGCATTGATACTACAAGGATCTGTGCACTTGCAGAAATTATACACATCAAGTTTTTGGCGCCGTTGCCGGGGATTAAGATTAATTTTAAATTCTTGATGTTAATTCTTCGATTTAGTTTATTAATTATATATGTTTATATTTATTAATTAGTTCTACGTTGTGATTTCAGGGAAAAAAAATTTTGGTCGTTAATTTTGAAATTGTGGACTTAATACTCTTGATCTTAAAACTTGTGACGAATCGGTTCAGAAAGGACGTTGGATCGCAATCTTGGCACACCAAGTTATTTTGATCATTAGTGTTATGTCACCGAGGTACCCAATTTTTTTTTCTCTCTTTTCTCACAATATAAAATATAAAAAAAATTTAAAGTGAAAAAAAATTTTTAAAATAAAAAAACTGCCATTTATATTTATATATACATTTTTAGTTAAATATTATGTGCGCATTCATGCATTTTTCATGCTCACTTAGGCACAAAACACTAGGTTTGTTTATTTTTTTTCTAGTAGCATATTAATTGTTTACTACTTTTATATATTACGTGCTTGTTTACGTGTGCATTCCTTTTAATAATTTTTTAGGGCAAAAACCCAACATAAAGATAAGGTGGAGATTTTATCATCCTTCCTTGGCCCAAAAAAAAATCACTAAATCACATATTGAGGTAGTCTAAATGGAGTTCTAAAATTTTAATTATTCTCTATTGGTGTCTAGGCAAGCTATTGCTTACCTGGCCAAGGAATTGGTGTCTTGGAAGGCGTTGTTAAGGCTATTTACTTTGGGAATAGTGGTTATTTAATTAGTCACCTTGATTTTCAAGGAGAGACTCCCACATGCCGACCTGGCCAATTGGTTTGAATAATTTTGAATTTGGTTGGACCTTTTAGCTTATTTTAACAAGTTAGGAGTTGTCTAGAATTTTAGGATTTTCATAAATTTAGGAAATATTTTTTTTTTGTTTTTATTTTTATGCTTACTTGACTATTTGCCTATTTGTTTGGTGTATGCAACAATCAACTTGGGTTAGGGATAAAACATCTAAAAAACTTGTGAGAAAACTTCTAAAAGAGTCAATTGAATTAAAAATGGCATGTCAAATTCAATCAAACATAGCCCTTAAGGATCGTTGTTATCTAGCTCGATCGGCCCAACCCACATGTATTGTCCTACCGGAACCCAATGGTAATAATTTTAAACTTAAACCACATTTTGTAAGTATGTTACCTAGGTTCACTGGTGAAGAGGATCCATACATGTTTATACAGGAGTTTGAGGAAGTTTGTGCTTTAATGAAAATTCAACAGTTGAGTGAGGATTCAGTTAGGCTTAGATTCATCACTTTTGCTTTAAAAGATAATGCCAAGAAATGGTTATATAGTCTTCCGAACAAATCTATCAAAACATGGGACGAGGTTGTTATTGTTTTTCTCAAGAAATATTTTCCAAATCACAAAATTGCCAAAATAAGGACTGAAATTAATCAATTTTCTCAATATGAAAAAGAGTCTTTTTGGAAATATTTTGAAAGATTTAAAAATTTGTTGTCCCAGTGTCCACACCATGGAATTGAATAATGGAGACTTTGTCAAATTATTTATGAAGGCTTATATTATCAAACTAGAACCATGGTTGAATTTATGTGTCAAGGTGAATTTATGGCTAAAAGTGATGAACAAGCTTGGCAATTTTTAGAGGATTTAGCCGGAAAAAGTATGAAATAGGAAACAACAGGGGATAATGAAAGGCCTAGGTCATCTAGGGGTATACATGTAGTTGAAAATTCCGTTGCAATCGAGGCTAAATTGGCGAGTATGCTTAAAAGACTTGAAGTGCTAGAGACTAAAAGCCCATCAGGAGTACACCAACTTTTGACACCCATGTGTCTTAAGTGTAATTCACCTAGCCATGTGATAGAAGAGTGTTCTAGAGTCATGTCCCAAGCCGAGGAGTTTGAACAAGTAAATGCAATGTTTCAAAGGCTTAGGAATGACCCGTATGCTCCCACTTATAATCCTGGTTGGAGAAATCACCTAAATTTTTCTTGGAATCAAGGCCCTTCGTATCAAGGTAGTAATCTACCACAAGTTAGTGCACCTCTCACTAATTACCCCAAGCCTAATTTTGCTCCACTTCCTAATGCCAATTCTATACCTCAGCCACAGTTTCCACCAGGTTTTCCCAATGTCAATGATAAAAGACTAAGTGGTCTAGAGAAAAATGTTGAAGCACTAGTGAAATCTCAAGAAAATTTTATGCATAATATGACTCAAGATCGGCAATTGTTAACTACAAATGCCCAAGCCATCTCTCAATTAGAGGTACAAATAAGTCAGTTAGCAACTATTGTTAGTGAGAGAGAAAAGAACAGATTTCTTAGTCAGCCAGAGGGTAATCCCAAGTTTTCAAACTCTAACCAGAGATCTACTCAAGTTAATACTTTAGATAGTAATTCTACTAATCAAGTAAATTCCATAATCACCTTGAGATCTGGTAATCTTTTTAACAATCATGCTGGACTTGATATTGAGGAAGAGAAAATTTTGAATGCTAAGTCTAGTCCATCGAGTTCTGAATCTATTCAATTGGAGAAACTCATTTCTCTAAGCCAGAAGGGCCTGTATCACAAATTGTTGAGCCCAAGATAGTTGAATCTAAGTCTAGTGAAAAATACTTCAAGCCAAAAGCCCCATCTCCATCTAGACTTATCTTTAACAAGCAATCAACTAATTTGGATAAAATTCTAGAAGTATTTAAGCAAGTAAAAATAAACATTCCTCTTCTAGATGCTATTCAACAAATTCCCTCTTATGATAAGTGTGGCGCCCCCGGAAATCCCCCGAGCTGGGTCTCGGGCACTGTCAGCAATTTGGGCGATAGTCCTCGAGATCCCCAGGCTGGAACCCTGGGCTACACCAGAAAACTACAATACAACATCACATAACAGCAAAACAAACAACACAGCCAAGCATTTACAACACTCATGTGAGAAATACATTCTCAAATACATCATTAAAAATTCTTACGGTCTACATCATCTTACAAAACCTCAAAACTTGAAATAATTAAGCTGTAGTAGAAACAAAACTTTTAGATGGCTCATACAGCCTTACAACTTAAACATTCTTATGCCATTCTCTCTTTCCCTTTCTTAGGCGATTCAGCCTTCACGACATAACCTGAAAAACATTTCATAACATTCCACATGAGCGTTTACGCTCAGTAAGTATATATTCATAAGCAAGAAGAACAGATAATTCAAAAGCTTTAATATTCTTTGAGGTTGGGCGAAGCAATGCCAACACCTCGTGATAATTAATAAACATGTATCATTTAGGGTACCCGAGTGATATCAAGGGTTAACCCTCTTTCAATAAATCATGATTCGCCCTCTCTTCATCAAATAATGTATCACCTGACCAGACTGATCATTATCTGACTTCCTTTAACAATCAAATTTCATCCTAGCTGGTCAGCCTGGTCGTTTGATCCATCATTTGACATACGTAGTCACTTGCAGAAACCAATTAATTTGCGAAAGGTTTGATTACTGATGCCTTGCCTCGGTCTATCATTCCCTATCATCATTGGCCAGAATACCAGGTGAAAGCATTCAACAGACCTTTAACTCCCCCGTATGGAATATATCTTCTTGAAAACATTTTCTCATTTTAAATTGGCATCCTACACAATTAAAAATAGCGACTACCAAACACATTGGGGTGCTCAACAATTAAAAGTAGACAATCAATGATTTTTCTATATACCCATACGGAAGCATGCTCAGGTGTGCATACAAGTTCACGACTGCAGCACCCTTACATCATCATCATCATCTTTTGGTGTGCTAGTGATTTTAAACAGCTAGTAATCACCCAATAACATGTAGCTCAATCATTAACATCTTTTCACGTACATCGGATCAATGATCGTACGTTACTTAATCATGAATGAGATCATCATCATGCGTAAGCTTTAACATCATTCATTTACGTAAATCAAAATAATGATTCTACGTAATCAGTAAGAAAGAAAGTGGAATGAATATATACTTGCCTTGGTCCTTAGCTAAAATCACTATACTGGTTGCAAAAGGGTTCTGTAAAACATCATTGTTGGTATAACATGAGAAATCCATACTTAAAAGATGACCATTTAGATTAGAAAATGGTTATCAGGGCATGAGGTTGCCCTCCGAGGAAAATTTCACTCGTCAGAGACTAACAAATATCTCATCAGAGACTGTTGACGTCATCTTAGCTCATCGGAGACTAAGGCTGACGTCATCATCAGAGACTAATTAACTCATAAGAGACTGACGATGTCATCTTAACTATTTAGAGACTAAGGCTGACGTCATCATCAGAGACTAATTAACTCATAAGAGACTAATGACGTCATCTTAACTCATCGGAGACTAAGGTTGATGTTATCATCAGAGACTAACATTTACTCATCGGAGACTAACATTAACTCATCAGAGACTAATGTTATCTCGTCAGAGACTAACTTCATCAGAGACTAATATTTACTCATCGGAGACTAACATTAACTCATCGAAGACTAACATTAACTCATCAGAGACTAATGTTATCTCGTCAGAGACTAATATCAACTCATCAGGGACTAGCTTCATTAGAGACTAATATTTACTCATCGGAGACTAACATTAACTTATCAGAGACTAATGTTATCTCGTCAGATACTAATATTAGAGCTTGTCTCTGTTTTAATGGAAGACCTTACAATAACAAACTCAACCTAGGATACCTCATGAACATGAATATGTAAAAGAATGCAACTTTTCTTTCAAAGCTTTATTCTTCTTTGAAAACCTAGTATACATGGCTAATACTCTCAGACGATATGCAAAAAGAAACAATCAGAGGAGAACTTAAGATTCTTACCTCCTGGGTTGACGAAAGAGATCAAAGCCTGATTGAAAGTAATCGTCCAAAAGAAAGAACTTAAAATTATACGGATATGGTAGGTTTAAAGAAGAACTTTGGAAGAGAAAATCTTTAGAAAAGAGACTGAAATATTCCTTCGAATGAGGTATTTATAGTAGGTTGAGATTAATCGTTAAGATAAAATCATTGGTTAATAAAACGACTACTCATCATGACTCTTCACAGCTAAGTATATGTAATAAGCAGCTGTTGTCCTTCATGCACATACGCTTTATCCACTCATAACACACAAGCAGCTTACTAATCTGATTAATGTACGTAGGCAAAGATGTCATCATACTTAAGCTCCTTAGTCCTCCATAGGACTTAACAATCAGAATGCATGGCTCCCTCTAGTACTTACGAAGGTTACCAACATAAAAACATCAATTGATTGTCCTTGCAACCAACATCCAAAGAAATATAACCCCTTTAATGGGTCCAAAAATTTTTAGACATTCAAAAACATCATATATTAACTATACACGTTAATATATATAAAAAAACAATATGAATAAATAAATTATTTATAGATAAACAAATTTTCTGGGTCGTCATTAGCTGATATCAAGGGGATAAGTCCAACAATTGTTCAACATAAAATTCACTTGGTAGAAGATACTAAACCAGTTAGAGACCCACAAGGGAGGTTGAACCCTGTCCTCAAAGAGGTTGTTAAGAAATAAATTTTGAAGTGTCTTGATAATGGGATCATTTATCCCATCTTTGATAGTCCTTGGGTTAACCCTGTACAGGTTGTGCCTAAGAAGTCTGGGATCATTGTGGTCCCAAATGAAGAAAATGAGTTAATTCCCACTCGTGTCTAGTCTGGTTGGAGGGTATGCATAGATTATAGGAAACTCGATGCTGCCACAAGAAAAGACCATTTTCCCTTACCATTTATTGACCAAATTTAAGAAAGGTTAGCTGGTCATGCTTATTATTGTTTCCTAGATGGTTTCTATGGTTATTTTCAAATTTATATTGCCCCTGAAGTCCAAGAGAAAACCACTTTCACTTGTCCCTTTGGAACATTTGCCTATTGTCGCATGCCTTTTGGGCTGTGTAATGCCCCAGCCACTTTCCAAAGATGTATGATGAACATCTTTTCTGACATTGTAGAAAATTTTCTTGAGGTCTTTATTGATGATTTTTCCATTTATGGTTCATCATTTTCAGAGTGTCTTCACCATCTTGACTTAACTCTTAAAAGATGTAAAGAAAAAAATCTGCTTCTAAATTTGGAAAAATGTCATTTTATGGTTAAAAAAGGTAATTTCCTTGGCCACATTGTGTCTGAGAAAGGAATTGAAGTGGACAAGGCCAAGATTGATATAATTGCCAATTTACCACTGCCCAAATCTGTTAAGGAAGTTAGATCATTTTTAGGATACGCTGGTTTCTATAGGAGATTCATTAGAGATTTTAGTAAGTAATCAAGACCTTTGACCAATTTGTTAGCTAAGGATGCCAAATTTGAGTTCAATGATTTATGTCTACGATCGTTTGAACAACTTAAGAAAGCGTTGATCTCAGCTCCCATCATTAAATCACCAGATTGGGGACAACCTTTTGAACTAATGTGTGATGCATCTGACTATGCAGTTGGTGTTGTTCTAGGCCAAAGAGTCAAAAAAGTTCTGCATGTCATATACTATGCTAGTAAGACCTTGAATGATGCCCAATTGAATTATTCAACTACTGAAAAGGAACTCCTAGCAGTAGTATTTGCCCCAGAAAAGTTTAGGTCTTATCTCATTGGCTCTAAAATCATTGTTTATACTGATCATTTTGCACTTAGATATCTCCTTTCCAAGAAAGACTCTAAAGCCCGGTTGATTAGGTGGGTCTTGTTGCTCCAAGAGTTTGACATAGAAATTAGAGACAAAAAAGGAGCTAAAAATGTTGTTGCTGACCATTTATCTCGTATAGTTATTGAGTCTAATTCTGATGTACCACTACACGAATCTTTTCCTGAGGAACATCTTTTCTTTATTTCTAACTCATCTACTCCTTAGTTTGCTGATATTGTGAATTACTTAGTCACTAATGATTTTTCATCTCATTGGTCCAAACAAGATAGGTTGAAATTTCTTTCACAAGTCAAACATTTCTTTTGGGACGACCCTTACTTATTTAAGTATTGTCCAGACCAAATAATTAGACGGTGTGTCCCTGTCCATGAGTTTATGAGCGTTTTATCATTTTTTCATGACCAAGCTTGTGGACATTTTGGAGCTAAGAAAACAGCTGCCAAGATCCTTCAGTGTGGATTTTATTGGCCTAATTTGTTTAAGGATGCAGCTGAATTGTGTGCCAACTGTCATAGGTGTCAACTTTTAGGGAGGATCACTAGACGAAATATGATGCCTATGCAACCCATCCTTGTTATTGAATTATTTGATGTCTGGGGTTTAGATTTCATGGGTCTCTTCACCAATTCATTTGGTAACTTATATATTTTATTGGTAGTAGATTATGTGTCTAAATGGGTTGAAGCTATACCGACAAAGACAAATGACAGTAAGGTTGTTATCCAATTTTTGAAAGAGAATATTTTCTCTCGTTTCGGTACCCCTAGAGCCAAAATTAGTGACCAAGGTCGTCATTTTCGTCATAGGCAATTTGAATCACTGTTGAGCAAGTACTCTATTACCCACAAACTTGCCACTCCTTATCATCCCCAAACAAGTGGCCAAGTGGAAGTTTCAAATAGGCAAATCAAACAGATTGTGGAGAAAACAGTGAATTCCAATAGGAAAGATTGGTCTTTGAAATTGATTGATGCACTGTGGGCTTACTGTACAGCCTTTAAGACCAATCTAGGGATGTCACCTTATCGCCTTGTGTTTGGGAAAGCTTGTCATCTTCCTGTTGAACTTGAACATCGAGCCTTGTGGGCTATTAAGTATTTGAACTTTGACTTAGATGCAGTTGGGGACCTTATAAAGTTGCATTTAAATGAGTTAGATGAACTTAGGAATGATGCATATACCAATGCCAAGATTTATAAAGAACGAACTAAAATTTTTCATGATAAATCCATTTAGCGGAAAACATTTGTTGTTGGTCAAAAAGTTCTTTTGTATAACTCCAAACTCCATCTTTTTCCTGGAAAATTACGGTCTAGGTGGGATGGACCTTATATTGTCAAGACAGTTTATCCTCATGGTGTAGTTTTAATTGAGGATCCAAAGAGTGGCAACACTTTTAAGGTAAATGGTCAGCGCCTTAAGCCATTTTTACAATTTCAGATGAATGAAGCTGAACAGGTGATGTACCTTTATGATCCTCCTCCTTTGCGATGAATGATACTTGTTTTACTTTCTTTACTTGTTCAAGGTCCAACTCTTTCTACATTATTCTTTCTTTTGCTTTAATTACTTTCATTGAGGACAATGCATGACTTAGGTGTGGGGGAAGTATTTCACAATTTAATTTTGTCTTTATTAATTATTTTTGTGTTTACTAACTAGATTGTTTTAATATTATGTTATTTAAAATTAAAAAAAAAATTAGAAAAACAAAAGAAAAATAAAAATTGCTTGCGATTGGTAAAAAGAAAATAAGAAATTAAGTTCTATTATGTCTAAAAAGTTTTGTAAGATTAACATTTCATTTTAAATGACCTTATACAGAGACATACATATTTTAATTTTGAACTAATAACTCATTTTATATGATTTTAGGCTTTCGAATCATGAGTATTCTAATTCTTTCACTAGTCGTCTTTTGTCACTTATCCACCTAGTAATGTCTTAATATACGTAATGTGACGACCCCAAAATCCCTTATTGGATCAGGGCTTCGTCAAAAGAAGGAAAAAATAACCACACATCCATTCATAGTATAAATATTGGAAAAAGGCAATATTAAGGAGTTATTACAATCCAAAAATAACATAATTTCAGCGGAAGCTATTTCATCTTTACAAATTACAAATCAAAGATCATTACAACTTCTAATATCTTCCTTCCTTCCTTCCTCAACGTTATTAAAAGAGTAAATAACTTAGTAGTCGATCATCTTTGCTTTCTCCTTGTTAGAGGGTTCAGCCTTTGTATTGTGTCCTGCAAGACGTTTAAGTTCAACAAGAGTGAGCGATTTACGCCTAGCAAATATATAAACAATTTAGAGAAATAAATGTGAAATATTTAAAAAGTTCAATTCTGTTTGTGAGGCTCAGTGAAACAATACTAATGCCTCAAAAATCTTGAAAGAAACTTTAGGATCATTGATGATAAGCAACATGTAATCCTCCTTGAAGAAAATAGGTATTCACCCGCATACAATCTTTTCAAAAATATCATCGGGGGCTAAACCCGTTGGATTTGCTAACCATATAGTACACAGCTGACCCTACTGTGACCGCATGATCCTTCCTTATGTGAACGTACGTAGTCACGTAAAATTTCCTCTGGGTCAGGTGAAGAACAAATCAGCACCTTACCTTTCCTCTAGCTAACCATGTGGCATAACCCATTTAAGGGACATATCATTCTCATTCATTTGCACAGATATAAGATTGAATAATATTTGATAAATCAAAGCTCCTTTATATCCATGCACTTTCATTCATATCATGCTAGTGGAAATTAAAGCATAGCATGCCGATTCACAAGGAATTTTAACATAAAAGTCATAACCTTCTACGCATGTCGAATCAATTGATCATGCGCTTAATTGAAATAAGCATAAGAGTGAGAATATACTTGCCTCGGTCCCTTGCACACAAACAATTTCAATTTACTTGAGAGTGAAAGATTCTGTAAAATATACATAACCCAAAATAAATTTAGTACTTTGGTTAAAATATGAGAGAAAGTGCATATGTGATGTCCTTAAACTTTTAATGTTTCCCAAACTGCTATAAGAACTATGTAGGGTAAATAAATAATTAAAACTTCATAAAATAATCTCAAGAAAATAATGCGTTTATAGTTTTCAAGACAAACTGCGCATCAGGGGATAACTGACCATCAGTGGGTAAACTACCCGTCAGGGGATGTTTTCCCCACCATTAGGGTAACATTCTCTTGTTAGGGAAAAGTCATCAGGGGATGACTTCTCGACCATCAGGGTATCTTTTACCCGTCAGGGAATGATCTCTCAACCATCATCGATCATCAGGGTATGGCTTGGTAATCACAAAGCTCGTCAGGGACTAACATATTTTGCCCATCAGGGATTACTGATGATGTCATCAGGAACTAGTCTTAGCCTATCGGGGACTAAGGCTAACGTCATCAGTGACTAATCTCAAACTTCCTTTATCAGAGACTAACAACACTCTTCCTTCATCGGAGACTAACACATCTCATCAAAGACTAACATATCTCATCAAAGACTACCACCAACACTGTCGAAGACTAACTTTAGAAGTTGTCTCAGGTACAGTGGTGTCTTCCCCACTTCTCCAAGGGTGGTGATCTCAACCATAACCACACTAAGGTCAAATCTCATCATCCTCTCAGTGATTCATAACGTTTCCTAGGGTCTGCAAGCCTTCCTAGACATAGTTTAGGGTTCAAAACTTAGGATGAAGAAAATACTCAAGCCTGGTGTCGTAACTACTGACAATAAGGAACGTTTGGTGGTTAAAGGTTTGTCTACCAGGGGGTTGTCAACAATATTAGACCCATCTTGGATAGCTTTTCGAAATAAATGACATTAACTCTAGGTGTTAAAAACATGCCTCAAATCATACTTTTGGAAATAAATGAACAAGGTATTAAACGTGGTATGTATGACAGAACAAAAGTGTAAGAAATAGAGTAGGACTTCAATGAAATGCTCTTACCTCCTTGGCTGTAAGAAAGAGTTAAAAACTCTAGTTGTTCTTCCAAAAGGACAGTTGTCTTGAGGGTAAGCTTGGATTTGGTGGTATATTGTATAGAAATTTATGAAGGTGGGACTAGGGTTATAACAACGTGATATATATATATATATATATATATATATATATATATGTTTTCCCAGTGAGATGGCCTAGAACTTGTAGAAGGGGGGTTGAATACAAGTTCTTACAACTTTTTCCGAATTCCTGTTCTTTAAGAAATTAACTTTCTGCGGAATATAAAGAACAAGATCAAAACTTTATAAACAATTGTTTTTATTGATTTAACAATTGATTACAAGTTTTCTAACAATCAAAAACAAGCTTTGATCGTCAGCTTCTATTCTGTGTATTTAGAGATAATACAACCCTTTCAAATCTCTATGGTATATAGACATACACAGCTTCGAATTACAATTCTGTAATTTATAATTACAGCTTCTAAAACTAAGTTTACAAAAACCTAGCTTCCTAATTCAAATCAAATACAATCTTTCCAATTGAAAGATTTCTAACAAGTTTCCTTGTCAGCTACGTCTTCAATAAAGTCTAAGTGTTCATGGACGACTTTCCTTCTTTGATTTGAACTCTAACTCCATCAGCGATTAAGTCCTCGACTAATCTCCGATAGCTTCTTTAATTAGTCCCTGATCACTTCGAGTAATCTCCGATGCTTTACAACGTGTAATCTCTGATGCTTTACTTCGTGTAATATCCGATGCTTTACTTCGAGTAATCTCCGATGCTTTGGCTTTAGTCTCTGGTGATGTCAGCATTTAATCTCCGAGGTATTGTTTTAATCTCTGATGACGTCAGCATTAATCTCTGACTCTTTATTACAATCCCCGATGACGTAAGCTTTAATCTCCGATGACCAATCCTTCAATCTCCGATGAACAAAACATTTTAATCTCCGATGAAGGATTCTTCAATCTCGGATGGGCAAAGTCCAATCTCTGATGAACAAAATTTTAATCTCTGATGGACTTTTCCCTTAATCTCCGACAAGCCAAAATCAATCTCCGAAGGACTAATTAACTTAAACAACTTGTTGAACAAACTCAACGAGTATTCCAGCAGTGCATACAAAAGTAATGAACCTATCTCTTTATTATAATGACTAAATTACAAACAAGAGATACTACTGCTAGCTACAAAACTAAAGTGTTACAAACCAACACTTTTCTGTACATTTGTATTTCTAAGTATTCTAAAGACAATCATCATCAAATGTTAATAAAACCTAACAATCTCCCCCTAATTATGAATATCAGAATGATAAGCATAATTTCAAGGTTGATGATGATGTCAAAACTAATCTATTACAAATACTTAGAAAAAGAATAAAGAATAATAAATGATACAAATGTACCTGAATTTTAGATCTTCGATCTATCATTCAGCTTCACTCCCCCTGGATAATTTACCCAGCTTCTCTGAGTATTACACTCAGCTACTCCAAGAATAACTCCTGGCTACCTGAATATTTTATTCAGCTTCTCCAAGTCTATGACTGGCTTCAATTCTCCAAGATTTAAATAACCCTGGCTACCTGAATAATACATTCAGCTTCTCCAAGTCTATGACTGGCTTCAATTCTCCAAGATTTAAATAACCCTGGCTACCTGAATAATACATTCAGCTTCTCCAAGTCTATGACTGGCTACCCAAGACTTTGTCTCGGCTTCAATCCTCCAAGATTTAAATAACCCTGGCTACCTGAATAATACATTCAGCTTCTCCAAGTCTATGACTGGCTACCCAAGACTTTGTCTCGGCTTCAATCCTCCAAGATTTAAATAACCCTTGCCTTTATTTATTGATGTGCTTGGGGGAGCTATTTCAGGTTGTTTGGGAATTGGAGGAGTTTGGCTTTGAGGTTTTGAGATTTGAGGTTTTGAAATTTGAGGTTTTGGAAGATTTGATGAAACTGGCAGCTTTTGAACTCTGGATTCAAGCTTTTCTAAAGTTGCCTTGAGCTCTGCCTTAAGATTGACATAAGTTGTTGGCTGTGTTGATGTTGATGTTGATGTTGTAAGAACTGGAACTGGACCACTCTCCCCCTTTTTGACATTATCATCCTTGGAGGGGGCAGAGTTGGGTAATTGTGCGGCAATCTGTTGGAGGAATTGGTGGATTTGATCAACTTTAACCTCAAGAAGACTCAGGCGACTGTCATATCTGGACTTATCCTTGATAATTTGATCAATTGCTTGGATAGTCTTTCTAGGCAAGTGGCCTTCATAGTGCCTCTTGAGTTTATCATGTTCTAGTTCCATGTGTTGCTTTAGTTCATGGATTGCGTCGTTGATCCCAGTAGCCAAGAAGTGATGGAATTTGGCATTTTTCCGATCCACTTTAGTCACTTCTTCTGCCACATTCTTTGTAGAGGGGGCAGCTGCTGTTGACCCTATATTGGTCACATAATCCTGTCTGTACACAACAGCTGCATCTTCTAGAGAATTGGTGAATTTGGCATCAAGCCATTCATCCACATTCTCAGCTTCAGGTTCTTCATGGACAGGTTCATCTGCAAGCCTTGTCTTTAAAGCAGAGATATGGTCTTGCCTCTGTTGTAGAACATATAATATTTCAAAATCTTCGTTTGACATCTCTGAAATGATGTTTAAGGCAGCATCCCCTGTACTTGAACTGTTCTCTGGTGCTGCTGTTTGGATATTGGTGGAGGGAGCAATAGAAACCTGAGCTTCTTGTGAGCTGGTTTCAACAGGTTGTAAAAATATACCTGCTGAAAATTTCTCTCGTTTATTTTGTTCAAGGATCTCATCCTTGCTCACACCCTCTCCTTTTGCCTGGGGTTGCGCACCCAGCTTCTCATGCTCTCCTTTTTCCAAGCTTTCTAAAGCTTGACTCTCTTTTATGTGTATGTGCTCTCCTTTTTCCAGGTCAGGAGCCTGACTCTCACTATTTATTCTCACAACCTCACTCATTTTGATGGTGTCACTCTTTTCTACAGAAGTGGGAGTTTGAGAAGTGCTTGTGACAGCATGGACAGGGGGTTCCCTTTGTGTATCTTGGGCTAGGGATCTATCCATGGAAAATGTGTGAGAGCTTGTCTCGAGTATTGGCTCCTCTTTGGAAAAATCAAGAGAATCAATTATATTTACATTAAAAGAATCAAGAATGGGAGAAAAAGGAGAAGAATGTACAGTGTGGAGTGTTGGCTGTTCCTCAAGGGCAAAAATTTGAGGAACATCAATAGATGACTCTGTGGGTGCACTCCTTGTGTCACTCGTTTGTTTTGTATTCTCTCTATTTGGTTCCTCTTGGCTGTGACCAAGAGTTTGTGCAGACTCTGTTACAGGTATCCTTGGTTGAGGACTTTCTTCAATGTCAATGTCCTGTTGGGAGGACAATGGCAGATTACTGTTTTTCCTTATAACCTCCATTGCCTTTTGGGAAGCAATGGATTGCTTTTGGCTTTGGGTTATAACTCTCTTCTTTCTCTGAAGTGGAACTTCAGCTTCTGGTTCTCCCTCATCCTCACTTACTCCCTCAATTATTTTTCTTTTTATTGGGAGCTTTGTGACTTTTCTGGTTTTTACAACCACAGTCTTTTGGGAGACTGTGGAGGGGGCTTTAGATTGTGATTGTGAAGTTGTTGAGGGATTAGATGATGTTTGTGTGGTATCCCCAAAGAATTGTAAAGAATATGTGGTTGGAAGAGTGTCAATGAGAGTGTTTCTCATGACAGTAGGATAGAATAAAGGTACATTTACCTTTGCCGCATATTTCTTTAAATCACTTACTACTCGTTTTGTCTGCAAAACAGGAGGCACAACTTGCATACCAGTGATATTAAGGTTAGGAATTAAATGATATGCAATCATCATCAAAAACCTAGCATAATAAATTTTATTTTTATCACCAGTTTTAAGTTTGTCCATCAAGTTTTGCAAAATCAAAAGCCCTACATTTATATGCCTATCATACAATACACTATATGCAATTTGTTGTGAAATAGTGGTGATGGCATCATATCCACTGCATTTAGAAGTAAAAACTTTAGTTATAATGTCAAAGAACAATGACCACTCTGGCCTAAGATGGGGACGTGTGATGGTCCCAACAGAACTTATTTCAGTATTATAGTTTAATTCCTTAAACATACCTATAAGTTCTTCATCAGAGGCAAGAGGATCATAGTTTTCCCTTACGGGTAAATGAAGTGCATTATTAACTGTGGCATGAGTAATAGTATAGTCAGTGTTTTCATACCTGAAACTTACCTGTGGAGAGTCATCACTTTCATCAGTGATTGATGCAGTGCTCCACATGGTTGTAATGACTTCTGCAGCTTGGATGGGAGTGTCATAGATGACGTGTTGTAGTGGAGAGTTCTTTAGGAAATCCACAACAGGGTAGTACTTTGCTTCAAATTCATACTTGTTAGCCACCCCTGCATGGTTAGTCTTTATGAAAACGAACTCATCAACTGTGAAGCACACTGTTTTGGCCGCCATTGAAGAGATCTGTAAACTTTGTGAAGAACGCTCAACGAGAGATTAAATTGCAGAGAATGTGCAGAGAGAAATCTAATTTGCAGAGTTTGATACTTGTAATTGCAAACGTTTTTTTTTTTGAACTTACGTTTATTAAAGTATAAGCAACGATTGCTATTCAAGCATCAAGGGTAACTACCAATTTACCCTTTTTCAGAGATTGCCCTAATCTCTGATATATCCACTTGATACGAGATTGACCCGATTAGTCTCCGATGAAGTAATTACTCATCGGAGAATAATTTAATCTCTGATGAAATAACTCATCGGGGATTAAAATAATCTCTGATGAAATTACTCATCGGGGATTAATCGTAATCTCTGATGAAGTAACTCATCGGGAATTAAAATAATCTTTGATGAAATTACTCATCAGGGATTAAATTAATCTCTGATGAAATTACTCATCGGGGATTAATCGTAATCTCTGATGAAGTAACTCATCGGGGATTAAAATAATCTCTGATGAAGTTATTCATCGGGGATTAAACGTAATCTCTGATGAAGTAACTCATCGGGGATTAAAATAATCTCTGATGAAGTTATTCATCGGGGATTAAACGTAATCTCTGATGAAGTAAATGTACTCATCGGGGATTAGGGTCAATCTCTGATGTTGTTATTTTGATTAGTCGGAGACTAACCTTTTTACACATCAGGGATAAAAACACATTTTTCAACAATCATCAAAATGATTGTTGAAAAATGTGTTTTTATCCCTGATG
>CM025784.1:12599911-12610669 GCA_014636745.2 Centella asiatica | reverse complement strand
TCAGTGATTGATGTTGCTGGTTTGTTTTTGAATGATACACTTCTTTGCTTTCCTTTCTGGCATGCATCACACAATCCATCCTGTGTAAATTCCAATTGTGGAATGCCAGCTACCAAACCTTTCCTCACAAGACTATTGATATTCTTGAAATTCAAGTGGGAAAGCTTCTTATGCCAAAGCCAACTCTCATCAGTTGAAGCTTTGCTATATAGACATGTGATTTGATCAGTTGAAGAAATGAGATTTGCAATGTACAAATTCCCTTTTCTTTTTCCTGTCAAAATCACAGTCCCTGATTCTTTGTCACTCACTAAGCATTGATCTTCTTTAAAAGTGACATTGAATCCTTTATCACATAGTTGACTCACACTTAGAAGATTGTGCTTTAAGCCGTCAACCAGTGCTACTTCTGTGAAGATGACATCTCCATGTTCAACAGATCCATATCCTCTTGTATGGCCTTTGCTGTCATCTCCAAAAGTGACTCTTGGGCCACTTCTCTCTTCATACTGTTTTAGCAGGGACTTATCTCCAGTCATGTGCCTTGAACAACCACTGTCCAAGTACCATGATTTCTTCTTTCTGCCCTGCACAGTAGAGAGAACTAGTTTGAGATTTTTGGGACCCAAATCTTCTTGAGTCCTTTCTCACTAGCTGCAGTTTCAAGACTTGACTCAGAATAAGTCGATTGCCTCTTTCCATGTTTGATTTTAATTGGGCAATTTACAGTCTTGCTTCCATTGTTTGTAAGACTACTTGACTTTAATTTATAATTTTCTAAGCAAAGATTACTTGACCTTTTTACAGGTGATTTATCTTTTATTGTCTTTGAGTTAGCAGTCTCAACCATAGGAATTTTATTTCTGCTCCTACAATGCATAGCTATGTGGTTTGGATTACCACATACATGACATATTTTTCTAGGAGCATCAGGCATTGAAGCATAGTTGGTATATTTGTTAATGCCTAACTTACCATTCCTATTTTTCTTGTTTCTGTTTGATTCCACAACTTTTTCAGCCTTTTGTATTGGAACAGTTTCCAGTTTCTTTATTAACTGTTTCTTTGTCATAACCCCAATATTTAAATGTTTGATTTCATTCTTCTCAACAATATTCACTGTCTTTTGATTAAAACTTGTTTTTTCAGTGTTTTGTTGATCTTTAATGTTAATAAATTTGGGTTCATGAACAGGAGATACAAAGTTAATTTTTCTAGCAGCTTTAGGCTTTCCAGTTGTGGACTCAACAGCTTCACTATGATCAATTAAATCTGAACTACTATCAAGATTTTCATCATAACCTAGTCCAGATTTTTGACCTATTGTTTGATATTCTACCAAGTCTTTTAACTTTTTAGAGGAAGTATTCCACAGTTTAATCTTAGCTTGAGCAATTTCAAGTTGCTCTACTAAGTGATATTCCCTCTTTTTCAAAGCATCAATCATGTGATGTGCTTTGTTTAAATCAGACTTAATAGTATCAAACTGTGCCAATCTCTCTTCAAGAAAATTGTTTCTTTTTAAGAGATTGTCACGTGATTCTTTTACATTGGTATGTTCTATAGTTAAAGATCTAAAACTGACATACAAATCAGATATATCTTTTTGCATGCTTTCAATGCTAGATGTATCAAGTAAATTAAGCACGTTAAAATTCTGATTTGCATTACATACCTTTGCAGAATCACTTGACTCGTCACTACGAGCCATTAGGGCAAAGTTGACAACTTCTTCATCAGAATCGCTGTCAATCCAATCTTTTCCCTCAGTAATCAAGGCTTTGCTCTTAGATTTAGCTTTCTTGTCAGCAAAGTCCTTCCTTGATTTTTCATCCTTAGATCTATCATTAGATCTAGGCTTCTTGCACTCATTGGCAAAGTGCCCTAACCCATCGCAATTGTAGCATCTTATTTTCTTTAAGTCGAAGGTGACTTTTTGACCTTCTCGCTTAGGGTTAGGCTTCCTCGATGATTTTCTTCCTTTTCTGCTAGCCCGAAATTTCTTAAATTGTTTGACCATGAATGCCATGAATTCCTCCATGTCATCATCAGTATCCAATTCATCTTCATTATCAGTTGAGCTAGTTTCAGAAAATTCCTCATCGAGCTTCTCTTGAGACTTATTTGTCTCAACCATCAACGCAGCTCCTTTATCTCTTCCATGCATGCGCTGTCTTTGCTCTACTTCAAGTTCATATGTCTTTAAGTTTCCGTAGAGCCTATCCAATGTGAGGGTTTCCATATCATGAGCCTCCCTAACTGCAGTAGTCTTTGGATCCCAGCTAGGAGGGAGGGCTCTCATGAACTTGGTATTGACATCTTCATTATCATATGTCTTACCAAGTATGGTCAAGTCATTAAGCAAGGAATTGAACCTGTCATAGATTGACGTGATTGGTTCATTAGGCTTTGCTTGAAAGAACTCATATTGTTGAGTCAACAGTGATCGCCTGTTCTTTCTGACTTGATCAGTCCCCTCACATAGGACCTTGATAGTGTCCCAGACTTGTTTAGATGTCGTGCAATTGATGATGCTATTGAACATATGTTTGTCTATTCCATTATAAAGTATGTTCATAACTTTAGCATCTTTCAACACTTGTAACTTGTCCTCATTGGTATAATCACTTTCTGATGCAAGTACAAAGTGTTCTGCGACAATAGATCCTTCAACAGTTTTTGCAGGAACAAATTTCCTGGGTAGATAAGGACCCTTCTCAATCCTATCTATGTAATCTGGATCTGTTGCTCTCAAGTGCAAATACATCTTCTGTTTCCACATTGGATATTCATCCCTTTTCAGAATAGGGATCCTGGTTCCACCATCACGTCCTCCATTATACGCAATCATGTTAGAGCTGCTTGCTTCGTCGTTGTTGGCCATCTCAGAATCTTGTTAATTGAGTATTTTCAATCAAAGGCTCTGATACCAATTGTTTTCCCAGTGAGATGGCCTAGAACTTGTAGAAGGGGGGTTGAATACAAGTTCTTACAACTTTTTCCGAATTCCTGTTCTTTAAGAAATTAACTTTCTGCGGAATATAAAGAACAAGATCAAAACTTTATAAACAATTGTTTTTATTGATTTAACAATTGATTACAAGTTTTCTAACAATCAAAAACAAGCTTTGATCGTCAGCTTCTATTCTGTGTATATAGAAAAATATAACACTTTCAATTCTCTCTATCTATACAGACATACTCAGCTTCGAATTACAATTCTGTAATTTATAATTACAGCTTCTAAAACTAAGTTTACAAAAACCTAGCTTCCTAATTCAAATCAAATACAATCTTTCCAATTGAAAGATTTCTAACAAGTTTCCTTGTCAGCTACGTCTTCAATAAAGTCTACGTGTTCATGGAAGACTTTCCTTCTTTGATTTGAACTCTAACTCCATCAGCGATTAAGTCCTCGACTAATCTCCGATAGCTTCTTTAATTAGTCCCTGATCACTTCGAGTAATCTCCGATGCTTTACAACGTGTAATCTCTGATGCTTTACTTCGTGTAATATCCGATGCTTTACTTCGAGTAATCTCCGATGCTTTGGCTTTAGTCTCTGGTGATGTCAGCATTTAATCTCCGAGGTATTGTTTTAATCTCTGATGACGTCAGCATTAATCTCTGACTCTTTATTACAATCCCCGATGACATAAGCTTTAATCTCCGATGACCAATCCTTCAATCTCCGATGAACAAAACATTTTAATCTCCGATGAAGGATTCTTCAATCTCCGATGGGCAAAGTCCAATCTCTGATGAACAAAATTTTTAATCTCTGATGGACTTTTCCCTTAATCTCCGACAAGCCAAAATCAATCTCCGAAGGACTAATTAACTTAAACAACTTGTTGAACAAACTCAACGAGTATTCCAGCAGTACATACAAAAGTAATGAACCTATCTCTTTATTATAATGACTAAATTACAAACAAGAGATACTACTGCTAGCTACAAAACTAAAGTGTTACAAACCAACACTTTTCTGTACATTTGTATTTCTAAGTATTCTAAAGACAATCATCATCAAATGTTTATAAAACCTAACACAACTCATCATTGAATTCTTCTCTCACTGATGACGTGTCATCACAGAAACTGAACTGACACCCTGATAGCGTGTTTTCAGGGGAAGTTTTCAAACGTCTTTAGGCGGGTATTAATATCTTATCTCTCCTACTTTTTGAAACTCTCAAACAGTTAATGTAAACCTGATATTTGCTAGAGTTCTTTTTCTCTTGACTTTACAGAAACCCTAGAATCTCAAATCTTCAAAGCATCCATGGCACGTCAACAAATTCAGAGGAACTTGACAGTCCCATCCACAAACTTTATGGGCTTCTCTGGCATTGATGAGGTAAGTGATTGCTTTAAACTAATGATGAACTATCTGCTCAAATCTGAGTATAGTAAAGCCATCTTTACCGATGAAGAAATGTCGGGGGAGGCACTGTCACAACTGTGGACCAGTGCTAAATTCATGTACTCCACCACCAAGCCAGATGTGGTCAAGGGTATCTCATTCAAGGTTTCGTCTGAGAAAGAGAAAATAACTCCTTCCAGACTTAACTCTGTTTTGGGGTTACCTACTCAAGATCTGGTGGATGCACCCAGTGATGCCGAACTATTGGATTTCTTGAGAGAATTGGGCTATAATGCTGCTCCCAACGCAGTGTTAAAGTTCAAAGATCTCAAAAGGGTGAATGTTAAGCGGGAGATCTCTTACCTGTTTGATACAATCACCAAGGCATTCTCAGGTAAGTGTTCTAACTTTGAGGTTATTACCTCTTTAACTTTGAAAATAGCATATGCAATGGTTAAAAATGTAAATATAAATATAGGTAAAATTATTTTTGATGATCTTGTAAATAAATTAGGTAATGTAAATAGGAAATCTGAAATATATTATGCTAGATTTTTGTACATGATTATTAAAGATCAAATTACTAATCTTTCTTTTGAGAATGATATACCTGTAAAGACATACAAGCAAACAAAGAAATTGTTTGCAGAAATAATGAAGAAATCATATACAACTGAATCATTTGCTCTCCCAACGCATATGATACAAGTAGTAAATTCTACATCTTCTACCTCTCACACTGTACATTCTTCACCTTCATCTACTATGGTAGAGAAAACAACCACCTCTCTGCCTACCCAAGTAGAACAACCAATTTCTTCACAACCACTCTCAATAGCCCAACCCACAGTCTCCCAAAAGACTATTGGGATTAAAAGAAAACCCAGTGAAGTTACCACATCAACTGAGGGGGAGCAAGGAGAGAGAGTGTTTGGCTATATGAGAAGATTGAAGAAGAAGAAGGGAGCCACGAGTGATACCCAACAGCCTGACCAGGGCATATCCTCTCAACAGGATATAGCCTTTGATAAGGAATTAAACATATTTCTATCTAGTTCTTCTCAAAAGGGATTAGTTATTGAAAATAGTCCTCAACCAAGGACACAGTTGAGTGAGGCACATACACTAACCATAGACACTGATGAACCTACCATCAGGGTCTCTGAGAGCCACTTGTAGATATCTGACACAGTGAGTGCACACACTACCCAAGATGTTGTAGTTTAGAAACATTCTTCTACAGCATCTTTTGATGAATCACCTCCTCGTTCAGTGATTCAGCCAACACTCCCATCTACACCACTTCCTTCTTTCTCTGTTCCTCAAATTTCTTCAGATATAATGACACAAACTTTAAGTGCCATACAATCAGATTCTCCACATTCTCATTTCGTGGAGGAGCCAACACTCTCTGACACAGTGTTTGACAGTCACTATTCTCACATGGCTGATTCATTTTTACTTGATACAAACACTAGTGATCAAGCAGGGGACATAAATTCCACTGTACATACTACAGCCATAACTCTTTATGTACCCCCAATTGTATATACTTCCTCTATAGAAACCTATGCCTCTCCAATTGTACATACACACTTTAATTCTTCTCCTTCTCCTATCACAACTGTTGAATCAGAATCTGTAAATACTTCACTTGAACTGGTCACAGTTGATGATTTCCAAGTCCATAGGAGCCCCTCTAGGACAATTTTGAGCGAGAATGAGAAAATAATTATTGCAGAGAGGCAAAGTCAAACCCCTGAGAGGACTTTGACAAAAGGAGAGCAAGAGAGTACTGCCTTAGTAGGCAAAGAAAAAGGAGAGAATATGAGTGATGCCTTAAATGGCAAAGAAAAAGGAGAGGATAAGAGAGATAAGGATGAGATCCTTGTAAATAAAGAACAGAGAGAAAACAGTGATACTGTAAATATTACTTCCTCTTCTGCTAATGATGAAGATGATGCTCCACAAGATGATTTTTCCCAGTTCATCGGAGTTGATTTATACTTTAGACAGAATCAAATGTCAGATACTGTACAGTTATTAAAGCAGGAGTTAGCTAGGACCACTGATCCAGTCTTGATCAAAGTGTTAAAGTCACATATCATGATTGGTCAGTCCATAGATATAGAAAACCAAAAATTGTATACACATTTTACCACAAAGTTCCAGCATATACAACAAGTTGTCGACTCCTTAGTCACCAACAAGACTCTACCACGAATGAAGAATCAAGTTGACAATGTTGAACACAAGCTTAGTGATCTTTCTACTCAACTGAACAGCATGGATACTCTGCAACAATCCATGGCTGACACAATGCAACAACTTCTTCAAGTCACATCCCGACTCTCAACTCCTACTGATGATGCTGTCAAAAAGAGGGAGAAATCAACCAAGCAGTCGTCAGGGGATGTTGCTGAGAAATCAAGCCAACCATCAGGGGATGTGACTACTCCTGTTCCTTCTCCAAATAACAAGGACAAAGGTAAAGGCATCCTGATTGAGGAACCCAAGAAGAAATCCAACACTCAATCAGGGCCTAAGCTACTTGGAGATGCCATGAAGACATCCCACTTTCCAAAACCTGTTGAAGTTGTAATTGATGGGAAAGTGGAGCTGGTCTTTCCCAAGGATAAGATGTTTGTAGATGGGAAAGTGGAGCTGATGCACTCTATGCACAACAACTTCAAGAAGAAGAAGAAAGGGAAATGGCAAAGGAACAGGAGGAAGAAATCAAGAAGAAGAATGTCAAGCCAAGGACCTCCAGGAGACCTCAGCCTAGAAGATTACAGAACCTGAGAAGTGCATCAGGGGATAAAAATCAAGATAAATCTAAAGACCCTGATGCCACTTCAAAGAAGTCAGAAGATGCCAAGGACAAAGCACCATCTCCTGATACCAAAGAATATGGTCCACCCACTCTAGCTGAATTTCTCAGAGAAGAAAGGCGCAAAAACCTGACATTTATGTTCTCAATAAAAAGCATAGATGTCAGGTTCAACAATAGAATAGATCAGCTGATTATAGTTCAATTAAAGAATGGATCATAATTCAATGTGACAATGGACTGGTTCAGGAGAATGGATGCTGAGCAATTAGGACTGGTTCTAAACCTGATTCCGAAATCCTCTCAGGCAAATAAAGACTTAAGGGGGATAATCAACGGGCTGAGGGGTGCCATCAACAATGAAAGAAGCCTGCCCACAGCATTGGAAAGTCCACTAAAGCTATTTTATAAATCCATTGATGGGCGGGAGAAGAGCATAAGGATTAAAGAAGTTGATGGCCTAAGCCTGGAGGAAGCGAAGCATGTTCTGAGTCAAATTGCAAACCATAAGAACGAACATGTCATCAAGTTCAGAGTCATGCTGATTCAGAGAGTACTGAAGGAGATCGAAGAAACCAGAGCTGATGATAGGAACATTGCAATAAGGGATGTGCCACCAATAAAAGGATTCAAAGTTTATCCTAAAATGATCACCAGCCCCATGGGAGTTCAATTCAAAACTAAAAAGGGGGAGATCATTACCTTTTACTGGTCACAACTTGCTGCAGCCAATATTCAGGAAATCAAGACTGTCCTTGAAGCTTTGGAATCAAGCAAAAATGTCAACATAGTCAGCTTCAGAAAACTTCTTCAAAAGGAACTAGAGCAGCTGGAGACGGGAGCAGTAGACAATAGACTCAGAATCCCTGATCAAAATCCAGAACAAAGAAGACAAGGCCTTGGAAGTGACTCTCAACCTATTGAATCAAGTCATCCATTGCCCTTTGTCTCAGCAAAAAGAAAAAGGGGTTCTGATGACTAGATACAACATTCTTTTTGTAATAGATATAGGTTATACTTGTACAGAAATACTTTTATTAATTCATTCAAAATTCTTTCATGTATTTAGTATTGGTTTTGACATCATCATCAGTGCATCTAGGGATTTATGGTTATCAAATTGATAAACATAAATAGGGGGAGATTGTTAGAGATAAATGATGATGATGATGATTATGTAATAAATTGTGCAACTGTAAATACTTGAGGTATTTTATAAACGTTAAGATCAGCACAAGTTTTGCATCCACTGATGATAAATTTATTCATCAGTGGATAGTTAATAACTTCACAAGACAAGTCAGAAAACAGGAACATTCAAAGGACTTGACAAAGTGAAGAAGAATGTCTGATGCTACTTGTAAACAAACGAAGTATTTCGCACATCAGAAATTCTAAATCAAAGTTACGTTGATTAAGTCCCATCAGGGGGAACCCATCAGGGGGAATCCATCAGGGGGAACCCATCAGGGGAAAACCCGTTAGGGGAACCCATCAGGGGAACCCATAAAGGGAACCCATCAGGGGGAACCTGTCAGGGGAACCTGTCAGGGTATGACGAGGGCAGACCAATCCGTCAGTGAAACACTTCGGGACATATCAGTGTCAGGCAAACCCATCAGGGTAACCTGTCAAGGAGAATGACCAACATGACATCAGTGGAAGCCATCAGTGTATGCCATTAGCTATAACCATCAGGGTCAAGAAGCACTGAGTATAACTCAAGTGAAGGACGAAGCCCTGATCCAGTCAATAAGCATTAGGGGATCCAGAAGCACTGATCAAAGTCCATCAGGGCTGGCAGTCAGTGGATCGTTGTGACAGCATACACCCGTCATCCGTTCTTACACGGAAATCAACGTAACGTGTTACAGAAGCAAGAAATATTAACTGGAAAGATATTTCTTGAAGTTTGTTAATGGTCCAATGAGAACTCTCACGCATTAAATGCACACAGATCAGGGGAAGAAAAGTAGCAACAAAGCATGTAGCAGTTTGACACATAAAGTTTAGATGTCACATACATGCGGCTAAGTTGAGAAGAGAAGCATGTCTCAAGAACATGATTTCATCCCACTGATTTATATATAAGCAACAGAGCTCTCATTACAAAAATAACGATTGATTGAATCTATCCAACAGATCAAACAAGCACTGAAGCACAATAACACTAGAGAGAAGATTTGCAATAGATCTTGAGAGATATTTCAAAGAAGATTAGAAGCTAGTGAGTGTGAGAAGCTGTGAACTTTATTCACAGAATTTGTAGCTGTAAATCACATTTGTGATTATACAGATTTCCAGAAAAACCTCGAGTTATAATATAACTATTTTAACTTGAATCTGCGTGTTCATTTCATATAGTTTTTCTGTTTGTTACAACTGGTTTTCAGTAAGCCTTATAATTTTTTAAGGGCGAAAAGTTTCAGGTGTTTGTATTCATCCCCCTTCTACAAACACTTGTGCTGATATTGCACTAACAAAAGATATTAAGGTTGGGTACACTTTGTTCTTTCCAATTCGAAATCTGACTTCTTATTCAACACCAATGGAGATATTTGAATTGAATATGACCAAAATAAATAGTTGGTAAATTTCATTATGCCCAAATATTTCATCCGTTTAAAATTAGTGATGTATTTAATTTTTTAAGTCAAACGATAAAATATTAAATTTTAAAATTAATGTCTTAAATTATAAGATTACAACCAAATTAGATGAAAGAATTTGTTTATCATAAATTATAAAATTATAATAATTTTATTAACTGAGAACGACTAAATTATTAATTTTAAAATTTAATATATTATCATTTAAATTAAAAAATCAAAATACATATTTAATATCGAAATGGAGGATACATATCTAGACACCAAACAACTTGTTTGTAGGGCTACCGTTTGCGTTTATTTACTCTTTTTTTTTTTTTTTTAACTCAATTTAAAAATACTAATAATACTCTTCTAAGTAATAGCTTTGTGGAGTTAGCTGTCCCCACTTAACCATATATACCTCGGCGCGTTTGGGTGGCACCTTTTGTAAATCATTAGAAATGAAAATTTAATTTTAAATCAGCGCACATTAATTTTGTTAACGGAGTTGTAATCCTTTATCAAGGTTTATAACTTTTTTGTTTTTCAAATTTACGTTTTTGAAGAATATTTGATATTTAAATAAAATATCATGGAACGAGTTACGGTTAACATAATGCCCAGACATTTTTCTGTATAAATATATCTGCATCCCTAATGAAAACAAATTTTTATTCTGCCATGAGTTCTTTGAGTTAATATGAATTAATACTCAGTCGGTTATATCGCTAAAGGTACGTTCTCTATATACATTATATTATTTTTGTCTCAAATTAAATGACTTATGTACAATTTGCACTCTATAATATATTATCTCTATATGAATGTTCTCTATATATAATATATTATCTCCATCCCTAAAAAGATGACTTAATTTTTAAATACTAGAGTTATACTTATTGTTCTTCCCAAGATAAAAATATGTTTACTTGTAAAGTTAAAGTAGTTCACTTATATTTTATTAATGTACT
>CM025784.1:12585311-12599901 GCA_014636745.2 Centella asiatica | reverse complement strand
TATCTTGTGTGGTGTACGAGCTATATATTATTCATTTTAAATTTTAAGATATATATTTTTCTTTAATGGTGTATCATTTCGAAATTTAATAATTTAAGAATTTATAGAAATATGAAATTTTAAAAGTATGTGTTTTAGAATAATCTTTATATATTTTGTAACACTCCACTTCAAAATTATTAAAAGTAAAAATTTCATTAAAATTTTGAAACGAAAAATCTTATAAACTTTTGTGTGAAATGAAATTATATGTAATTTTAAAATGAAGAATAAATATTAAACAAATTGAAATTAGTAATGCTTATACTAATGACAATTTTTCCAGTTGACCTGACAATGTAGCCAGTGGACCTGGACAAGGAATCTAGTACGATGGTTATTATACTACGTAGTACTATCAATTGTTTAATTACTTGGAAGTGCAAAGTTAATAATTAATGTACAAGCAATAATTTATAGTGAGAGCTTAAGATCTGATTAGGTGTATAGTCAAGTATTAATCAGCCCATGGTTTCCATAAAGCTACATTAAAAAAACCAAAACCATACCAGCAGAAGCCATAATTAATGTCTTGTGATCTTTACAAGCTCAGGTTTTCCCAAGGGCGGCCTTAATATTATATAAGTGTTGATTCTAGTGCAGTTGGTTGGGATAACAATACATTATAATATAAATTATATTGTAGTGCAGTTGGTTGGGATAACGCAAAAGCAAAAAATTAAATATAAATTATATTGCCCTAAGATTTCATAATATTATAATAATTGTATTAATAACAATACATTGAATATTAATATGAATTTAAACTTTAATATGTTATCATTTGATTTAAAATGTCAAAATACACTTCTAATTTTAAAACGAAACATGGTTTCACTTAACTATTTTAAATGACATGTTAAAATAAAATATAAAGATAACATATTAATATAATAATGGCTAATAGAACAATATACTAAAAGATATTAAAATACAATATCCATATCATTTATTTTGTATTATGTATGTGTATATCATATCATATTTAGGAATATGAGAAATACCAGATACAAAGTAACATGTTAGAAAAATGTGACATCTGGCATCCTTTCATGTCTCCTATTTTTTGCTTCATAATTTTATTATCTGACACTTATTTTACTATGTGTTATATTTTAAAAAATTTATCATAAAATATTCTCATCATATCATTACAGAAGTATTTATAACAAATTTCATAAAAATTACCTTTCTTTGAACATCTAACTCTCACTTAAAGGTATATTATAAATATTTATCAGAACTCAAATAAAACTATTTTTGCAAAACAGAAGGAGTTAATTGAAATAAAAATTAAAAAGTCAAAAAGTTGAAAAAAAAAGAAAAAGAATTAAAACAAGAAGTCCAAAAAAAAATGTAAGCAAGTCGGTTTAATGTAACTATTTTTACAAAAACTAAGGAGTTAATTGAAATAAGAATAAATAAGTAAAAAAATTAAATAAAAAATAAAATAAAATAAAGTAAGCAAGTTGGTTAAATATAACTATATTTAGAAAAAAAGGAGTTAATTTTTATAAATTTAATATTTATCATGAAATTCTTTAACCTCTAACATGAATTAGTAAAAGATATTAAATTTTATATTTTATATTTCCTCTGTTTCAAAGAAAAAAATAATATTTAGGAATAAAATTTATTTCTAAAGAAACGTTACATTTGAATAAATTTTAATTGTAATGCTATTGTTTTATCGATTATTTTCTAAAACCTTTTAATATAATCGGTTTAAAATTTACATGTTTAAACATTCACTTTTTCACATTCAATAATTTTTCCTCCATTACACGTTTGAATTTTTAACGAATATTAATAATATAATATTTAATTATCATCTCTACTTTTTCTAGTAAGCTTATCAATCAATTATAGAGATTTAATGTCGTCAATGTGGTAGTATGTTAAAGGAGACAGCTGATGTAAGAGCTCCAAAATTTTAATAATAAATTCAAGTTGTTTATTTAATTAACATGGAGCATGCTATTTATAAATTTAAGCTTTAATATTAAAAATATAAATGTGAGAACCCAAAAAATAAAATGAATTTTGTTATATGATTTATTTCACATTATAATTAAATTATATTACGTATGAAGGTTAATTTCATATTCGGTATGAATAATAAATTTCATATCTTAAATGGAAATTTTATGACAATGTGATGTCCAAAAGATTTTAAATATATTTGAACTCAAATCTTTAAATGATTATTTTATTCAAGTATTTTCAAGTGCATGTTTATGTAGTCATGTGGGAAGGCACTCGAGTGTGAGCTACAGTACCCGTTTTTAAACCAAAGACTGTTGTGAGACAAAAGGTTTAATTACACTGTGTCAGAGTTATTGCAAGTGGTCCGTCAACCAGTTGGTCTACTCCAACAGTACACTAAATTGTTGGCTATGATAGATGACTGACTGACTTCTAGCAGCCGTTACATCCAACCTTTATAACCATTCACTTATTTCTAAAACTTGTCACTGTCTTTTACAGCCAACGACTGAAATCTAATCTCAAACAATCCAACTGCTCTTATTGCTCGACAAGTGAGATATATTTATCTTTTGGATATAACCCTAGCCCCTCTTTCATACATTTCTATACAGCCAACCACCTACAAAATCCAGTTTCACTTTCAAAAAGCAATTGTCTTTCTCGAAGAACAATACAATTTTTTAATTTCTCCTTCATTGCCAAAGAGGTAAGAGCACTATATTAAAGTTCTACTCTGTTCTTGCACTTTTTATTCTGTTATGCATGTCATGTATGTGAAAATACTGGGTTCACTCACTTCCAAAAGTATGATTTAATGCATGCTTATAACATCTGGTATTTAATGCCTTTATTTCAAAAGTTACCCAAGATGAGAGTAAGATATGTTGACGACCACCTAGTAGACAAACCTTTAACTTCCAAATATATATATATATATATATATATATATCAATGGTTAAACACCACGCCTGGATCCTTGTTAATCAGAGTTCTTGTAGTCTAGCAGTGTCTATAAGAATTAGTAGACAATAAGAATGTTACACACTGCAGAAAAGAGTGATGAAGTCACCACTGTATCGGAGACAAGTCCTAGCTTAGTCTCTGTCAGTGTGAAGTTTGTCTCTGACAGTTTAAAATAGTCCCTGGGAGATTCCAAGTTAGTCTTCTACGGTATAGAAGTTAGTCTTCGACAATATGAAATTAGTCTCTGATAGGCTAAAGATAGTAGTCGCCGAGGGTTCAAACGTTAGTCTCTGACGAGAAAACTTTGTTAGTCTCCGATGAACAAAAAATTGTTAGTCCTTAATAAAAAATTTTGTTAGTCTCCGATGAAGAAAATTATGTTAGTCTCTGATGAGAAAATTTTCTTAGTCTCCAATGAGAAATTAGTTCCTGAAGAGTTTGGCGCTGAACAATTATCCATCGACAAGTTCAGCGATGACTTATTAAGTTTGGCACTGGCTTACGAGTTCAGCGATGACTTATTGAGTTTCGCGCTGAACAAATTATTACCCGACGACTTTGGCGATGATCGAAGATCATCCCCTGATGATCGAAGACCATCCCCTGATGGTCAAGGATCATCCCCTGACGGGTAATTATCCACTGATGACCACTTTTTAGCGTCAACATTTACCCACTGATGCGCAGTTTGTTTTCGAAAGTATAAAATATTATTTTCTTAAGTTATTTTAAGATGTTATCAATTAATTTTTTTTATTTATTATTATTATTTTAAACCTCAACGGTTCATATGACAAACATGTGCATTTTTTTTCTCATATATTTGTCAAATGTTTAGATTTCTCATGTTATATGCATGTTGTTACAAATTAAGTGTCTCACGGTCAAGTAAATTGAATTTGACCTTTTGCTAAGGACCAAGGAAAGTATATATTCAACCTGATGCTTCTTTCAATTAATATACATGATCATTCTTTCGATATGCGTAATGTATCCAAGATATTTTTATGTCAATACTCATGATTCAATTTCTTCGAAGTTAAGTAACGTATGATCTTTTGATCTGATGTACGTGAAAATGTTGTATTAGAATCAAGCATTCTTTGGGCGGATGTTAGTTATTCGAATTTGCTAACGCACCAAAGTAAATCCTATATGGATAGAAAAAGACATAAATTTTCTTACTCCATACTTGTAAAGTATATCCGTGTGGGTAACTAAAGGCTAATGGGTTACATCTGTCTGGCACCCTAGGCCTAAAAATGATAGGGAACGGAAATTGAGGCATCGGTAACCGAACCCTCATAGACAAAAGATTTTTACTTCGACTACATATGTCACTATGATGAAGTCAAACGATCAGGCTGGCGGCTGATATGTCGTTTGATGAAGAGATGATGAAGTCAGATAGTGATCAGGTTGGCCAGGTGACGCACTATTTGATGAAGAGAGGACAAATGAATGATTCAAAATTTCTTTCAAGTAAAGCTTATATCCCTTGTTATCACTCGGGAACCCTAGAAGCTATTTTTCCTCTAGGTTATAAAGAGGTGTGGACATTGTTTTCGTCCAACCTCATAAACACTTAAACCAATAGATTATCCATACTTCAAAACCCACCAATACTTGATTACATACTTGCAAGCATAAATCGCTCATGTTGCTATTATCTAATGTTTTACAGGATATGGCGAGAAGACCAAGCCGTCTGCTAAAGGCAAAGCGAGGATGGCATAGTGAACGCTTCCTATTTGCCCTTTTATGGATGACATTCCGAGGAAAAGTGAAGCGTGAGGAGATTATTGAATTATTTAGATTGTAAGGCCTGTGTGGGCCCCACATAGAGTTCCGCTGTTAGAATTTTTATTTTGGATGAATGTAATAGAGAATACAATTTATTTCTCTTATATAATGATATGTATGCTTGAATGTTATTACTGTTCTCTTGTCAATTTTTGACGGTGCCTGAAGTCCGGTATGAGATTTTTGGGGCCGCCACAATAAATTAAATGAGACAAAAGAAATTACGGCAGAAACAAGAAACAATATTGGTTCCCAACGTGGGAGACAAAACAAATATTGACGAAAAAGATTTGGTGTCATACAATTGGTGGGGATACATAACGTGTCGCTGTCGACAAATACAAAAAAATAACGGTCAAATGTCGACAAAAAATGACAAAAAAAGAAATTTACCTTCGGTACTGTAGTATTAGCGTTTAGTAATTTTAATAGTGCATACTAGGATAACTACAATATCCTCATTAAATTAATATAATATTTGATTAATAATAATATATTTAACAGTTATATCCAAGTAACAAAATAAAAATATTATTTAAGTTTGTGATACAAATAATAAAGAATTATTATAATGTTAAGATACTTAACATGCATGATATGTGAAATATTAATTTTGTCAAGCACAAAATCTGCACACAAAATAAAGTCAATTGATATGAATAACATATTATATATATGTGTGTGTGCAGATATATGTATGTAGGTACGAATATATATGTGTATATCTACGTATCTACATGAATGTAATTGTTTATTATAATTAATGAGTTAGTGGTTTAGTTAATTCCACGTCTTCTGCTAAACTGAGCTATGAAACACTCTATACCAGACAATTTTGTTCTCAGGCTCACCTATATAAAGAAAACCCTTGTCATACTACTTTTCCTTTCTAAACACTCTCAAAACTCAAAATAATATTCATAAAGTGTGTGCTACAGATTGAAAACTTTGTAAGGTAATTTTTAAAGTTTTAACAAATTATTTAATTTGACTGAGAAACATGAAAGATAAAATATGTGTTTGCCTAATCATTTAACTAGAATAGGAACTTGTTCAAATACTTTGGTTAATTAAAACATATTCCCTTCACTATAACCTCCCCATAATGATAAACTACATGAATAGTCTCAGTTTTTTCAAAATACTCTCACAACTTTCTATAGATTCAACATGGATGTATTGTACACTGCTATTCCTTACTCTTTACAGTTTCTATTAGTTAAAATGATGAATATTCAACCAATTCTAATTACTGTTGTAGTCTGATCTTTCTTTCATTTTGAAATCTTTGGACTCTTACAACTTCAAACCTTAGTCTCCGATAGACAAGGTTTCTGTCTTTGATAGGCTTGACTAAAATTTATCCACTGATGATGGATTATCCTATGATGATATTATCCTCCGACGGATAAAAGTATCCTCTGATGAATATTAACCATGGATAGCACACACTTTGGTGCTAGTCAAATGACTTTGGCACTATTGTTTAGAGTTAAGCGTTGAAGTAGTTAGCGACGACATTGGCAATAGTTAAAAGACTTTGGAACTATCCAAGTAAGTTTGGTGCTTTGAAGAACTCATACGTTGGCGTTGGCTTCTTGAGTTAGGTGATAAACAAATTTATCTATTGATTGGCAATTTATCCCCTGACGGCCAATTTGTTCCCCATTGGTCAATTTATCCACCGTCGACCAATTTATCCCCTAATAGCCAATTTATTCCCTAATAGCCAACTTATCCTCCGATGGCCAAGGATAAATTATCCTCTGATGGTCAATTTATCCCCCAATACATATTTTAACCACTAATGCATAATTTATCCTCTGATGTGTGATTATCCCATGAAACACAATATCAACTGAACCTAATTATTATCCACTGATGAGCAAATAACTCATCAGATGACAATAATACTTGAAGAAAATTCATTTTTTAAAAACCATTCTACTGATGTTATAAAACACACCAGTAACTATTGTACAATAAAAAATCTAATAATTTCAAGTATATGCATCACCATCAAACGAATTCAAGAATGACAATTATGAACCAAAAGTTTCATTTAAATCAACTGAAAAATTATGTAGTAACCATTGACATTTACAACCACTACACACCAGTTGATAAACAGTGAACATCTTGTTATTCTGAAATTAAAAAGCCTGAGTTTAGACCTTCCCCAATATAGGAATGCATAACAAGTAAAATGAGGCAATCTTAATAAATTATATAATACACAATCTAATAGACATTATGTTAGGTTTAATGCTAAGAATGATGATGATGTATTTATTTTTTAGTTCCTTTAATAAATGTGCAGTTGTAAATACTCAAGGTTGTTGTCAAACCTTAGAATATTTGCACAAATAAGTATTCACTAATGGACAACTTAGTCTATCAGAGAATAGTAGGCATCACACTACGCAAGTCATCAGTGGATATCTCAAGGACTTGATAATGCCAGAGAAGGTCTGATCGTACTTAAGAAGTCATGTATTCTGCACATCAGACATTCAAGATAAAGTCAACAAAGTATCAATTATCAAAAATGTTACTGTACAAAGAGGCATAAGTTAATAGCCTGACTATCAGTGGAAACCATCAAGAGATACCTTGACTGTCAGAGGAAACCATCAAGGTATAGTTTGACCATCAGGGAATACCTTCAGGGGATAGCCTATACACTAGATCAGTGGACAACATTGGTTCTTAATATTAGGGGATCAAGAAGCATTGATCAAGTGTAAATCAGGGCTTGTCATCAGTGGAAAGTGAAGCATTGATCAAGTCTAATTCAGGGTTTGTCATTAGTGGAAAGTAAAACACTGATCAAGTCTACATCAGGGCTTGTCATCAGGGGATCCAAAAACATTGATCAAGTCAACATCAAGGCTTGTCATTAGGGGATTATAAAGTCCTAACTCACATGTCATCAGAGATTAAAAGACATTCACTGATACTTGGAAAAGAAGCAAGGGGTATAACTGGGAAGATATTCCTTGAAATATGGTGGTCCAATAGCAACCTTTATACTTGAAAAACATGCAGAATAGGAACAAAAATAGAAGCAACAACAGCCTATAGCAGTGTGACATGTATATCTTTGAAAGGACAATGACATGACATATTGCGGCTACATTGAAAAAGAAGCATGTCTTGCACATGAGTTCTAAATCTGTTCTCCTATATATGTAAGAGTTGCTACACAAAACCAAATAACTAACACACTAGAGAGAAGATTTGAAATAGTTCTTAATAAATATTCAGAGAGAAAAACGTAGCTAGTGTGTGAAACAAAAAGTTGTAAACTCTTACAAATTTGTAGTTGTTTAATCAGTTTATGATTATAGAGACTCCTAGAAAAACACAAGTTATAGTACAACTATTTTAACTTGAATCTTTGTGTATTCATATTAAATATCTGTATTGTTTTTCTGGATATTGTAACTATTCCAGTTTGTTCTTATAAAGGTTTTAATGAACAAAAAAGTTGTGGTGTTTGTATTAACACCCCCCCCCCCCCCCCAAACACTTTAGCTTATTTTGTTCTAATAATTGGTATTAAAGCCCACTAGCAGACTACACTTTTTAGAAGATCTTTATCTATAACAAATAAAGGTGGAAATAGTAAGGTTCCTATGTTGGAACGAGGAAAATACTTTTTCTAGAGGCAAAGCATGATTGTTCATCTCAGATCCATTGATGATGAATATTTACAAGTTCTGGAAGAAGGCCCTTATGTGCCCAAGAAACTCATTCCTTAAGAGGTAGTAAATGGAGTCACTGTCCTTAAACGACTAGTCTCAAAGGCTACTAATGAAATGAGTCCTAAGGAAAGAGAAAAGGTGAAAAGAGATCTTAAAGTCACAGGGATTCTCTATAATGACTTAGATGATGATATGCTTAACAACATCATGAATCTTACAACGTCTAAGTCAATATAGGATACCATCCAAATCTTGTGTGTTGGTACGAAAGATGTGAGGGAAAACAAAGTGTAGCTGTTAACACAACAATATGAATGGTTCACAATGAAATCTGGTAAACTACTCACTAAAATGTTCGACAGGTTTAACAAGTCTTGTAGACTTGGATAGGCTCTATGGTATCCTTAAGACATATGAACTGGATGTTCAACAAAGATCTAAAATTTTAGGGGATACCAGAAAGTTCAAATTTGTAACCATGATGGCTAGCAGGAAAAACAAAAAAGAAGCAAGATAAAGTGTCCTGATGAAGCAATAACTGGGAGATGCTAATGAAAGTGAAGAGGAAAGTGGGGATGAAGAACCTATCTCTAAGGGGACTGAGTACACCCCAAAAGAGTTAGAAGAGATGGATGGAACAATGGTCTTCCTTGCAAGAAGGTTTTCCAAGCTGAAATTTCATAAACCAAATGGAACAAAAAAATTTTAGTAAGGAAACCTAGTAGCATAAGTAACTTTATTGAAAAATCCAAAATAAAGTGCTACAAATGCAGTGAGTTGGGCCACTTTGTAAATGAATGTCGTAAGGCCAAAAATGAAGGTGAGTCTAAAGGGAAAGATGCTATGGTGGACTACAAGAAAAAATACTTTGACCTTCTTAATGCTAGCAAGAAGGACAAAGCTTTCATTGCTGAGAGAAAGGACTGAGCTAACTCAGATAAAGAAAAAAAATGAGGAATATGTCAATCTATCCTTGATGGTCTCATCCACTGATAGCAACAACTCACAAGTAAGTCTCGAAATTTCTCCTAACAGAAAATAATTGGAATGCAAGATGAAGGGAATCATGAGATCCTAATGTGTGAGAATGAAGATGAAGTGGATCTTCTAGACTCTTTAGATGATGAAGCTGAACCCCATGAAGCTACCTTGCCAGTGAATGATTCAATACCTGTTGAGGAAGCCTTTTCAAAGGATAATGTAGTGTCAATGGATAATGGCACTGCATCAAGGGATGATCCACTATCAATGGATAATGAATCAAGGGATATCTTGAACTCTAATTTGGAAATATCCACTGATTTAGGGGGAGCTTCTCAAGAAGCTAAAATAACATTACAAAATGGAGGACAAGGAACAAATGAAGCTTCTTTTTCAAGAAAATTATCTCCACAGACAAAATGAACAAGAGATCATCCAATGGAGTAGATTATAGGAGATCCAACTGAAGGTGTGACAACAAGAAGTGCTACTCAGAATGAATGTCTATACCTCAACTTTCTATCAAAGATTGAACCTAAAAAGGTTAAGGAGCATTAGAAGATGCTGATTGGGTGATTTCCATACAAGAGGAGCTCAATCAGTTTATAAGAAACAAGGTCTGGAGACAAGTGCCAAAACCAATGAACAAATCAATAATTGGTACTAAATGGATCTTCATAAACAAGTTGGATAAAACTGGTACAGTGACAAGGAATAAGGCGAGAATGGTTGCAAAATGTCTTTCACAAGAAGTAGGGTCTAACTACGATGAAAATTATACACCAGTAGCAAGATTGGACGCAATCAGGATATTCATTGCCTATGTTGTTCATGAAAATTTCAAAGTGTACCAGATGGATATAAAGAGTGCTTTTCTAAATGGGAAACAACAAGAAGAGGTATATGTTCAACAACCTCCTAGCTTTGAAGATCAGAAATTTCTCAATCATATCTACAGGTTAGACAAAGCACTTTATGGACTTAAACAAGCACCAAGAGTATGGTATGGTACTTTATCTCAATTTTTACTTGAAAATCATTTCACAAGAGGTATTGTAGATAAAACCCTTTTTCATAGAAAATATGTTAGTGACATAATACTTGTTTAAGTTTATGTAGATGATATTATATTTGGTTCCACTAATGAGAAATTATGTTCTAAATTTTCAAAACTAATGAAAAGTAGATATGAGATGAGCATGATGGGTGAATTAAATTTCGTTTTAGGTCTACAGGTGAAACAGACCATTGATGGTACTTTTACGAATCAATCAAAATACATCAAAGATATTTTAAAGAAATATAATTTCGAAGATGTTTCAGTTGCTAAAATACCCATGTCAACAATCACTAAACTTGATATTGATGTGAAAGGAATGAAAATTAATATATCAAGTTATAGAAGTATGATAGGCTCACTCTTATATCTAACTGTCAGTAGACCATATGTAATGTTTTCTACATGTCTGTGTGCTAGATTTAAAGCTGACCCTAAAGAATCTCATTTGATTGTTTTAAAAAGGATATTCAGATATCTTATGGGTATTCCAAATCTTGGAATTTGGTATCCTAGAGATTCTGGGGATTCGAACTAATAAGCTAGTTAGAAGCAGATTATGCAAGTTGAAAAATAGACAGGAAAAACACAACAAGAAGTTGTCAATTTCTTGGAGGCAAACTAGTGTCATAGTTTAGCATGAAACAACATTCTTTGTTAACCTTAATACCGGAAGCTGAATACATTGCTGCTAGAAGTTATGCTCAGATCTTATGGATGAGAACTCAGCTAATGGACTATAGTATAGTGTGTAATCAAATACTTATTTATTATGATAACACCAGTGCTATTGCCATTACAAAGAATCATGTGCAACACTTTAGGATAAAACACATAGACATCAAGTATCATTTCATCAGAGAACATATGATGAATGGTACAATGGAACTTCATTTTGTTCCCACACAGAAGCAGCTCACATACATATTCACCAAACCATTCGATGAAGTCTCTTTTAACAGGTTGGTAAGTGAGTTAGGTATGCTCAACTTTGGTGAATAAAATCTTGAAAATCTGATGCAAGTCTAATAAGATGAAATAGTAGATAATATTTTTTTTTTTAAATTATCAACTGATAAAAAGCAGCAGTGGTTAATTTATCCCCTGATGAATTACTCATCAGTGGATAATTACCTACCGGTAGCAAAAATTAAACTTTTAATTTCTGAGTTTATCTTCTTTATTTCTTCTAATTCCGCTACAATGAAGGATGTCTGTAATGATCAAACTTCTTCGCACAAGTAGCAAAACCCTCCAAATACAAGTCTACAACAAAAGCCACCTCCATTATCTCTCAAAAGATAAAAGTTGTAAGAAGAAAATAACCACAACTAGCAATAGTTGAGCAGGAGGATGAGCATTTTAGAGGAAGAAATAAGGAACAATTAGAAGCCTTGGAGACTGCTTAATATTTTTCTTAAAAGGATATTGAGACTAAAAGGAGAAAACACATCTCTAGATGCAACCTCTCAAAAGGCTGTATCTATTGAAAATAGTCCACCTCCAAGGACACAGGTATTTGAGACTACCATGATCACCTCTATAAATACCTTTTAGAGGAAGATAAAAGAAGAGGTTCTGATCAATGATTAGCCTATCACCAAATGCACATACAAGGTCTCACATTGATGCTTCTCTTTTCTCTATTCAATAGGAGCAGTCAATATTCAAATTCTACCCTTATTCTTTCTTCTTCTCTTCTTGATATTTCTTTAAAAGCAATGAAAATCTCATAAGTCAATTGGTTTTAAATTCTTTGATAGTTCAATCATCAGAGAAGCCAACTTTGGAAGTTGAAACATAAATAGCAGCTCTCAACTCATTAGTGGATAATACAATTATACTTTATCGAACATCCATTGATGTAAAACATTTTTTTTTTCACCACTCTAGGTCATCAACAACTAAAAAATTTATATATTTCTAGTAAGCCTCAGAGAATACAAAATAAAAGTCAGACCTTGTGTTTGGAAAAATGTGAAGAAAAAGAGATTAAAAACAAAAAAAAAATGTACAAAAAGTGAGTGTGAGAGGCTGACATGTAAAAGTCAGGCAAAAGGAGAGGGTGTGAGCATAGATGAGATGCTTGAAGAAAAGAATAGAGAGAAATTGATCACACACTACTACCTTTAAAGCTCATGTATTCTCTGATCATTATTCCAATCAGACATCATGGGATACAAAGAAAAGAATTAGTTCAAGAGATGTAGAACAACAATTGCTCACTGACATGTCTAATCACGACATTATCAAGAAACTGTCAAATCTCACAAACTGCAAATGAACCTAAACAAGAAATTGTGGGTGTTTGGTTGCATGCAAGAAACACAAGAAGTATTGAATGATGCAAAAGCACACCTCATACCAGAATTTTTGATCACACAAGGATTAAGTGCAACTATACTCACATGATGTTTATGAAGCATTGATCAACAAAAAAAAGAGAAACACGAAGCTCCAATACTTCATGATCAATGGTCTTCAAACTGAGCTCAAACATTTCTTCTTGCTAAGTCAACCTAATCTATCCATTTCTAACATTCAACATTAAATGTTGATGTCAAAAAGGGGGAGAATGATAAGGTGAGGATGAGTAAAGAGTAATTCTGATGAAGACATGAGGAGATTTGTTAAAGATGTTAGTAGATTGATGGCTAAGCTTAAAGAACTATAGAAAGCCAACAAAGCTAGTAATGTAGTTATTAATGTTAGCAAAATTGGTACAATGGGGTTTACACATCTTTAATTTCAATTCTAAGTAAGTGGTGTTATAAAGTTGTTAGGAATTATAGCATTTGATGATGATGTATAATACTTAGAATTGTTAAATTTTGTAAATATACAAATACCTGCAGTAATGCTCTATGAGAATCTACTATCAAGAAACTGCAGGAAAGCATCAGAGACTACAATGAATGCACTTGGAAAGTTCAACAAATGTCAAAGTTGATCAAGCAAAATTAGCCCATCAGAGACTAAGCTTTGTCTGTCATAGACTAAATTTTTGAACTGTCGGAGACTAAGTTTTTAAACTGTCGGAGACTAAAGTTTTTAAACTGCCGAAGACTATGTTTTTGAACTGTTAGAGACTAAGTTTTTGAACTGTCGGACACTAAGTTTTTGAACTGTCCGAGACTGAGCTATTGACTGTTGGAGACTAAGTTTTTGTCTATCAGAGACTAACTTTCTGTCTATCAGAGACTAAGTTTCGGTCTATCAGAGACTAAGTGTTTGTTCATCAGAGACTAATGTTGAAGCAACCAGAGACTATCCATCAGAGAATAAATTTCCACTGACATAAGGGATGACATATGACTAAAGGCGGTGGAAATAAGATAAGGATGGTTGTCCAATAAGGAGAGATTAGCTACCAAGGAAGCTTTAAGGAAATAAGTTATACACACACACACACATCAAGTTGCTACTATGAAACCTGCAAAGTCGCAAGCATGAAACGTGCAAAACAACAAGTTGAAATACTGCAGACACAACTTATAACAACTTGAACCAAGAAGTTCATTGAAGATGGACTAATTATGTCCAGAGAAGCCCACAAAGATAAGTTATATACTGCTGATATCTTATCTTGAGAACTCCAAGAAGAAAAATGGAAGTTGGTGTAGTGAATATACACTAGAAAAGTCACATAAACAGGCTGGCATCCAAGGGAGGCTGTATAATGAAGAAAGTTGTGTGACAGAGCTGCAAGTACCAAGAAACTATAGAGATATTTTTGGTAAAAAACTCCGAATAGAAGCTTGGAGTATATGGAAGCTATGTTTTCCCAGTGAGATGGCCTAGAACTTGTAGAAGGGGGGTTGAATACAAGTTCTTACAACTTTTTCGAATTCCTGTTCTTTAAGAAATTAACTTTCTGCGGAATATAAAGAACAAGATTAAAACTTTATAAACAATTGCTTTTATTGATTTTAACAATTGATTACAAGTTTTCTAACAATCAAGACAAGCTTCGATCGTCAGCTTCTATTCTGTGTATATAGAAAATACAACCCTTTCAATTCTCTTTCTATACACCTCTATAGCTTCGTAT
>CM025784.1:12554678-12575349 GCA_014636745.2 Centella asiatica | reverse complement strand
GGAAAGGAAAGGTGCTGATGTGTTCTTCACCTGACCAAGAGGAAATGTTATTTGACTACGTAGTCACTCAGAGGGATCATGCGGTCCAGCCTGGCCAGCTGTGTACTGTATGGTTAGCAGATCCACGGGTGTAGCCCCCGTTGGATATTTGAGAATGTTATGATCAGGTGTATACCTGACTTTCTTCAAGGGGGGATCACAAGTTGTATATCATCAGTGAATCCTCAAAGATTTTGAAGGTTTCCGAGGACTTGGTATTGCTTCACCAAGCCTCACAAACAGAATTTGAATTTCTCTCCTTTGATTCCAGATGAAATTCGTTGAATTATTCATATTTGCCTCTACGTGTATATACTTGCTGGGCGTAAAACGCTCACCCATGTTGAATGTTAATGATTTGCAGGACAGAAAGCTAAAGCTGAACCCTCTGACAAGGGGAAAGCAAAGATGATAAGCTGCTAAGTGTTTATCTTTTTGATAGAACTGATGAAGGAAAGAAAGGAATGAATGAAGGAAAGAAGGAAGACGTTTGAAGAGTCGATGAGATTTATTTTGTTATTAGGAAATGATGTAATAGCTTCCGCTGTAATTACTAAATTCTTGGGTTGTAATAACTCTTAAATGCTGTTTTTATTCAGTATTTATTTGGGAATGGATGAATGGTTATCTTTACCTTCTTATGATGATGCCCTAGTCCGGTATGGGATTATGGGGTCGTCACAATGCTAAACAAAGGAGAAGTAGTCCTACGAGTGGGAAATGGAGCAAGAGTTACTGCATTAGCCGTAGGAACTTATTGTTTAGCTTTGCCTTCTGGCAAGTCTATCATTTTAGAAAATTGTTACTATGTTCTAGTTCTTTTAAGAAATATTGTTTCTATTCCTTTGTTAGATGAGGATGGATTTGACTTTGCAATAAAGAAAAACCATTTTTCTATTTACAAAGATGATGTGTTGTATGGAACTGGTAAATTGCATGATAGACTTTACATTCTTGACTTACAAAGTAGTGTATTTCATATTGAACAAACCGGAAAAAGGAAAAGAGATGATTTTAATTATACCTACCTATGGCACTGTAGACTTGGTCATATTAATGAAACAAGACTAAACGAGTTACACAAGGATGGGTTACTAGAACCTTTTGATTATGAATCATATCCAACTTGTGAGTCTTGTCTCATGGGAAAGATGACAAAATCTCCATTTAGTGGACATGGAGAAAGAGCTGCAGAGTTGTTAGAGTTGGTACACACAGATATATGTGGACCTATGACAACACATGCTAGAGGAGGGTATTCATACTTCGTTACATTCACTGATGATCATTCGAGATACGGATATGTGTATTTGATGAAATACAAATCCGAGACGTTTGATAAATTCAAGGAATTTAAGAATGAAGTAGAGAAACAAACTGGCAAGAGTATTAAGATTCTTAGATCAGATCGAGGAGGAGAATACTTAAGTAGTGAGTTTCTCGATTATCTCAAAGATAATGGTATTGTTTCACAATGGACTCCTCCAGGAACACCCCAGTTAAATGGAGTTTCTGAAAGGAGAAATCGAACTTTGTTGGACATGGTTCGATCCATGATGAGCTATACCGATCTTCCAATTTCCCTTTTGGGTTATGCCTTACTATCAGCGACCTATCTACTAAATAAGGTACCTTCAAAATCTGTTCCTAAAACTCCACATGAGATGTGGAAAGGGAAGAGACCTAATCTTAAACATCTTAAGATTTGGGGTTGTCCAGCTTATGTCAAGAAAGTTGACCACGATAAGTTGGAGGCTAGATCTGAAAAGTATAGATTTGTGGGTTATCCTAAAGAGAGTTTAGGATATTACTTCTATCATCCCACTGACCAAAAGGTGTTAGTTTCCAAACACGCAACCTTCTTGGAAAAGGAATTTATCCTTGAAGGAAACAATGGGAGCAAGATAGATCTTGAAGAAGTTCAAGAACCGCAAATCACTATAGATCAAACGAAGGAACCTATGCAAGTAGAACAATCATCTATACAACAGCCTATTCGTAAATCTGGAAGGATACCAATACCAAATAAAAGGTATTTTGAACTCATCATTGAGAATGATGATGAGGTATCTGTTATAGAGGATGACGATCCAGTATCTTACAATGAGACAATGAGTAGTAGAGACTCAGCGAAATGGCGAACCGCTATGAAATCTGAAATGGACTCCATGTATGAAAACCAAGTGTGGACTTTGGTTGAACCACCTGAAGGCATAACGCCTATAGGGTGTAAATGGGTCTTTAAAAGAAAGATTGGAGCAGATGGCAAGGTGGAAACCTATAAGGCCAGGCTGGTTGCAAAAGGTTTCAAACAAAGACAAGGAATTGACTATGATGAAACCTTCTCACCAGTAGCTATGCTCAAGTCTGTTCGGATTTTGCTTGCAATTGCAGCTTACTATGACTATGAGATCTGGCAAATGGACGTGAAAACGGCCTTCCTCAATGGGAAACTTGAGGAGGATGTGTATATGACACAGCCAGAGGGATTTGCCTCTAAGAGTAGAGTAACTCAAGTCTGTAAGCTGCAGCGATCTATTTATGGATTGAAGCAAGCTTCTCGAAAATGGAACATCCGTTTTGATGAGACAATCAAAGAGTTTGATTTTATCAAAAATGTGGATGAACCATGTGTGTACAAGAAGGTTAGTGGGAGCGCTGTGACATTCCTAGTACTATATGTTAATGATATATTACTGATAGGGAATGACATACCTATGCTCCAATTAGTTAAAATTTGGTTGTCAAAGAACTTCTCCATGAAGGACTTGGGAGAAGCATCCTACATCTTGGGGATAAAGATCTATAGAGATAGATCTAAGAGGATCTAGGTTTGACCCAAGGAACGTACATTAATTCAATGTTAAAGAGGTTTAGCATGGAAAACTCCAAAAGAGGACTCATACCGATGAGTCATGGAGTTCATCTCTCTAAGAAAATGTCTCCAAAGACAACTGAAGAGAGAGATTACATGAGTAAGATACCATATGCTTCGGCTATTGGATCTATCATGTATGGAATGATATGTACGAGGCCTGATGTTGCTTACGCACTTAGTGTAACAAGCAGATATCAAGCCGATCCTGGAGAGGAACACTGGAAGGCAGTGAAAAACATCCTAAAGTACTTGAAAAGAACTAAGGATGTATTTCTTGTCTATGGTGGGTCAGATTTGAAACTAGAGGGCTTTACAGACTCAAGTTTTCAAACTGATCAAGATGACTATAAATCCGTGTCAGGGTATGTATTTACCTTAAACGATGGTGCAGTGAGTTGGAAGAGTTCCAAACAGCAAACGGTTGCTGACTCAACGACAGAGGCAGAGTACATAGCTGCGAGTGAAGCTGCAAAGGAGGCTGTTTAGATGAAGAAGTTCATTACAGAACTTGGTGTGGTTCCTAGCATTGAAGGACCAGTGCCTTTATATTGTGATAACACTGGAGCTGTTGCACAAGTCAAGGAACCTAGGTCTCATCAGAAATCCAAACATGTGTTGCGGCGCTTTCATTTGATTAGAGAAATCATTGAGAGAGGAGACGTCACCGTTGAGCGTGTGGACTCTAAGAACAACATTGCAGATCCATTTACTAAAGCATTATCTCAGCAGCAATTTGATCGCCACTTAGAGAAGATGGGTATTAAATACCAGGGCGATTGGCTTTAGTGCAAGTGGGAGATTGAAAGTAATATGCCCTCAAGCCAATCACATTAGACGTGATGGAGCATTTATTTTGTAATCTTATTTATTTATTAATAAAAGAATTATTTATTCAAAGGCATTAATTTATATGTTTAAACTGTTAAATATATTAACCCATAGTTTAGAGTTATATTTTAAGATCATGATGAGATCATGCTAATGAGATCTAAAATATGTTAACTCGAAACTAAAAATGTTCCTAATCGTAAGATCACTAATAAGGGTGTTAGTGAATCCAGAAAGATTAGTACATACTGTGCTTGCTCTTAACAAAAGGATGATTAATCTCATAATCATTTGTGTGACGACATTAAAGCAAGTATGTAGGTGCTTATTAGAGAATAAGTTCACTGAACGTGACTCGCTTAAATGAACACCTAATGGAGTTTTACCTGCTTGTCAATAGGAGTTCATCTAGTGATAGTTGTACAAGTGATCCTTAGACTTGAGATCGTTGCGGTTATCTTGTGTACACTAAATTATACTTTGTCATATAGCTTAACTCAAGCAGTGTATGTAAGTGTATGTTCGGGTATAATAAAGTGTACATGGAGATAAGTGAATGATCAACAAAGGATCTACCGCTTCCAGTAAAGGGAGAGAATGTCCTATGTGATTCCATTAGTGACAACTCGGGAATCTTTGGCCAGAGTGAAATGATAATTAGAATGTCTTTCTAATTGACATTATATTGAGTTGTGAATCTATGAATCGGAATGCATATGATTAAATGAAATAAGACTTGACAGTAATTCATGTCTTATATTTAATCGGGACATTGTGTGGTAGAAGGATTGAATTGTACAGTAACTATTCACTGAATAGGTTCTTTGTGATTAAACGTTGATTTCATATTATCCGGATAGTCATGATATGCTGAGAGGTATCCCTCATGATGTAGAATAAGTATAATTAATATAATTAATTATATTTAATGAATTAAAATGTTTAATTCGTATAAATAAAATTAGAATAGTTCTAATTTAATTTATTTCTACAACCGGCTTAATATTGAACCTAAAGGGTCACACCATAAAAGGTAAATAATAAATTATGAAGATATTGGGAAATAATAATAATTAAGTAATTTAATTTATACCATGGTGGAATAAATTAAATGGCTTAATATTTATAATTTAGTATTTTAGAAATACTAATTATAAATAAATAAGAATTATTCTTATATTATTATTATTTAATAAATAATCCAATTCCTAAGTAGTCTAGGAATTAGATTAGAAAGTGGTGTTAGTATTTAATAATAAAGAATCCAATTTCTAAATGGTTTAGGAATTAGATAATGGAGTTTTATTATTATTTAATAAATAACCAATTCGTAAATGGTTTAGGAATTAGTTTAGGGATTGTCTATATAAGGAGACTTATAATAGATTAAACCCCAACTGAAATAATAATTGGTAGCCTCCATAATATTTGTCACCAAAAATATTGCGAGAGAAATCCAATATTCTTCATAATCAAAATTCTCTGGTGGATCACCTTTAGAGTACTACACACTTGAGTAGTAAACGTTAGATCCAGTGGAACAATCAAGAACGTGGAATAAATTGCAAGACGGATCAAGGGGATCGACTGGAGCGTGAAGGATAAAGATTGCGGTGTTAATTCGTGCGTAGAGATTCTACATCAACGTCGTCGAATTTACGACGGTATGATTTTAATCCTTCCTCAATTAATAATATTGTATAAGGTGATTTCTGGGATTGCAGAAAAAATTTTAAATTACTATTTTTATGCTTCCGCTTCGTTGTCTATAATTTTCTGCACTAACAAGAACCTGAAGCGAGGAGACTCAAAACTATTACTCATTTAGACCGTATGCTCAAAATGGCAAATCGATCGAGGTCTTGAGTGATATTTTTAAGATAGTCGATTGGGAAAGATTGGTAAACTATGATGATTTAAATATACTTCATACACTACTCACAGAGTTTTTATCTTAATCTTAAGATAAACATAGATGATCTAGGGAAAATATCTCACTTGTCATCCATCATCCAAGGTCAAGCTCTCTATGTTTCTGAAATACTATTTACAATGCTCTAAACATGAAACAAAGAGAAATGCTTCCTAATATGAGTTTTGATTATTTGTGCATGCATTTAATGTTGAGGAGTACATGAAACAAGTGTCCTTTGTGTGTTGTGAGACTACTCTTCCAACAATTTTTTTTTTGAAAAACACAACTTGTTCCATGTGAGTTAATTTCTCTTCATGGGCAAATGGTTTCCAAGATTCTTAAAGAAATGTACTTCCAATCTTTCCGTCATCTAGACACTATAATCATGGTGAAATTGGTATTATTTCAAAGCGTTTGAAAGAAGAAATTGATTTTAGCATTCCTTATCTTGTTCTTTGTGGAATTGAAAAATGCTTTTATTCAAAGGTTATGGCTTATGGACCTGTCTTGACAAAATTGTTCAAGTTTTGCAACGTTCGTTTTAAAAATCAAATTTGTTTTCTTGTCTAAAAAATAATCAATAGCTCTAGGCTCACTTTCCCTTCCACATATCATCAAAATTCAAACTCTAAGGATGATAAGGATTCCAAAGGCCCACCTACTTTTGATGTTCTTCACCAAGTTTAATGGATAAGACTTTAAAAATGGTTGTTTTAAATCAAGAAAATTTATTCCCTAAGTTGGAATCTGCGAAGAAGGTTTCGGAGTTTACTAGATCCTCCAACATTCTCTGGACCGAGACCATTATTGGCTCGCAATCACAAATCAACATACTTACGAGATTTTTGTTACATGACTATGGTACCTCACTACCCTCTGTCAATCCAAATGTTGTGAATTCTCAAGATTTTCAACTCCACCTCCAATACAGTAGCACTTACAACTCCACTCACTGATGCCACTCAAGTTGTTCCTTCCCTGCCTCCTGCTCAAGCCACTCCACCTACACACATTCCTGCTCATGGTGATCACATTGACTTTGAAGATGGACTCAATCTTGAAGATTTGAACCAAGTGTTTCATAGTTCTCTGTTTATGTTGTTGTATGATCTTGACTCTGCCATGTATGTTTATCTAATCTCAATCTGCTATTTATGTTGGTTGATGTCAGTGATTTATGCTTTTAGCAAAAATACTACCATTGCTCTTGTTGTGTCAAATGGCTAGTTTTGGTGACTGCCAGTACTTAAAGTACTCATTTATATTAGTACTTAACTTCCTAACAAGGTGTGGCCATTGAAGTATTCGGTTTCTATATAGTCTATGGTTCTTCTATATGTACTCTATTATCGTTTGATTTATCAAAGCTTCAGTTATCTAGCACTATTTGCTTGACCTTGCTAAGTCATGACTCTAAACTTACAGCACTAGATAGAAAAATGCATCTAATTTTCATCAGAATCCTGATTACTTGACAACTGAGTACTAATTTTATTGTAAAATATATTATTTGAAAATCTTGTCGATGATCAATATGTTCCTGACCAAACTTCACAACTTAAGCAAGTGATTTCTTCAACTTTAGTTCTAAATAAAATAATTACTTAATAGATTGATTATTACCTGCACTTAAAAGATCTATCACTGCGATACATACTACACTTAATGATATCTCTTAATATTTCTCTGAATACCAGTTATATCCTTTATGTGATATTTGTACATTTGCACTCAGGCATGTCTACTATGTTTGCTTCTGTTCGCTACACTCCATAACATGTTTGTGCTCCAGAGTAATACTTGAAATACCTTCAAAATAGTACATGTAGATGATAAAACTCTGTGGTACTAAAAAGCTAAAATATACTACAGTATGAGTAAATTATACTTAATATGCTAGACATTTTACTCTCATCTGATTATCTCAGGATGATGTTCCTCAGTTCTAATATCACCTTAATTAACAGACACTCATTACAGTGCATAAGTCTATGGTCTTCAAATTATATGAACATGTATCATATCATTTGAAAAATATTTGAGAGATATCTGATAATCTATTTCGAGATATTTTTTTGATGAGAAAGGGGTGGGGGAGAAAAAAAAAATCATGATCATGAAACATGAAGTATTTGTTTTTTAAACAATTCTTATATCTGAAAAATCTTGCTATGTTTTTTTGGTATTATCCTATGCTTGTTTGCTATGCTTTTGACTAAAGTTATGATAAAATTTATTTTGGGATAAACTTTTGCCTCATATTTCAAGAACATGTGCTAAATAATTTTGTAAACTAATCATTTAGTGATTTCTTTTTTTTAATATTAAATGCTTGATATTGCAATAGTTGATTATTCTATATTACCAGAAAAATTGCTGGCATGTTATTGGTACTAACTTTTCCCATGCAGCAATATTTTTTCTATCTTATAGTTTGGGGGAGTTTAGGATTAAGGGAAGTATTTTCAGAATTTTTAGAAATACTTCATACGTTTTGTCATCATAAAAAAAGGGAGATTAAGAGAGCAATATTTAATTGAGTTTGATGATAACAAAAATGAAAATACATTTAGGTAGTTCCTCTCCATAGGATATATGCATTCTTGTGTGAAAAATAATTACATGATATATTTCACTTTATTTTAAATATATCCATATTTTTCTTGAAAGTATCTAATTGATATATTTAAAAATTTTAAAAAATACCTTGTACTTAATTATCAAGAAAATGAATTTTGATATTATCTTACAATTAAATAAAAGCTATCTATTTATCTAGATGACTAGTTTACAATAAATAATTTTTCAAATAAGTAGCATATCAATTATATAGGCTAGCTACTTTTATATAAAAATTACTTATTAAATAACCAATTGGAATCCTAAAAAGATGAGAAGGAAAATTGTTAATGCACACCTCCTTATTATTACATTGCTCGCAATGCTTTACTTCTACTTGGTTAAATAAAATTGATGATATAATATACTCCTTATTTAGTATCTAATTGATATATTTAAAAATTTTAAAAAATACCTTGTACTTAATTATCAAGAAAATGAATTTTGATATTATCTTACAATTAAATAAAAGCTATCTATTTATCGAGATGAGTAGTTTACAAGAAATAATTTTTCAAATAAGTAACATATCAATTATATAGGCTAGCTACTTTTATATAAAAATTACTTATTAAATAACCAATTGGAATCCTAAAAAGATGAGAAGAAAAATTGTTAATGCACATCTCCTTATTATTACATTGCTCGTAATGCTTTACTTCTATTTGCTTAAATAGAATTGCTGATGTAATATACTCCTTGTTTAGACATGTAAAAACATTTAGAAAAATATCCAATTTTTTAGGTGAATATTACTAACTCTAGATAAGTAAGGAACTTTTGATTATTTTTAAATATTCTGCTTATAATTTTAGCAGGACAATGTATATCTTACTTAGAATGAAAATAAGCAAGACCATCAAGGATTCAACGTCAGAAGGAAGTCGGTCAAAGGATAACTTGTAAATTTTACTTAGTCAACTTCTAAAATATCTTTTCAAAAGCACTACTAAATAAAATAACAATTATTTTATTAATTAAGTAGAAGATAACTAGAAAAGTACAAGTTAGTGTCAAAGTGTAAAGCAAGTACAACTCCTAATGGATCTATTTTAAAATTTCCAATGGATAGATTATTGGAGGAGTACAAACAAAGATCATAAATTTCATTTATGATTACTAAACTACCAATAAATGCTCTGATATTCATATTTTCTTCAGCATGGCATCTAACAAAGCTTGAACAATTGTTATCTTACGTGTTCATCAAGGAGTTCCTACGTAAAGATAGCAACCTCTTTGTTTTCTACTTGTTTCTTCAAGTCTGTGTGACTAAGGAAGGTCTCAGTGACCGATTGTAAGCAAGAACTTATTGTTCTTTGTAACTGTGTATTCATTTAGTAGATCCCTTCTCAAGTAAAAGACAAGAAAAGTGGAGAAGACTTGGCAAAACAATTATAAAAATTCCTTGCTCCTTTTATTTTTGCTACTTTTGATTTCTTTACTTAAATCCTCTTCCCCTTATTTTTCTTAGTTCCTGCTAATCCTATTAACAAGGACTTACTGACACCCCTACTTAAGTTGAAGTACGATATTTAACCCCCTTCTAGTATTTTTTTTTCCTTTGGGGCCTAATAAGTGGTATGCGAGTTACTCTTTTTGCTAGGCTTTACAACTTGAGAGGATCCAAGTACATAGTTTTAAGAAGTGATTTGGGTGGCAAACCCCCCATGTGCACCAGAGATAGATTTGTTAAGTTGAAATTGAGAATATAGGTCTACATGGATGCAATCACTAAGGAATTATTTGAAGAAGTCAAATTTTGGCCCTACAAATAGGAGAAAATATACATTGTTGATCCAAACAAGTTAGTGCCCAAACCAAGGAACGAATGGACTAATGATGAATAGAAACTAGTAGAATGCAACAAGAAGGCTATCAACTAGCTATTCATGGCCCTTGAAAAAGAGATGTTTGACAGTGTCTCCAATTTTACCTTTGCTAAGGAGGTCTAGGATGCTTTGCTCATTTTCAATGAAGAAACAAGAGAGATCAGAGAAAATAAGCAATCCTTGTTATATAACAATATAGAATGTTCACTTAGTAGCCAGGAGAAAACCTCACTACTATGTTTAAGATATTTATAGTCTTACTCAACAACCTTCAAGCCTATAGGAAGACATATAATCTAATGGACATCAATCTCAAGTTCATGAGTTCCTTGCCAAGACAGTGGGATCCCAAAACAATAGCTGTAAAGTTGTGAAATCTACATAACACTAATCTTGAGCAATTATATAGAAACTTGTTTACATATGAGATAGAGATAGCTCAAAGAGAGGCTACAACAGCGCTAAGAAGGAAAGACAAAGGAGTGGCCTTAAAGGCTATTGAATCCAAGCAAACAGTAGACTCAGACTTAGAATCTGCTGACAGTGATGAATATATGGCCATGCTAGAAAGAAAGTTCAGAAGATTCTTAAGCAAGGATCGTGGAAACTTCAGAAGAAATAGAAGTAGCAACAAGATAGATACATCAAAAGATCTCAACTACAATAGTAAGAAACCAAGACAATATGGTGTTGATTGTAAAACTACAGTAAACGAGTAAAAAAGATATGCTTCTCAACAAAAGAGCAAAGGAAAGGAATGCTATAAAAGGAAATATTAGCAAAAGAGATTTAATAATGATAAAGGGATTATTGCTGAAAAATCATAGAGCGATAATGACAATGAATCAAAAGATTCTAACCTAGACGTAACAAACCACTACTTACTAGCAAAAGAAACTGAAGTCAGCAAAGAACTAGACCTTACTTAGGTATTTGAGTTTCTCCTGACATGACTGAAGCTGAGTTGCGTTCCTTGCTTAAGGAAGTTGCATCTCAGTGGCATCGCTATAGAAGATTGCTAAGAAGTGCTGCAGCAAAGTCTTCTTAGCTTAGGAGCAAAAACTTTAAAATCCTACTTAAACTTGAGGAAGTGCAAGTAGAGAACTTAGATCTCAAAGTTGCTAAGGACTAGAGGAGTTTTCTTAGACAACATCTCAGAGACTCTCAAGAAAGAGAGTCTAAGTTAACCTTCCAAGTTGAGGAATTAACTATCACAATCTTTACTTGGAACAAGTCCTTCTTTAATGCTTGTACTTTGCTGAAAATCCAAAGAAGCTAGCTAGATCGAGGAGGAATTGAATTTGGAACTTGTGAAGTTCCTACTGAAAGTAGTGGAGAAAGTGAAGTTGAATCCACTAGCAGAACAATCTCCATTCATTCAGCAACGTGTGAACCGCTTGATAAATCAAAGGGGTAATAGAAATATTACCTTCATAAAGAACAAATCCTTATTGATCATCATAATAAGTAGGGATATAGCTCTACTAAACTGAACAAATGAGGAAAGTTTAGGAGGAACTATGTTCCTCCTACTTATTATTATAATAATGCTAGAAATTTAGAATTTAGCAAGGATTAGGTCAGGAACAAGCACTGGAATACACCTCAACCCAAGAGGAGAGATAAGCAACACACATATCATAACATGCTTCATTTCAGATGCCATCATTGCCATAGAATTGGTCACAGTGCTTCTCTTTGTCTTGCGGATCCTTAATATATTGTTGGGTCTCTTAGACCTAAAATGAGGGTACTAACCTCTATAGACCCAAGGATTGCTGGGTACGAAAATGACTTTGCTTATCTTTTGTAAGGTGTTAGAAAAGAACAAATATGGTATTTGGACAACGGATGTTCAAGGCATATGCTTAGTAATAAAGCCTTGCTAATTGATTTCAAGGAAAAAGACGGACCATTAGTTACTGTTAGATATAAATGATGATGATGATGTTTAGAGAATAAATTGTGCATCTGTAAATACTTATGACATTTAATAAACCGAAGTATCCGCACAAGTTTTGCATCCCCTGATGATCGATCTAATCATCAGGGGAAGAAATACTCTTCACAAATTCAAGTCATTAGGAAAACTTCTAAAGGGCTTGATATGTGAAGAGGAATGTCTATTGTTACTCAAAGTCAGTTAAAGTATTTTGCACATCAGACATTCCAAACAAACTCAACAAAGCTTCAATGATTAAAAACCATCAAGGGAATCCGTTTGAGGAATCCATTAGGGGATGACAAAGGCAGACCACCTCATCAGGGGAATGCGTCAGGGGATGAAAAAAAAGCAATTAAAGTAGTAGCAGTCTGACACATAATTCCTAAAGGACCATGATGTGACATATATGCGGCAAAGTTGAAAAGAGCATCACGTTTATGCACATGGTTTCAACTACTGATCTTCTATATATGCAAGAGTTCTCATTACACAAGATAAGCAATCCATCAGATCAACAAGCTTAGAAGCACACAAGTCACTAGAAAGAAGCTTTGTAATATATCTTGAGAGAAATATTTCAGAGAAGATTAGAAGGTAGTGAGTGTTAATGAGAAGTTGTAATTTTATTACAAAGTTTGTAGCTGTTTAATCACATTTGTGATTAACCAGTTTTCCAGAAAAACCTTAAGTTTTAATAGATCTATTTTAACTTGAAATACATGTGTTCATTTGATTATCTATTATTGTTTTTCTAAGTATAGTAGCTATTTCCTTTTGTGCAAAAAGTTTAAAAAGAAGAAAAAGTTTTGAGTGTTTGAACCCCCCCCCCCCCCCCATTACAAACACTTAAGGCTATTTTATTCTAACAATTGGTATTAGAGCCAACTAGTAGATTACACTTGCTAGATGATCATCATCAATGGCCAATGAAGCAGGAAACAGTAAAGTCCCTGTGACGACCCCAAAATCCCTTACTGGATCAGGGCTTTGTCAAAAGAAGGAAAAGATAATCATACATCCATTCATAGTATAAATACTAGATAAATGCAGTATTTAAGAGTTATTACAACCCAAAAATAATACAATTACAGCAGAAGCTATTTAATCTTTATAAATTACAATTCCAAAATCATTACAACTTCTAACATCTTCCTTCCTTCCTCAGCGTTATTAAAAAAAAAAGTAAATAACTTAGTAGCTGATCATCTTTGCTTTCCCCTTGTCAAAGGGTTCAGCCTTTGCATTGTGTCCTGCAAGACATTAAAATTCAACAAGGATGAGCGATATACGCCCAGCAAGTATGTAAACAATTTAGAGAAATATAACTGGAATATTGAAGGAAGTTCAATTCTGTCTGTGAGGCTCAGTGAAACAATACTAATGCCTTGGAAATCTTTGAAGAACATTGAGGATCACTGATGATAAACAATGTGTAATCCTCCTTGAAGAAAATAGGTATTCACCTACATACAATCTTTAACAAAAAAAAAAAAAAATCCATCGGGGGCTAAACCTGTTGGATCTGCTAACCATACAGTACACAGTTGGCCCTACTGTGACCGCATGATCCCTCCTTGTGTGAACGTACGTAGTCACATAAAATTTCCTCTGGGTTAGGTGAAGAACAAATCAGCATCTTACTTTTCCTCTAGCCAACCATGTGACATAACCCATTTAAGGGACATATCATTCTCATTTGTTTGCACAGATATAAGATTTAAAAATAGCTAAAAATCAAAGGTCAGTTATATCTATGCATTATCATTTATATCATGCTAGCGGAATTTAAAGCATAGCATACTCATTCATAAAAAAAATTGAATCATATAATCAAAGCCTTGCACGCATATCAAATCAAATGATATTGCGTTAAATTGAAATAAGCATCAAATTGAATGTATATACTTACCTCGGTCCCTTGTACACAAACAATTTCAATTTACTTGAGAGTGAAAGATTCTGTAAAACGTACATATCCCAAAATAAACTTAGTACTTTGGTTAAAATATGAGAAAAAGTGCATATGTGATGTCCTTAAACTTTTAATGATTCCAAAACTGTTATAAGAACTGCTTAGGGTGAATAAATAATTAAACATCATAAAATAAATTTTAAGAATATAATGTTTTATAGTTTTGAAGGCAGACTGCGCGTCAGGGGATGTCTCTTGGCCATCAGGTGATGTCTCTTGGCCATCAGGGGATAGCTGTCGACCATCAGGGGATCATTCTCTTGTCAGGGAAAAGTCATCAGGGGATGACTCCTCGACCATCAGGGTATGTTTTACCCGTCAGGGAATGATCTCTCAGTCGTCATCGATCATCAGTGTATGGCTTGATCATCACAAAACTCTTCAGGGACTAACATATTTTATCCGTCAAGGACTTCTGATGACGTCATCAGGGACTAGTCTTAGCCTGTCAAAGACTAAGGCTGACATCATCAGTGACAAATCTCAAACTTCCTTCATTAGAGACTAACAACACCCTTCCTTCATCGGAGACTAACACATCTCATCAGAGAGTAACACCAACATTGTCGAAAACTAACTTTAAAAGTTGTCTCAGGTGCAGTGGTGTCTTCCCCACTTCTCCAAGGGTGACTTTCTCAACCATAACCACACTAAGGTCAAATCTTATCATCCTCTCAGTGATTCATAATATTTCCTAGGGTCTGCAAGCCCTCCTAGACATAGTTTAGGGTTCAAAACTCTGGCCTGGTGTCGTAACTACTGACAAAAGGAATGTTTGGTAGTTAAAGGTTTGTCTACCAGGTGGTTGTCAACATATTTACACTCATCTTGGGTAGCTTTTTGAAATAAAAGACATTAACTCCGGGTGTTAAAAACATGCCTCAAATCATACTTTTGGAAATAAATGAACACGGTATAACATAACAAAAATGTAAGAAATAGAGTAGGACTTTAATGAAATGCTCTTACCTCCTTGGCTGCAAGAAAGAGTTAAAAGCTCTAGTTGTTCTTCCAAAAAGGACAGTTGCCTTGAGAGTAAGCTTGGATTTGGTGGTATACTGTATAGAAATTTATGAAGGTGGGACTAGGGTTATAAGAACGTGATATATATATATATATATATATATATATATATATATATATATATATATATATATATATATATATATTATATATATCACCTGTTGAGCAACAAGGGCCGTCGAATTTATTTGATATAAGCCATTGGCTATGAAAAGAAAAGAAGTGACTGGTGAGAAAAAGAGTGGTTGCAACTGCTGCTAGTGTTCATCAATCGTTTATCATAGCCCACTCTAGGGTACTGATGAAGGTGATGCACATTAAATGCTACTGTCTCCCAGCAGTCAGGTTTTTAAAATAAAATAAAAAAAAAAGGGGTATTGTAGCTAAACCTGTTCATACTTGGTGAGCCCTTCTCGTGTGAACACACACTTACATAAGACAAACTTGAATATAATAATCTTTTAAATACTTAAGCTTCAAAATACATTTAAAATCTTTTGGACATCACACTGCCATTGAATTTTCATAAGAAAATATAATTTCATCATTTATACCCAGTAAGAAATTAAACCTTCATGCAGAAAATAAAATAAAATAAATAAATCTCATAACAAAATTCATTGACATTTTTGGGTTCTCACAGTCCCCATGTTGGAAAGGGGAAAATACTTCTTCTGGAAACAAAGAATGATAGTTCATCTAAGAGCAATCGATGATGAATATTTGCAAATTCTGGAGGAAGGCCCTCACGTCCCAAAGAAGCTCATTCCCCAAGAGGTTGTCAATGGAAGCTAATTCCAAAAACCACTGATGAGATGACATTGGAGGAAAGTGAGAAAGTAAAGAAGGATCTAAAAGTAAGAGGCATCCTTTATAATGGCTTAGAAGATGATATGCTAAATAGCATCATGAATCTTACAATGTCTAAATCCATATGGGATACCATCCAGATCCTGTGTGATGGAACCGAAAGAGTGAGGGAAAACAAACTGCAGCTGTTAACATAACACTATGAGTGGTTCACAATGAAAAATGGTGAAACACTCCTTGAAATGTTTGACAGATTCAACAGGTTGGTAAATGACCTGAGATTATATGGGAAGGCTTATGCCAATAAAGAAGTGAATAGAAAGTTCATGAGAGCACTTCCCATATCATGGGATCCAAAAACTATAGCCATCAGGGAATCAAGGATATGAACCTTCTAGACTTGGATAGGCTCTATGGCACCCTGAAGACATATGAACTGAAGGTTCAAGAAAGATCTAAAATGTCAGGGGATGCCAGAAAGCTTAAATCTGTAGCCCTGATGGCTGCCAAGAAGGATAAAGTAGAAGCAAGACCAAGTGTCTTGATGCAGCAGTAGTCAAGGTTGCTGAAATTAAAGGGGAAAATGAAGTTGATTCAAAAGAGGACGAGTATACTCCTGAAGAATTAGAAGACCTGGATGAAACCATGGCCTTTCTTGAAAAAGGTTTTCTAAGCTTAAATTTCAAAAGCCATCTGGATCAAAAAGATTTTCAGCAAGGAAACCTAGTAGCACAAAAAACTTAATCGACAAATCAATAATAAAGTGCTACAAATGCAGTGAAATGGGCCATTTTGCAAATGAGTGCCGCAAGGCCACAAAGGAAGGTGAATACAGGGGAAAGGAAGCTGAAATGGATTACAAGAAGAAATACTTTGACCTTCTAAATGCCTCCAAGAAGGGAAAAGCTTACATTGCAGAGGGAAAGGACTAGGCTGACTCAGATGAAGAAAGTAATGAAGAATATGTCAACCTAGCCTTGATGGCCTCATCCACTGACAGTAGCAGCTCACAAGTAAGTCTTGAAATTTCCTCTAACATGTCTAAATATGATTGTGTTAAAACTGTTAAGGAAATGGCTTGTGAGATAAAAGATCTTTATGACACCCTAAGGAGCGTTGTAGCTAAAACTGAGAGAGTACAGAAGATAAATGAACATTTGACTGCAAGAAACACTCACTTAGAATCATAACTCACTAGAGTATTGAAAAAGAACTCTCAAGGACAAAATCTCATTGAATGTGCTATTAAAAGAGAGGAAAGGATCAGTTGAACAGTCAAAAATCTAATACCAAATCTAGTTTAGGCTATGGAGAGACTCTAGTGAAACAACCTCCCATTGAGGTTGAAAACGCAGCTAGCTTTGGAAAAAGGCCATTACAACCTATTAAATTTGTAAAGGCTGTAACAAATTTGGAAAAAGGGAATGTTTTCCTGATGGGTGAAGCTTCCATAAGTGGTGGAAGTGGCAAGAAACCTAATCTTCCCAAAGCACTCAAACATTCAGTTAGAAAAGAACCAGACTATGCATCAGTGGATACACAGTCATCAGGGGGAAAGAGTGCATCAGGCCGTCGTAGCCCCTCAGGGGACAAAGGCCTGTCAGGGGAATATAAAAAGAATAGGAATGGTAAGTTAGGTGTAAACAAAGCTAATAATTACACCTCTACTCATGAAGCCCCTAGAAAAGTTTTTTGGAATTGTGGAAGTAATAATCATTTATCTTTTTAATGTAAAGAAAAACCACAAATTCTCACTGGCACAATATTATACACTGATGATTTACCATCTGTTCAAGTTTGTACCTCCAAGGGAAATGAAAAGAAAACAGTTGTTAAATCAGAGGCTTATAATGCAACTCCTCAAAGGAGAAAGTGAATGACTTGCCAAAATCAACTGTCACAAATAAAGAAAAGGTTGTTTTACCTTCAGCTGCGACTAAACCTAAAGGACCCAAAACCACTTGGGTACCAAAAATAAATTAAATGTTCTTGGTGTGTAGGGAAAAGTCAAAAGCAGTCAAATATGGTTTCAAGATAGCGGCTGCTCAAGACACAACACAGGAAACAAAGCCTTGCTTACAGAGTTCCAAGAAAAGGATGGTCTAGTGATTTCTTTTGGTGACAATAGTAAAGGATTGACTCTTGGTTATGACAAAGTAGCAAATGGGGATGTCTCATTTGAAAATGTAGCACTAGTTGATGGGCTTAAGCACAACTTATTAAGCATAAGTCAACTATGTGACAAGGGATACATCATTTCTTTCAAGAGGGATCAGTTCTTGATCTCAAATGAAGATGATTGGAAGTTGGTTTTATTAGGGATAAGAAAAGGAGATCTCTACATTGCTGACTTCAATTCAGTAAGTGGAGAATCATGTTTCTACAGCATGGCAAGCCCTGATGAAAGGAAACTGTGGCATAAGAAGCTCTCTCACCTAAACTTCAAGGGTATCAATGATTTGGTAAATAGAGAGTTGGTAACTAGACTACCTTAAATGGAATTCACTTAAGAAGGATTATGTTCAGCTTGTCAACAAGGGAAGCAAAGGAAATCATCCTTTGTCAGCAAGGAAGCCACAATGATCAAGGATCCAATTCAATTGCTTCATATGGATCTCTTTGGCCCTATCAATATTATGTTAGTACGTGTCAAAGAAAAGATTTGCAATGGTTATTGTGGATGACTACACCAGATACACTTGGGTTAAGTTTCAAAATGCGAAAACAAAAGTACCTCAACAAATCATTGACTATATAAAGAAAGTGGAAACTGAGTCAGGATCAGTGGTTAGAATGTTGATGACATATAATGGAACTAAATTCAAGAATGCAACTTTTGACGGATTTTGTGTGGAGAAGGGCATCAATCACACTTTATCAACTCCAAGAACTCCTCAACAGAATGGTGTACTGGAAAGGAAAAATAGAACCCTGATAGAAGCTGCTAGAACAATGCTAGCAGAGGTAAGGATTCCTACTTATTTTTGGGCTAAGGTAATTTCCACTGCTTACTTCACTCAAAATAGATCCTTAATCAACAAGGCTCACAACAAGACACCTTACGAGCTAATGACAGGGAGGAAACCAAACATCAAGTTCTTACATGTTTTTGGATGTAAATGCTTTGTGTTAAGGAACTTTGGTGAAAACTTAGGGAAATTTGATCCAAAGGCTGATGAAACAATTTTTCTAGGTTGCTCCCTGACATCTAAGGCCTTCAGGTTTTATACCAAAAGACTCCAGATAGTGATGGAGTCCGTAAATGTAGCTTTTGATGATCAAGAGATTTCTGGACTTGAAGACCCTGGTTTTCATGAGGAGCTCAGATTTGAATATGAAGATGATTCTGATTATCAAAAGAATGAAGCTGATGAGTGCAAACAAATGAAAAATTTAACCATTGCTGATGTCAATCCAAATGTCACAGAAACCCCTTCAACAGATAGAGTTCATTTCCTGGACAACATGTCAGGGAGGATCAACCATCAAGGCATGCACCATCAGGAGATAACTTTAACCCTGATTTAAGCATTAATTCAAGGGGAGTTTTCTCAGAAACTGGGAGTACTGACTTAGGGGGAGGAGATGACAATCAAGCAAGTTCATCAAGATACATCTCTAATCCCAAATGGTCTAGGAGTCAGACAACAGATTTTATTATTAGTGATCCAAACAAGAAAGTGTAGACCAAAAAGGCAACATCTAATGAATGCCTATATGCTTGTTTTCTTTCACAAGTAGAGCCAAAGAAATTTGAAGATGCAAACAAGAAATTTAAAGAAATTTGAAGATCACAAGTATACATAATGGATAATGGCTATGCAAGAAGAGCTGAATCAGTTCGAAAGAGATCAAGTATGAAAATTAGTACCTAAACCCAAAGATAGAATTATAATAGGTACCAAATGGATATTCAAAAACAAGATGGATGAAGTTGGCATTGTTATAAGAAACAAAGTAAGGCTGGTTGCAAAGGGTTATCTTCAAGAGGAAGGGATTGCCTTTGATGAAACTTTTGCACCAGTAGCCAGACTTGAGGCTATAAGAATATTCTTAGCCTATGCAGCACATTCAAACTTTAAAGTTTACCAAATGGATGTGAAGAGTGCCTTTCTTAATGGAAAATTGGAACAGGAGGCATATGTCCAACAACCTCTAGAGTTTGAAAGTTCAAAATTCCCAAATCATGTATTCAAATTAGAAAAGACACTTAATGGACTGAAGCAAGCTCCCAGAGCTTGGTATGATATGCTATCTAAGTTTCTGGTGGAAAACAAATTCACAAAAGGTATCATTGACAAAACATTATTCTTTAGACAACACTAAGGTCATCTGATTTTGGTTCAAATTTATGTTGATGATATTATCTTTGGATCCACTGACACAAGACTGTGTGAAAAGTTCTCCAAACTCATGCAAAGCAAGTATGAAATAAGTTTAATGGGTGAATTATCTTATTTCTTGGGACTGCAAATCAAACAAGTCACTGATGGAATTTACATTCATCACACAAAGTATGCCAAAGAACTTCTGTGAAGACCCGGATTTGTAAATAAATTTCGTTATGAAATTTAATTATTTTAGCTTATCTTCTTCATGAAAATTATTTTCTTATAAGTTGTGAATATCGAAATTATATATTTCTTTTTATGAAAAAAAAAAAAAATTTATCTGCAATGTGATGTCCAAAAGATTTTTTTTTTAATTATTTTTATTATTTTGTAAAGCTCATGAGGTTATGAGTTGTTCTACCCTTAAAAGAGTGTTTCGCGGGTAGCTACAGTACCCATCTTCTTTTTAAAAATACTTC
>CM025784.1:12484753-12554578 GCA_014636745.2 Centella asiatica | reverse complement strand
TGGCAAGAGGAAAGGAAAGGTGCTGATGTGTTCTTCACCTGACCAAGAAGAAATGCTATTTGACTACGTAGTCACTCAGAGGGATCATGCGGTCCAGCCTGGCCAGCTGTGTACTGTATGGTTAGCAGATCCGCGGGTGCAGCCCCCGTTGGATATTTGAAAGTTATGATCCGGTGTATACCTGACTTTCTTCAATGAAGGATCACAAGTTGTATATCATCAGTGCATCCTCAAGGATATGTGAAGGTTTCCGAGGTCTTGGTATTGCTTCACCAAGCCCATAAACAGAATTTGAATTTCTCTCCTTTGATTCCAGATGAAATTCATTGAATTATTCATATTTTCCTCAATGTGTATATACTTGCTGGGCGTAAAACGCTCACCCATGTTGAATGTTAATGATTTGCAGGACAGAAAGCTAAAGCTGAACCCTCTGACAAGGGGAAAGCAAAGATGATAAGCTGCTAAGTGTTTATCCTTTTGATAGAACTGATGAAGGAAAGAAAGGAATGAATGAAGGAAAGAAGGAAGACGTTTGAAGAGTTGATGAGATTTATTTTGTTATTAGGAAATGATGTAATAGCTTCCGCTATAATTACTTAATTCTTGGGTTGTAATAACTCTTAAATGCTGTTTTTATTCAGTATTTATTTAGGAATGGATGAATAGTTATCTTTACCTTCTTATGATGATGCCCTAGTTCGGTATGGGATTATGGGGTCGTCACAACTTTTCCAGAAATTTGACATGGAGGACTCAAAAGTAGCAAAGACACTAATGGCCACTGCAACCAAGATTGACCTTGATAAGAATGGAAAGAAAGTTGATGTAAATAATTACAGGAGAGTGATTAGATCATTGTTGTATCTAACAACAAGTAGGCCTAACATAATGTTTGCAACATGTCTTTGTGCAAGATATCAAGCTGATCCAAGGGAGTCTCAAGAGTTGGGACTTTGGTATCCAAAGGAGTCTGGATTTGAATTACTGGGATATTCTGATGCTGACTTTGGAGGATGCAGAATTGACAGAAAAAGTACAATGAGTAGCTATCAGTTTCTAGGAGGAAGGCTTGTATCTTGGTTCAGCAAAAAGCAGCACTCAATTTCAACATCAACTGCTGAAGCTGAATATATTGCAGCTGGAAGTTGTTGTGCACAAATTCTATAGATGAAAAATTAGTTAATGGACTATGGCCTGAACTTCAACAAAATTCCAATCAGGTGTGATAACACTAGTGCCATTGCCATTGCTAAAAATCCTGTGTAGCATTCCAGAATGAAGCATATAGAAATTAGGTATCACTTTCCCAGGGAACATGTTATGAATGGAACTATTGAACTACAGTTTGCACCAACAAGCAAGCAGCTGACAGACATTTTCACCAAAGCTCTTGATGAAGCCACTTTTTCCAATCTTGTGACAGAGCTAGGTATGGTGAATTATGTTAAGTGAACTTCAATAAACTGCTAAAAACTTGTTAGAAATGAGGTTGGAATCACACAAACTTTCTAAAGCTTAAGTTCTAGTACTTCTAATTCACATCATGAATACCTGATAAATTTAGAATGATATGTGATTATATATGTTAAAAATGTATATATGTACATATATTTTTGTGTTTGTGTTTTTTGCCTTAGTTTGTTTCTGTCTGATGCATCAGGGTCAGGGTATTCGACTCACGCATCAGGGTCAGGGTATCTGACTCACGCATTAGGGTCAGGGCATTCGATCTGTGCATCAGGGTCAGGGCATGTATATACTATTTTTGTCAGGGTCACGTAAGAGACTTTTGACTGCATCGAGGGATTATATCTAGTAGTGCGATGACAGCTCATCAGGGAATTCTTCTCTCACTGATGTCGTGTCATCACAAAACTGATACAACACCCTGATTGCGTATTTTCAGGGATGGTTTTCAAACGTCAAAAGGCGGGTATTTATACTCCCTCTCTCTTTCTTTCTGGAACATCTCAAAACATTAAATCTAACTTTGATATTTTCTCGAGTTTTCTTTTTCTCTCTCTCATATTTTCAGAAACCCTAGAACTTCAAATCTTTAAAAGCATCAATGGCACCCAGTAATGCTCAACAACTTCCAAGAAATCTAGTGGTTCCACCCACAAACTATGTAGGTTTCTCCGACATTGACGAGGTAAATGATTGTTTCAAGCCGATGATGAACTATCTACTCAAATCTGAGTATAGTCGAGCAATATTCACTGATTAAGAAATGTCTAGAGAAGCACTTTCACAATTCTGGTCAAGTGCTAAGTTTATGAACTCCTCAACAAGACCAAAGGCTGTGAAAGGAATCTCATTCAAGATTTCTTCTAAGAAGGGAAAAATAACCCCTTCCAGAATCAACTCTGCACTGGGATTACCTACACAGGACTTTGTGGAAGTGCTTGGTGATGTTGAACTGCTTGACTTCTTGAGGGAACTAGGCTACAACGTTGCTCCTAGCACGATGTTGAAGTTCAAGGACCTCAAGAGAGTGAACGTGAAGCGAGTGATCTCTTATCTCTTCGACACCATCACAAAGGTGTTCTCAGGTAAGTGTTCTAACTTTGAGGTAATAATCTCCCTAACATTAAAAATAGCATACGCAACGGTTAGAAATGTACATATAAATATAGGTAAATTAATTTTTGATAATCTTGTAAATAAATTAAGTAGTTTAAAAAAATCAGAGATCTATTATACTAGATTCTTGTCAATGGTCTTTAAATATCAATTTTCTAATATTTCTTTTGAGGATTATATTACTGTACAGACCTACAAACAAACCAAAAAGTTGTTTGTGGAAATAATGAAGAAATCGTATACTGCGGAGCCATTTGCACTTCCATCGCATATGGATCAGGTATCACAAACTCTTCCTTCCACCTCTCAACCTACTAATTCTTCTCCTTCAACTACTATGGCTGAGATCACTACCACTTCTCAGCCTACCCAAGTAGTACAATAAAATTCAACTCTACCACTCTCAATAGCTCAACCCTTAGTCTCCCAAAAGACTAAGGGAATTAAAAGAAAAACCTCTGAAGCAAATACACTAATTAAGGGGGAGCAGGGAGAGAGAGTGATTGCCTACAGGAGATTAAGAAAGAAGGTGGCAACAAGTGTTACCCCACAGCTTGACCAGGCAGTATCCTCTCAAAAGGATACTGCTTTTGAAAAGGAATTAAACACATTTCTAACTAATTCCTCTCAAAAGGAATTAGTTATTGAAAATAGTCCCAACCAGGGACACAGTTGAGTGAGACACATACACTGACCATTGCCCCTGATGAAATTAACATCAGAGTCTCTGAGAACCACTTGCAGATATCTGACACAGTGAGTGCACACATAACTTTTCTTAATGGATCACCTCCCCATTCAGTGATCCAGCCAACACTCCCTTCTACACCACTTCCTTCTTTCGCTGTTCCTCAAATTTTTTCAGATATTATGACACAAACATTAAGTGTCATACGATCAGATTCTCCAATTTTTCAAATCATGGAGGAGCCAACACTCCCTGACACAGTGATTGATAGTCAACACACTCAAATGGTTGACTTATTTTTACTTGATACAATCACTGTTGATCAGCCCAGGGACATAAATTCATCTGTATATACTACTGCAATAAGTCTTTATGTTCCCCCACCTGTACATACTTCTTCTATAGAAATATACACTTCTCCAATTGTACATACACAAATTTCTTCCACTCCCTCTCCTATCACTTCTATGGAACCAGTAACTAAACATAATTTAATTGAACTGGTCACAGTGGTTGATCTCACAGCCCATAGGAGCCCATCTAAGACAATTTTGAGTGAGGATGTGAGAATACTTAGTGAAGAGAGGCAAAGTCAAACCGCTGAGAGAACTTTGGCAAAAGGAGAACATGAGAGTACTGCCTTAGAAGGCAAAGAAAAAGGAGAGTCCTTGAGAGATGCCTTAGAAGGCACAGAAAAAAGAGAGATTGAGGGAGATAAGGATGAGATCCTTGTAAATAAAGAATATAGAGAAAATATAGTTACTGAAACTGTGAATATTGTAAATAATTCCAATTCTTCTAAAAGTGATGAAGATGATACTCCAGCAGATGATTTTTCCTAGTTCATTGGAGTTGATTTATACTTTCAGTAAAATCAAATGGTTGATATTGTTTAGTTACTCAAACAAGAGCTTTCAAGGACAACGGATCCAATTTTGATCAAGGTGTTCAAGTCCCAAATCATGATTGGACAATCTGTAGATATTGAAAATAAGAAGCTCTATACACACTTCACAAACAAAATAAATAGTGTACAACAAGTTGTTGACTCCTTTGTCACCAGCCAGACTCTACTCCGGATGAAGAAAAATGCTGACAATGTTGACAAGAAGCTTGTTGATCTCACCACTCAAATGGCAAGCATGGAAACTCTGCAACTGACAATGGCTGACACTTTACAACAAATTCTTCAAGTCACATCCCAACTCTCAACTTCCACTGATGATGCTGTCAAAAAGGTGGAGAAATCCACGGAACCATTATTGTTAGGGGTTGTTGCTGAGAAAATGACAAAGGTTCAACCATCAGGGGATGTGACTGCTCTTGCTCCAAAACCCAAGGATAAGGGCAAAGGCATCCTGATTCAGGAACCAAAGAAGAAAATCAAACACTCAATCAGGGCCTAAGCTGCTTGGAGCTGCCGTGAGGACAACCCACTTTCCAACACCCGTTGAAGCTGTAATTGATGGGAAAGTGGAGCTGGTCTTTCCTCAAGACAAGAAACTTGTTGAAGCTGATGCATTTTATGCACAACAACTTCAGGAGGAGGAGGAGAGGGAAATGACAAAGGAGAAGGAAGAAAAAGATAAGAAGAAGAAGAGTGTCAGGCTAAGATCCTCCAGGATTCCTCAGCCAAAGAAATCTCAAAATCCTAAGGGTGCATCAGGGGGTAAAAACCAAGAAAAATCTAATGACCCTGATGCCACTAAACCCAAGTCATCTGAAGTCAAGGATCAAGCACCTTCTCCTATAATCACAACATATGGACCACCCACTCTAGCTAAATCCCTAAGGGACGAAAGGCGCAAAAATCTGACATTTATGTTCTCAATAAAAAGCATAAATGTCAGAGTCAACAATAAAAGAGATCAGCTAATCTCTATTCAACTAAAGAGTATGTCCCAATTCACTGTAACTATGGATTGGTTTAGGAGAATGGATTTTGAGCAGCTAGGCATGATCCTAAATTTAGTTCCTTGAATGTCAGGGCTTAACAGAGACTTGTGAGGGATGATTGAGAGGCTGAGGAATGCCATCAATGACAATAGAATCCTACCCACAACTTTGGATAGGCCATTAAATCCATTCTATAGATCCACTGATGGACAAGAGAAAAGCTTAAGGATAAGAGAAGTTGATGGGCTTGACCTAAAGGAGACGATGCACGTTCTAAGCCAAATTGCAAATCACAAAATTGAACATGTCATCCAGTTCAGAATCCTGCTGCTGCAAAGGGTGCTAAAGGAGATCAAAGAAACCAGAGCTGATGATGAGAATACAACTGTAGTAAGGGATGTGCCCCCAGTAAAAGGATTCAAAGACTATCCTAAGATGATCACAAACCCCATAGGTGTACAATTCAAAAATAAAGAAGGGGAGATCATCACTTTTTACTGGTCACAACTTGCTGTAGCTAATGTACAAGAAATCAAATCTGTCCTTGAAGCTCTGGAATCTAGCAAGAATGTTAACATTGTGAACTTCAGAAGACTTCTTCAAAAGGAGCTGGAACAATTGTTGGTAGAAGGGGAAGACAACAGACTCAGGAGTCCTGATCAAAATCCGGATCAAAGGAGACAAGGCCTTGGAAGTGACGCTTAACCTATTAAATCTAGTCATCCATTGCCCTCTATCTCAACCCAACTTAAAAGGGGATCCTAATGTTTATACATAATTATTCTATTGTAATAAGTAAAGGAAATACTTGTAAAATTATTCTTTTTGTTCATACAAATACAATAGAGTAGAAAGAAACCATTTGTTTGTATAAATATAGTTTTTGGTTTTCGCATCATCAGTGCATCAAATAGATTTATGGTTATTAATTTGATAATCATAAATAGGGGGAGATTGTTAGATATAAATGATGATGATGATGTTTAGAGAATAAATTGTGCATCTGTAAATACTTATGGTATTCAATAAACCTAAGTATCCGCACAAGTTTTGCATCCACTGATGACCGATCTGATCATCAGGGGACGAATTACTCTTCACAAAATCAAGTCATCAGGAAAACTTCTAAAGGGCTTGATATGTTAAGAGGAATGTATGTTGTTACTCAAAGTTAGTTAAAGTATTCTGCACATCAGACATTCCAAACAAACTTAACTAAGCTTCAATGATTAAAAATCATCAAGGGAATCCGTCAGGGGAATCCATCAGGGGATGACAAAGGCAGACCACCTTGTCAGGGGAATGTGTTAGGGCATGAACAAGACATGTCAACTTGTCAGGGGAAGACATCAAGATAGGACAGTGTCAGGCTAACCCATTAGGGGGAATACTCAGCACTGCATCAGTGGAAGCCATCAGTGTATGTAGTGAGTCATAACATCAGGGGATCTAGAAGCACTTAGTAAACTTAAGTGAAGTTTGAAGCACTGATCCAGTCTTTGAGAAAACTTGTCATCAGGGGAACCAGAAGCACTGATCAAGTTCACATCAGGGCTTGCCATTAGTGGATAAGTTATGACTGCTTACATCCGTCATTAAGTCTTACACGCAAATCAATGAAGCTTGTTACAGAAGCAAGAGATATAATCTGGAAAGATATCTCTTTAAGTTTGTTGGTCCAATGACAACTCTCGAACATTAAATGCACACAGGTCAGGGGATGAAAAAGAAGCAACTAAAGTAGCAGCAGTCTGACACATAGTTACTAAAGGACAACGATGTGACATATATGTGGCAAAGTTGAAAAGAGAAGCACGTCTATGCATGTGGTTTCAACTACTGATCTTTTATATATGCAAGAGTTCTCATTACACAAGATAAGCAATCCATCAGATCAACAAGCTTTGAAGCACACAAGTCACTAGAAAGAAACTTTGTAATATATTTTGAGAGAAATATTTCAGAGAAGATTAGAAGCTAGTGAGTGTTAATGAGAAGTTGTAATTTTATTACAGAGTTTGTAGCTGTTTAGTCACATTTATGATTAACCAGATTTCCAGAAAAACCTCAAGTTTTAATAGATCTATTTTAACTTGAAATACGTGTGTTCATTTGATTATTTGTTATTGTTTTTCTAAGTATAGTAGCTATTTCCTTTTCTACAAAAATTTGAAAAAGAAGAAAAAGTTGAGTTTTTGAATTCCATCCACACCCCCCCCCCCTGCCCAATTACAAACACTTGAGGCTATTTTATTCTAACAGTTACTTTTGGAGATAATAGTTGTGGAAAGACTGAGGTATACAATTCAGTAGGAAATGGGGTAATCAACTTCAACAAAGTGGCTTATATGGAAGGACTCAAATACAATCTTCTCATTATAAGTCAACTGTATTACAAAGGGCATAAAGTCACCTTCTTAGATAATCAATTTCAAGTAAGAGATCTTTAAACAAACTCTCTGAAGGTTTCTGGTTCAAGGAATGATAATGCTTATGTAGTTAACTTAGCAATGTTTAGTCCTACTAAAATGACATGTTTCCTTGATAAGATTTCAACAGATGCTTGTTAGTTATGGCATAAGAGACTTTCCCACTTAAATTTTAGATTGATTTCAAAACTTGTTGCTCAAGATTTAGTAAAAGATTTACCAAAATTCTGTTTTGAAAAAGAAAAACCCTACAGAACTTACCAATTTGGTAAACAAGCAAAACAATCTGTCTTAAGCAACACTAGTACAAAACTAATCATATGCGTCAGTTAATTAACCTATTTTGCGTCAGTTAAGAGGAGACGCATATGGCGGATGTGGCGACCCAAAATTTTATTTTCTTAAATAATAGAAATAAAATGTTTATGAGATGTTTTTCCTTTGAGGTATGATGTACGAATTTTAATACTTGAGTATTATGTCCATGTGATGTCTAAAATTCAATGATTCCAGTTCCTTTGTAAAAACCATCAAAGGGATATGAATATATTAATCTCAAAACTTTATGATATTAATTTAATCAAGCATGAATAAGGAAATGAGTGTGCTTAGTAACTGCAACGGAAGAAGGTTTCCCTAAGAACACCCTCAAATAGTAAAGTACTATTCCATGGATGTTTGGATATTATTTTTGGAACCAACTAAGGGTTATGATTTTTGGATTTCTAAGATGGGGGCAATCAATTTATGTATATATGTTGTCAGTGATGTTTGTAAATTGCTTAAAGGAATGCAATTATGAGGATTAGCAAGTTTCGTTCAGAGCAGCTTGAATGGCTTATGTAAGAGAAATGATATCATAAGTACGTATGATGTTTGGGTTAGTAAGCTACTTGTGTGTCATTAGTTGATGAAGCTTATGTGCATGTGTGACAGCAGCTGCTTGTTACAAAAGGCACCAACGGGAGGAGAAATCTTGCCCAATGGATTGTCGGCTATCCTAGGTGATTGGTTGATACTTTGGCACCCACAACAACGGTTCCTCCAACCAATGGTTCTGTTTCAAAGCTTATTACTTTCTTTCCAGCCAATGGCTGAAATCAAATCTCAAACAATCCAACAGCTCTTATTGATTTGCCAGCGATATAAATATGTCATCTGGATACAACCCTAGCCCTACTTTCATAAATTTCCTTACAGTTTACCACCCACTTCTGGTTTGCTTTCAAAGCAACTATCCTTTTCTAGAAGAACAACTCAAGATTTTAACTTCTTCTTTACAGCCAAAGAGGTAAGAGCATTACATTAAAGTCATGCTCTGTTTCTTACACTTTTGTTTTGTTATGCATGCCACGTTTAACATCTTGTTCATTCAGTTCGAAAAATATGATTTAATGCATACTTTTAACATCTAGAGTTCATATTTTATTTCAAAAACTATCCAAGATGAGTGAAAGAATGTTGAAAACCTTTGACTCCCAAGTATTTTGTTCATCAGTAGTTACAAAGCCATGCTTAAACCTTTGTTAACCTGAGTTTCGAAGCCTAAACTGTGTCTGTGAGAGTTAGTAGACCCTAGGAGATGTTATGTATTACTGAAAGGATGATGAGAGTTAACCTATGGCAGTTATAGTTGAAAACACCACCCATGGAGGAGTGAGGAAGACAACCCTGTATCTGAGACAAGTTCTAACTTTGTCTCTGATGAGATATTTGTTAGTCTCTGACGACTACGACTAATATGTCAGTCTCTGATGAGATATTTGTTAGTCTCTGACGACTAATATGTTAGTCTCTAATGAGATATTCTGCTAGTCTCTAATGAATGTTGTTAGTCCCCGATGACGTCAACCTTAGTGTTCGACAAGCTAAGGATAGTCTCTGGTGACGTCAGCCTTAGTCTCCGACAGACTAAGAATAGTCTCTAGTGACGTCAGCCTTAGTCTCCGACAGACTAAGAATAGTCTCTGGTGACGTCAGCCTTAGTCTCTGACAGGCTAAGGATAGTCTCTGGTGACGTCAGCCTTAGTCTCCGATAGGCTAAGAATAGTCTCTGGTGACGTCAGCCTTAGCCTCCGACAGGCTAAGGATAGTCTCTAGTGACATCAGCCTTAGTCTTCGATCGGCTAAGAATAGTATCTGGTGACGTCAGCCTTAGTCTCCGATAGGCTAAGTTTAGTCCCTGATGACGTCATCCGTAGCCTCTGATGGGCAAAATTTGCTAGTCTCCGATTAAGGAAATTCTTAGTCTCTGATGAAGGAAATTCCTAGTCTTTGATGGGAAAAATATGTTAGTCTCTGATGGCTAAAGATATTATTCCCCGTCGATCAGAACTCATTCTCCTGATGGATGTGTAACGGTCTGAAAATCCCTCAGGCTTGTTTTGAAAAGTCTCATTTTTTTCCAATGCAACAAATGATTGCATTAAAAGTCAAGAGATAAAAATGCTCGGACATCACATTTGTACATACTCACATTTATATTCTAAACATAGATTCTTATATTATGTCAACATGTATATTTTACAGAGGTTTATCACCAAGCAACTGAATTAGATTTAGCTCAGCTAAGGACCAAGGCAAGTATATTCTCATTTCTATGGTAATTTCAGCGAATGATCAATTGATTTTACATGCGTACAAGGTTATGACTTTTATGTCTTGATTTCTTTGTGAATCAGTATGCTATGCTTTAATTTCCACTAGCATGATGTGAATGAAAGTGCATGGATATAATTGAGCTTTGATGTATTAGTTATTTTTTTTTATCTTATATCTGTGCTAATGTATGAGGATATTTTCACTTGGGCATTGAGCAAGTGCTTATGTTAGTCTTAAGAGGAAGGATGTCATACGTAGTTTGCGAGAACCTCCTTTAAGCTAAATAAGACATGCAAGATGTTTAAGGAATGAAGGAAGGAAGAGTTCAAAATCTCAAAATCAAAGATATTTCTAAAGTGCTAGAGGTTTTGACAATTGAATCTGTCATACCTCTCCAATAGTGTGAACCCTTGTTACCCACCAATGATTATATGCTTGCTGAGCGTAAATCGCTCATCCTTGCTATTATTAAATGTTTTACAGGTGATAAAGGAAAGATACACGAGCTTAAGGTTTCGATGTGTTAGTTATGGGTAGTGATGAGGAGAAGCAGAGGACTGAAGATGTAAGAGCACGATTGAAGTGTTAAGTTTGTTAGACCTGTGAGTCTCAACTTCATGAAAGGATGATGATTAAAGCAATTGTAATAGCTTAGTTTCCGCTGCAAGTTTTGTACTCTGATTAATTGTAAGGATGTACTATTAATCACTTTAGTACATTAGGGTTGTATGGATGTGAGGTTGTTGTTTGTTTCTTTCCCCTAACGGCGCTCGGGTCCCGTGTGGGATTTTTGGGGTCGTCACAGCGAAGACGCAAATATGCATACTATTTTGCATCAGTTAAAGATATGATGCAAAAAACAATCATTTGCGTCGGACCTTTATAAAGTCGACGCAAATAATAGTCTCATTTGCGGCGGTTCTTCAAGATACCGATGCAAATGATTGGTTTATAAAAAATTCATATTAAAAATGAATTAATAAATTTGCGTCGTACTTTAAAAAGAACCGACGCAAATTATATCTCATTTGTGTCGGTTCTTCAAGATACCGACACAAATGATTAGTTTATAAAAAATTTATATCAGAAATGAATTAATAAATTTGCATCGTACTTTTAAAAGAACAGACGCAAATTATAGCATCATTTGCGTCGGTTCTTAACTAAACCCGACGCAAATGATTGTTTGATAAAATTCTTTTTAAAAATAATTTAATCTATTTGCGTCGTACTGTTAAAAGAACAGCACAAATGAATTCTATTTACGTCATGCTTTTAAAACAACCGACGCAAATGATTAGTTTTTTTTTTAATTTTCATTTTAAAAATAAAATATCCAACCTGTACATCAAAAGGATACATTCTAATGCCACAACAAGCCAAAATAGTACAAAATTCAACCACTTCAATATTTGCAAAACAGGAATATATACAAATCCAAATTTACAAACTGTTCAAAATAGGAATATTTACAAACTGTCCAAATGTACAAAATGTTCAAATATGCAAAGGTCACATACAATGACTCATACAAAATTCTGCAAACAGGTCTCTAATTTCATCTATATCAAACTGAGTATATGACTCTTTTGCACTCAAACCCTGTAAAATATTATAAAAAAGAAACAATTAAACATATAATTAAAACCAATATACAAGGTACTTTGTTATTAGATTGAAATAGTTAATTGCATGCATATAATTAAAAACAATATACCTTAGTCCATTTTGTATATGGAGCCCATTGATGTAACTTGACGATGTCATACATGTACCTCATGACATAGTAGCCGCATTCAACACTTCCTTGTTGTTGAGGATACTATATAAATAGTCAAGTTGATTAAAAATTTAATAAGAAATTATATTATAGGAACCAACAAACTTAACTTTGTTTGGATAAGTTAGCAAGTATTTTTTACCTTAACCTCTTTCGTATACCAATGCAACTTATTATTTCTCTTCTTGCCACCTTGAGCAACATATAATCGAAATGCCCTACAAAATTATATATAGTATTATATATGAGTAAATAAATATGTTAAAAGAGTTTTATACGTTTAACTTATATTAATAACTTAGAAATTAATATATAATTTACTTACACTACAAATGCTATCCTGATTGGCATATTCCTTTCATTCTTCAATGAGTCAAACACATATATTGCATTTTCCTCACAAGATATAAGAAACAACATCCAATGCTCCCTACATTTTTACAAATTAAATAACAATGTTAAACTATATCAATGAACAAGCTAGCTAGAATAAATTAAGCCCACCATTTTTATGTTCTTACTTTTGGAAGTACGACCTTAAGATGAATTTGGATCCGTGACAACCTAGAAAAATGTCCGCAATGTATTGACTTGCGCCATCTGAATCATTACTGCATTTGCCACTTTTTGAGGACACAGGAATCCAAAGGCATTAGATCCCTTAGTCATCTCCTTTAGGTACCTTAAATATAATATACAAATTACTCATTAGTTAGTTTATAAAATAAACTTATATAAAAAAAAAAGATAAATGAGAATGTATGAAAATTATAGTCTCACCTCATGAAAATTTGTACGACATTTATATTCAACCATTCCATTTTATAGAATTGGATTATATCTTCGCTCGTGACGTATATCAATTGTTCAACTTCCTTCAGAGCATCAATGCATGAAACATAATCTAATGGCGTTGAAATTACGTCGTCCAAGGAAGGCAATGCCATAATCAATTGATGTAAATATTTACATTTTGGACTCAAGTTCTGATCCACATCAGTAGCCAACCCTTTGCTACGAACTTGATTATTTTTGGCGGGGGACACCCAGGCTCTTTACCCTTATCCGGTAAGATGGGATCCTAATTAGATATACAGTTAAACAATAACATTTACATGAATTAAATGAATTAACAACAATCATTTATAATTAATAATGTTAATTTGAAATTTGTTACCTGCCCCAACATTATAAGTTGTTTAGGCCACTGAACAAAGCTACCTGCTACGTCACCTACTCTTGTATGTTCATGCGTTGTCACGGGAAGCGGAGCATATTGAAATTCAGGACAAACGTCATCAACAGATACTCTAACATTGTTGAGCTCCATTTGGTGACCATGAACAACATTACCCGACGCATTCAATGGAAAAACAGTCCCAATAGCCACAATCACTTTGTCGGTCTTAGCAAGGATCACACAAAGACGGCACAGAGTCGGCTTCTACGTTAATTATATAAAAAAAATTCAGTTAGGATCATATAGGACACTTATATGATAACTTATGATTGAAAGACATAAAAGAGAGTAAAAATAAGTATACCTTTATTTCAAAGAATGAATCCACCGAGTGAGAGCTACTTTGAATCACGTCAGTTGTTGGAGTTTGTTAGGGCATAGGCATTCCCATCTGGCTCATGTGATTGAAGATGCCCGCAATCTGAGCATGCAGTGAACCAATCTGGTCTTTATATTCATATCCATTTCATTCATTTGAGTTTGGTACTCTTCCCGAACTCGATTGGCCACTTTGCTTTCAATTTCTTGAGTTATCATAGACAACTTATCCATTGATATTACGCCTTTACAGGACTTGCCTCTATCCGTCCCAAATACATCTTTCATGCGCATTGTTCCTCCAACTCCTCTTACATGCCCGTCGTGCTCCTTCTTTCCAAGTGCACGTGACAATATGTCATTATGCCCGTGAGGAGTCCACGAACCTTCGGAGGCTTTGTCTTGTCTTTCCATTCCACCTGTTCCAAAATCAATTTAACGATTAATATTTTAAGCATAACTGGAAATATAAATATTTTTAAATGAACAAAATACTCTTACCATTTTTTGAACAACGTCCCTAGTCTCGTCCTTGGGAAAACAATAACCTTCACCTTGATCCCTCTTCTTAACTCTCGCCCGAATCCAATCGTAACTACAATCAGTTTGATCGTTTGATACAATTGATGAATTAACTGATTCGGACGAAGGTAGAGAATCAATCGGGTCATCAACCATCCACTTAGATTTTTTCGCTACATATCCAAGTCTTCCCAGATAATGTGGATACTCATTAAACTTCTAGTTTTCACGTGCCTTCTTACTTTTAGTCTGTTAGAAAATAAAACAATAATATGATTAAACAATCCCTATTCTAGTCAGTGAAATTAAATAGTCATATCTGAAAACCAATAATAATATAAATATCAAAATAATATACCTAAAATTCTTCACTTTGATGATCATTAATGAATTAATCCCATTGCTCTCGAGTTATGAAGTTATATTTCTTGCAAGGGTCCTTGTCTACACGCAAGTATCGGCAGACTAACCTTGACTTGAAATCCCTCCAAATTTCCCCTGCAAATTTTAATACGTCCTTCCGTCTCGCATCATCCGTTATATTCCACTCAGTCTGAAATAGTCAAATCATGCATTTAAGAAACTTGTAATAAAATATGAACGACAATATATGTTAAAACAACTAAATATTCTTTTCAATTCATAACTTAATATCTTCCCAAATCGTATCCTTTAGTCCATCACTGACTAGATCCCAACTCAGAATATTAATGTCAACTTCAACTCTAACTACTACTCCTACGTATGACTTGACTGCAGCAGCATATGTTCCAATGGGAACACCAAGATTATCATCAAACTCAATAACTTTCTGCACTTGTTTATTTGCAGACTTTTCTTTCAATTTTTTGCAAGATGTTGGACCTCTAGTTTTTTTAGTAGGTCTCTCACTCGAACTGTGGTGCCCCCAAGAAACCCCCGAGCCAAGCCCCGGACACTGTCAACGATTTCGGTAACAGTCCCCGAGAACCCCAGGCTGGAACCCTGGGCTGCACCAGAAAAACTACCACACAACATTACAATAAAAACTCAGCAAATCATTCATAGCATTCCACATGAGCGACTCAGCCTTCACGACATAACCTGAAAAACATTCATAGCATTCCACATGAGCTTTCACGCTCAGCAAGTATATAATCATAAGCATGAAGAATAGATAATTCAAAAGCTTTAATATTCTTCGAGGTTGGGCGAAGAAATGCCAACACCTCATGATAACCAATAAACATATATCATCTAGGGTGCCCGAGTGATATCAAGGGTTAACCCTCTATCAATAAATCATGATTCGCCCTCTCTTCATCAGATAATGCATCACCTGACCAGACTGATCATTATCTGACTTCCTTAACAATCAAAATTCATCCCAGCTAGTCAGCTTGGTCGTTTGATTCATCATTTGACATACGTAGTCACTTACAGAAAGCATATTGTCTGCAAAAAATCTGATTACCGATGCCTTGCCTCGGTCTATCATTCTCTATTATCATTGGCCAGAATACCAGGCGAAAGCATTCAACAACCCTTTAACGTCCCATATGGAGTATATCTTCTTGAAAACATTTTCTCATTGTAAATTGGCATCCTCTACAATTAAAAACAGCGATTACCAAACACATTGGCGTCCTCAATAATTAAAAGTAGACAGCAGATGATTTTTCTATATACCCATACGGAATCTGCTCAGGTGTGCATATAAGTTCACAACTACAACACCTTTGCACCATCATCATCATCTTTTGGTGTGCCAGTGACTTTAAATAGCTAGCAATCACCCAATAACATATAGCTCAATCAATAACATCTTTTCACGTACATCGGATCAATGATCGTACGTTACTTAATCATGAATAAAATCATCATCATGTGTAAGCTTTAACATCTTTCATTTACGTAAATTGAAATAGTGATTCTACGTAGTCAGTAAGAAAGAAAGTGCAATGAGTATATACTTGCCTTGGTCCTTAGCTAGATTGACTATACTGGTTGAAAAAGCGTTCTGTAAAACATCATTGTTGGTACAATATGAGAAATCCATACTTAAAAGATGGCTATTCAGATTAGAAAATGGTTATCAGGGCATGAGGTTGCCCATCGGGAAAAATTTCACTCTTCAGAGACTATTTAACTCATAAGAGACTGTTGATGTCATCTTTACTCATCGGAGACTAAGGCTAACGTCATCATTAGAGACTGATGACGTCATCTTAACACATCGGAGACTAAGGCTGACATCATCATCAGAGACTAACATTTATTCATCAGAGACTGATGATGTCATCTTAACTCATTAGAGACTAAGGCTGACGTCATCATCAGAGACTAACATTTACTCATCAGAGATTGATGACGTCATCTTAACTCATCGGAGACTAAGGCTAACGTCATCATCAGAGACTAACATTAACTCATCAGAGACTGATGACATTATCTTAACTCATCGCAGACTAAGGCTGACGTCATCATTAGAGACTAACATTAACTCATCAGAGACTAGCATTAAAGCTTGTCTCTACTTCAATGGAAGGCCTTACATGAACAAACACAACCTAGGATGCTTCATAAACATGAATATGCAACAAAACGTAGCCTATCTTTTAAAGCTTAACTTTTCCTTAAAACCCTAATATGCAAGGCTACTACTCTCGGATACTATGCAAAAAGAAAAAATAAAAAAAAGAACAGCAGAGGATATCTTAAAATTCTTACCTCTTGGTTTGACGAAAGAAATCACAGCTGGTTTAGAAGTAATCACCCAGAAAAGAGAACTTGAAATTATATAGAGATGGTTGGTTTAAGGAAGAACTTTGGAAGAGAAATTTTTAGAAAAGAGATTAAAATGTTCCTCCGAATGAGGTATTTATAGGGGGTTGATATTAAGCTGTGAAATAAAATGATTGGTTAATCTGGACGGTAGAATGGCTGCTCATCATTACTCTTAAACAGCTAGGTATATGTAATAAGAAGCTGCTGTCGTTCATGCATAAACGTTTCATCAATTAATGACACAGAAACAGCTTACTAATCTAATTAGTATACGTACTCATCATGTCATTTCCCTTACGTAAACTATTACATTCCTCAGGGAACTTGCTAAACTGGAAAAGTGGGCTCCTTTAAGCAATTACGGAGGTCACCCAGCATAAACATCATTGCTTATCCTTGCAACCAACAATCAAACAACAACAACCCCTTTAATGGGTCCGAAAATATTTAGACATTCAAAAACATCATATATTAACTATTCACATTAATATATAAAAAGAACAATATGAATAAATAAATTATTTATAGATAAACAAATTTTCAGGGTCGTTACATTCTCCCCTCCTTTCAATAAGTTTCGTCCTTGAAACTTTATTGCTGAAACAGTTGAGGGTACTTTTGCATCATCATTTCTTCTAGTTCTCATGTTGCTTCTTCAACATTGTGGTTTCTCCATAAAACTATTACAGATGCAATCTCTTTATTTCTCAAAACCTTTACTTGACGATCCAAAATTTGTATTGGCGTTTCTTCATAATGCAAATCTGGTTGTAACTCAATGGACTGGTAGTCAATAATGCCAGAATGATTTCCTCTATAAGGTCGTAGCATTGAGACATGAAAAATGTCATGAACATGGCCTAGAGCTGGGGATAATGCTAGCTAATAAGCCACTTCACCAATACGACGGAGTACTTCAAAAGGTCCAATAAAATGAGGACTTAACTTTCTTTTTCATCCAAAGCACAAAATGCCTTTGGTGAGATCTTAAGCAACGCGTAACTTCTTACTTCTAATGTTTGATCTTTTCGGTGTTGGTTTGCGTATTGCTTTTGTCGATCTTGAGCTGCACTTAACTTGGCTCAGATCGTTCGGATTGCATTCTCAGTTTGTTGGACTATTTCAGGTCCTTCTAGCTTCCTTTCTCCAACTTCATTCCAAAACATTGGTGTCATACACTTTCTTCCATACAAAGCTTCAAATGGAGGCATTCCTATGCTGGCCTGATAACTATTACTATAAGCAAACTCAACGAGTGGTAGATGTTTATCCTATCGTCCTCCAAAATCCAAATAACACGCTCTCAACATATCTTCTAAGGTTTGGATTGTTGTTTCAGATTGCCCATCAATTTATGGGTGGAAAGCGGTACTCATGTCCAATCTTGTTCCTAAATACTCTTGAAAACTCTGCCAGAACCTAGACGTGAAACGAGGATCACAATCAGATACAATTGAAATTGGCACTCCATGACGACTAAGGATTTCCTTCACATACAATCTGACCAATTGGTCCATCTTATAGGTGTCCTAATAGGTAGGAAGTGTGCAGATTTAGTCAATCTGTCCACTACTACCCAAATTGTGTTTAATCCTTTTTGAGTTACTAGCAATCCAACCACAAAATCCATTGTGATATATTCCCACTTCCATTCTGGGATATCCAAAGATTGCAACAAACCACTAGGCTTTTGGGTTTCTGCTTTAACTAGTTGACAGGTGAGATATGTATTTACCCATTCAGCTATTTCCTTCTTCATGTTAGGCCACCAAAAATTTTGTTTCAAATCTTGATACATTTTGGTTCCACCTGGATGTATTGAAAATTTAGAGTTATGGGCCTCCTGTAGTAAATTTCTTCTTAATTCTAACTTTTTCGAAATCCAAATTCTATTCTCAAATCTTATCAATCCATCATCATGGATCCGACATTTTCCTTTCTCTCTGTTTAGCAATATCTCTTTATCTTCCACATACTCCTCTTGAGTTTCCTTGATAATAGTCAGTAAGCTTGGTTTTACACCAACCTCTTGCTCTATCTTTTTCTTTTGCTAAATTGTGATGACATTTATTTGTAACCTCTCCAAATCCATCCTTACCTCTTCTTGACTTGTCATCACATTTAGCCTTTCACATCTACTTAATGCATCAGCCATAATATTAGCTTTACCAGGGTGATAGTTGATCGAGCAATCATAGTCTTTAATTAGCTCCAACCATCGTCTTTGCCTCATGTCCAGTTCCTTTTGGGTGAATATGTACTTTAAGCTCTTATGGTCTGTGTAAATTTCACACTTCTCTTCATACAAATAATGCCTCCAAATCTTTAATGCGAAAACGATCGCAGCCAATTCCAAGTCATGTGTTGGGTATCATTTTTCGCAATCCTTAAGTTGCCGAGATGCATAGGCAATAACTTTTCCATGCTGCATTAGCACAACTCCTAGTCCATTCATCAAGGCATCACTATAGATCACAAAATCTCCTTTGTTATCAGGTAAACATAGTACTGGGGTGGTGGTTAACCTTTTCTTTAATTCTTGAAAACTCTTCTCACAAGTTGGGGTCCAATCATACTTTTCTGTCTTCCTTGTCAGATTCATTAATTGAACTGCTATCTTAGAGAAATCTTGAACGAATTGAAGATAGTATCCTGCTAATCCTAGAAAACTTCGCACTTCAGTAGGTGTCTTTGGTTGTGGCCAATTTATGATGGCTTCAACTTTAATGGGATCAACCAAAATTCCATATTCATTGATCACATGTCCTAAAAATTTCACCTCTCTTGACCAAAATTCACACTTTGAAAATTTGGCATAAAGTTTCTCTCATCTCAATGTTTCCAGTGTTATTCTTAAATGTTCATCATGTTCTTTTCTCGTCTTAGAGTATATGAGAATGTCATCTATGAATACAATGATGAACTTATCCAAATATGGTTTGAAAACTCGGTTCATTAAATCCATAAAAACAGCTGGGGCTTGGTGAGTCCAAAAGGCATTACCACAAATTCATAATGACCATAATGGGTTCTAAAAGCTGACTTAGAGACATCTTTAGTCTTAATCTTTAATTGATGATATCCTAATCTCAAGTCAATTTTCGAGAAGTACTTTGCTCCCTTGAGTTGGTCGAACAAGTCATCAATCCTAGGTAAAGGATACCGGTTCTTCACCGTTACCTTATTCAATTCTCGGTAATCAATACATAACCTCAATGATCCATCTTTCTTCTTTACAAATAAAACAGGTGCTCCCCAAGGTGAAACACTTAGCCTAATGAATCCTTGATCCAGCAACTCTTGTAGTTGTATCATGAGCTCTTTTAATTCTGAAGGGGCCATCCTATAAGGGGCTTTGGAAATTGGAGTAGTTCTTGGTACTAGCTCAATTCCAAATTCAACTTGTCTATCTAGGGGTATACCTGGTAATTCCTCAGGAAATACATCTCCAAATTCCTTTACTACAGGGATATCTGAAATCTTTAATCCTTCTACCTTCTTGTCATAAACATGAACTAAAAATGCTTCGCATCCCTTGCGTAACATTTTACTAGCTTGTAATACTGTAAAAAGATGAGAGGGTTCAGTAGACTTACATCCATGGAATAACACTTTATTATTTGAAGGTGTTCTTAGGGAAACCTTCTTTTTCCTGCAATCTATACTAGCTTGGTATTTATGTAGCCAATCCATGCCTAGTATTAGATCAAACTCTCCCAATGGAAAATGTATTAGATTTGCAGGGAAGTCATGCTTTCCTATTCTTATACTACAATCAGGTAGTATACTCTTGGCAATGTCACCTCTTGATTAGCTACTATAACTTCTAGAGGTGTTTCTAAACATTCAAGAGTAAAATTTCTATTCTTAAGAAAACATTAGATATGAAGGATCTAGTCGCGCCAGAATCAAATAAAGCATATACTTCAATTGAATTAACCAAAACTGTACCTGAAACCACATTATCAGACAACAGTGCGTCCTGCGCAGTCATATTGTAAGTTCTAGCTTGGGGTCGATAGACTGTCATGCTAGGTCCTACTAATGGGGGTTTACCCTGACTCTTTTTCTGAGGACAAGAAGTGGAGATGTGGCCTTCCTGACCACAACTAAAGCATCTCCTTGCAGTTCCAACTACACGACTAGCACTTTGTGGTTGATATTGTTGCGGAGGAAATCTCGGTTGGGAAACGATCGGTGCTTGGTTTGGGCAATTACTGGCAGTATGCCCAGATCGATGACATTTAAAACACAAATCGGTTCCTATTAAACACTGGGAAGTTTCGTGGCTCCTTCCACATTTGCCACAAATAACAATCCTCCTTTTATTCTTACTTAATTTCGCACTGAAATTTATTTTCCTATTATTATCATTATACCTATTTCCATACCCTTATTTCATCATGACCGAACTAGTTTGTGGTTTTCCTTGTCCTCCAATCCTTTGATTAAGATTGTCATAATAACTCCCTTTCCTCTGTCCTTCCTTACATTTTTCCCAATTGAATTCCCAAAGTAGCTTGCCACTTTTCTCTACTACCTTTGACCTTTGAACCACTTCAGCATAGTTGTTCAGACACAAAATACCAATCTTATCCTGCAACCATGGATTCAAACCATGCTCAAACCTTCTCGTCTTTCTTCTCTTAGTATCTACCAAGTGCGGGGCAAATCTCTGTAATTCATTAAACTTCTTCTCATACTCTTCCACAGTCATGCTCCCTTGTCTCAAATCTAGAAATTGTTTTTCTAGCTCATCCGCAGCATTGGTTGGAAAATACTGGCTATAGAAAAATTCTTTAAACTGGGACTAGGTGACAACTAGATCAACTTCAGGGACTATTTGTTCATTCCTACTTGCCAATCTCCTAGTCATCTCTAAACGTTTGGTATTTTCCCACCAATAACTAGCTTCCTCTTTCAATAAATACGTAGCATATTCCGTCTTAAAATCATCAGTTACTCCAACAATATGAAAAACTTTTTCTATCTCCTTAATCCAAATCTGAGCGGCAGTGGGACCTCTATCACCATTAAAAGTAGGTGGACAATTATTGGTAAAATCCTTAAATGTCACCCTTCTAGGTTAGGGTGGAAGTGCTTGGTTATTGTTATTTTGGGAGGCTTCCTTAATCATGTTTACCAATAAGGCAATAGGATTCTCCTGATTATTATTTCCTTGATTGTTGATCAGGTTGGGGTTCTCTTGGTCAGCTTGGTTGGTAGCTTGACGAGTTCGAGGTCTTTCTCTTGGGGCCATATTCCTATAAAGTAAGGAAAATATAAACTTACCATCAAAAGTTCCTTTTCTCTTTTAAAGAATAACATATATACATAAAGGAAAAAAAATTTCAAATTAAACCATCAAAATATATATATTAAGTAACAAAAGTTACATTATATCAAATTTGTACAATAAAGCTTCCTTGCTACAACATTAAACAAAAACATAACAACATTGGCTACTACCAGAGCCTAATACAGGGGTTGGGAATCTAGTTCACTCATCGTCTTATGTGCAAAACGACACGCTCCCTCAACCTTCTCTATAAGATTATACATCAACTGGTCTCGATCTGCTACAGTAGGCTGGCGCAGCCTAAGATAATTACTAACCGAGATCACAACTTCTGTCAAAGTCTCAGTGAGAACTAAGGACACATCTTGAAATGATACCCTCCAAAGGTCCAATAGTCTGCTAGTTCTTTGATGAGCCATTGACTGATGCATCATAGTGGTATTACGTGTTGCCAACTCTGATTGTGTCATACGGATTCTGCGTTAAAGATAATAACAAAATCCATTTAGAAAAGGCAAGGGTACTGGATTTTTTGGTGGTGGTACTGCAGGTGCAACATTTGATAAGGTAACTGGTGTAGAAACAACGTGTGGAGTGGCTGACACCGTAGGTTGTGTATGCTTATCAGCAGGAGAACCTCTTATTTGGGAAGGATCCAATGTTGGAGAATATGTTTGATCATGGGGTGAGGAAGGACTCTTCATATGAACTGAAAAACTTGACCTCTCAAACGGATTGGTTGGGTTTTGCTTAGTTCCCTCAGGTTCTGCAGACCCCTTAACATGTTTATCAGAACCTCTGGGCATTTTAAAATAAAAAACCTGAGTTGGTTTATTCACTCTTTTGTGAGGTGTCACTCGCCAACATGCACCTGTCCTCCCACGATTGCTATCTAACAGACGGTGTCTACCAGACTTGAAAGGTCGAGCAACATTACAACTAGGGATATGCTCCTTCTTTGAACTTTTAACCATAGGTGCCTTGCCTTTATCTACAGGTCCTGGAGTAGGTGGATTCATCTATAAAGGAAACATAGCTTAAATCAATCTCAACTTAACATGCATACTAATACTATACAGAATATACAATAACTTCAGCGTGAATTGCTCTATCTTATAACCTATTATCTAACCTGATAACCCAAGAACAACCGAGACTCAACTTAGACATCTATCTCCTATTCAATTCTCCTTATCCTTTCAGTCATTTCCTTATTTTACTAAATCCCAAATTCTATTTCCCAACAGAGAATAGGTCTCATAACTAGTGCTTGGCTGCTGTGCTTAAATACCAACTGTGACGCCCCTGAGAAACCCTCGAGCCAGGCCCCGGACACTGTCAACGATTTCGGTGACAATCCCTGAGAACCCCAAGCTGCACCAAAAATCTACCACACAACATCACAGCAACAACACAACCAAGCATTTACAACACTCATGCAAGAAATATATTCTCAAATACAACATTATAAATCTTAAGGTCCACATCATCTTACAAAGCCTCAAAGCTTGAAAATAAACAAGCTGCAGCGGAAACAAAACTTTAGATGGCTCATAAGGCCTTACAACTTAAACATTCTTATGCCATTCTCTCCTTCCCTCTCTTAGGCGACTCAGCCTTCACGACATAACCTGAAAAACATTCATAGCATTCCACATGAGCGTTCACACTCAGCAAGTTTATAATCATAAGAAAGAAGAACAGATAATTCAAAAGCTTTAATATTCTTCGAGGTTGGGCGAAGAAATGCCAACACCTCATGATAACCAATAAACATATATCATCTAGGGTGCCCGAGTGATATCAAGGGTTAACCCTCTATCAATAAATCATGATTCACCCTCTCTTCATCAGATAATGCATCACCTGACCAGACTGATCATTATCTGACTTCCTTAACAATCAAATTTCATCCCAGCTGGTCAGCCTGGTCGTTTGATTCATCATTCGACATACGTAGTCACTTACAGAAAGCATATGGTTTGCAAAAAATCTGATTATCGATGCCTTGCCTCGGTCTATCATTCTCTATCATCATTGGCCAGAATACCAGGCGAAAGCATTCAACAGCCCTTTAACTTCCCATATGGAGTATATCTTCTTGAAAACATTTTCTCATTTTAAATTGGCATCCTCTATAATTAAAAATAACGACTACCAAACACATTGGCAAGCTCAACAATTAAAAGTAAACAGCCGATGATTTTTCTATATACCCATACGGAAGCTGCTCAGGTGTGCATATAAGTTCACAGCTACAACACCCTTGCACCATCATCATCATCTTTTGGTGTGCTAGTGTCTTTAAATAGCTAGCAATCACCCAATAACATATAGCTCAATCAATAACATCTTTCCACGTACATCGGATCAATGATCGTACGTTACTTAATCATGAATAAAATCATCATCATGTGTAAGCTTTAACATCCTTCATTTACATAAATTGAAATAGTGATTCTACGTAGTCAGTAAGAAAAAAAGTGGAATGAGTATATACTTGCCTTGGTCCTTAGCTAGATTCACTATACTAGTTGAAATAGGGTTCTGTACAACATCATTGTTGGTACAACATGAGAAATCCATACTTAAAAGATGGCTATTCAGATTAGAAAATAGTTATCAGGGCATGAGGTTGCCCATTGGGAAAAATTTCACTCGTTAGAGACTATTTAACACATAAGAGACTGCTGACGTCATCTTTACTCATCGGAGACTAAGGCTAACGTCATCATTAGAGACTGATGACGTCATCTTAACTCATCGGAGATTAAGGCTGACGTCATCATCAAAGACTAACATTTACTCATCAGACTGATGACGTCATCTTAACTCATCGGAGACTAAGGCTGACGTCATCATCAGAGACTAACATTTACTCATCAAAGACTGATGACGTCATCTTAACTCATCGAAGACTAAGGCTGACGTCATCATCAGAGACTAACATTTACTCATCAGAGACTGATGACGTCATCTTAACTCATCGGAGAGTAAGGCTGACATCATCATCATAGACTAACATTTACACATCAGAGACTGATGATGTCATCTTAACTCATCGGAGACTAAGGCTGACGTCATCATCAAAGACTAACATTTACTTATCAGAGACTGATGACGTCATCTTAACTCATCGGAGACTAAGACTGACATCATCATTAGAGACTAACATTAACTCATCAGAGACTAGCATTAAAGCTTGTCTCTGCTTCAATGGAAGACCTTACATGAACAAACTCAACCTAGGATGTTTCATAAACATGAATATGCAACAAAACGTAGCCTATCTTTTAAAGCTTAACTTTTCCTTGAAACCTTAATATGCACGACTACTACTCTCGGATACTATGAAAAAAAAAAAAAAAAAAAAAAAAAAAAAAGAACCACAGAGGAGATCTTAAAATTCTTACCTCTTGATTTGACGAAAGAAATCACATCTGGTTTGGAAGTAATCACCCAGAAAAGAGAACTTGAAATTATATGGAGATGGTTGGTTTAAGGAAGAACTTTGGAAGAGAAATTTTTAGAAAAGAGATTAAAATGTTCCTCCGAATGAGGTATTTATAGGGGGCTGAGATTAGGCTATGAAATAAAATGATTGGTTAATTTGGACGGTAGAACGGCTGCTCATCATTACTCTTAAACAGCTAGGTATATGTAATAAGCAGCTGCTGTCGTTCATGCATAAGCGCTTCATCAATTAATGACACATAAGCAGCTTACTAATCTAATTAGTATATGTACTCATCATGTCATTTCCTTTACGTAAACTAGTACATTCTTCAGGGAACTTGCTAAACCGGAAAAGTGGGCTCCTTTAAGCAATTACGGAGGTCACCCAGCATAAACATCATTGCTTATCCTTGCAACCAACAATTAAACAACAATAACCCCTTTAATGGGTCCGAAAATATTTAGACATTCAAAAACATCATATATTAACTATTCACGTTAATATATAAAAAGAACAATATGAATAAATAAATTATTTATAGATAAACAAATTTTATGGGCCGTTACATGAACTTCTGTGGTCCATGATAATTGTAAACTACAAAGTAGAACAGAAAATGTCAAAAACATCACATTTAAAAATATAAATTAATAATATAACAATTACAGTGCATTAGAAAACACTTTGGGGGTTCCATTTTAATCTCAGGTATAGTGCATTCGTAGTGCCAAAGGAAATTTTTGAATTAAATTTACAATTACAAGACAGAACAGAACACATATATCACAAACAGAAAACATATATCACAAGACACACTTTGCGACTTTAAAATATTTATGTATTAAAACGAAAAACATAACAACAATGAAAATCGCAGTTCTATTTCAATTTCTCAATCGACAAAGATTATTTATTACCAACACATAGTGGTATAAGTTTACACATTGCTTAACCCTACAACGCAGAAACAGAAAAATAGCAGAAACAGAACAAACGCAGAACAACATGTTTAACCCTACAACATAGCTTCCATATAACACTACTGAGCTTCCAATGTACATTTCCATTAAAACAAAAAACAAAAAAACAATTTAAATCGCGTAGTTTGCGTAGTACCTCTTTCACTTGTAACAAATCTGAAGCCGAAGAGTTTGTATTCGCAAGAAACTGAAATGGAAATACTTGTTTTCCTATTTGCCAGAAGCCGAAGAGTTTGTATCTTGATCAATTGAGAAAAGCAAATGGAAATGTATGCAACTAGCTTATGAAGATTTAGGGCAAAGGAAATGAAAAGGATTAAGAGTTCATCTTCAAAAGGATGGCAAATGAAAATATGTCGCGCAATGGAAATAAAAAGGCGCTAAATGTATTTTTTCCCAAATGGTGTCATATTTGTAATTAAACTAAACTCTTTTTCTTCGGTTCTTTTAAATAACCGACGCATAAATGTGTTAATAATTTATTTTTTAATTATTTATAGATTTTGCGTCGGTTAATTGCATCGGGTCTTTTAAACACCCGACGCATAAATCCAACATTTGCATCGGGTATTTAAAAGGCCCGACGCAAATGAATTGATTTTTTTTGAACTCTTTTGTGTCGGTTCTTTTAAATAATCAACACATAAATGTGTTAATAATTTATTTTTTAATTATTTATAGATTTGGCATTGGTTATTTGCATCGGGTCTTTTAAAAACCCGATGAATAAATCCAACATTTGCGTCGGGTATTTAAAAGGTCCGACGCAAATGAATTAATTTTTTTTTATATACTATTTATGTTAATATATTACATAATAATATAAAAGAAAATTAATATTTTACTCATATTATAATTCATTAATACCATATATTATAGTGATTAATTCAAAAATGTGATATATATACATATATATATATATATATTATAATATATCGTATATCATATATCATATATTAATATATATGTTATATTATATATATATATATATATATATATATATATATATATAATATACTAATATATAATACATTAAAGGGCATATGTTTCTATTTGAATGTAAAAAATACATGAACATATGTAGTATTATAATCAGTATTGTATTATATAAATACTATACTATATTATAATTAACTATTATATATAAATGTGTTAATAATTTATTTTTTAATTATTTATAGATTTTGTGTTGGTTATTTGCGTCGGGTCTTTTAAAAACCCGACACATAAATCCACCATTTGCGTCAGGTATTTAAAAGGGCCGACGCAAATGAATTAATTTTTTTTAATATACTATTTATGTTAATATATTACATAATAATATAAAAGAAAATTAATATTTTACTCATATTACAATTCATTAATACCATATATTATAGTGATTAATTCAAAAATGTGATATATATATATATATATATATATATATTATAATATATCGTATATCATATATCATATATTAATATATAAGTTATACTATATATATAATATATACTAATATATAATACATTAAAGGGCAAATGTTTCTATTTGAATGTAAAAAATACATGAGCATATGTAGTATTATAATCAGTATTGTATTATATAAATACTATACTATATTATAATTAACTATTATATATAAATGTGTTAATAATTTATTTTTTTAATTATTTATAGATTTTGCGTTGGTTATTTGCGTCGAGTCTTTTAAAAACTCGACGCATAAATCCAACATTTGCGTCGGGTATTTAAAAGACCCGACGCAAATGAATTAAATTTTTTTTTTTTATAGATTTTGAGTCATTTATTTTAGACAACCGACGCAAATACACAAAAACAGGGCACAACTTATATATGACTTGAATACTCAAAAACAGGGGATGACTTAAATACTCAAAAACAGGGGACAACTGTAAGGTGTGTCCACGCCTTATGAAATATTATAAGCTGAAATGTGTTTTTATTTATAGACCACTTTAATTGATGTATGATTGTTGCCAAGAACTACTTCCCATACTCAACCAGAAATATATAAAATTTATTTCAGCAAACAATCAACTACAACTATTGGAATAAAACAAATTAAAATTTACAATTATTGGAATAAAAACAAATTAAAATATACAATTAACAATTATTTACAACTATTGGAATAAATCAAATTAAAATTTACAATAATTGAAATAAAACAAATTAAAATTTCCAATTTACAAATATTTACAACTATTGAAATAAAACAAATTAAAACCTTCAAGTCCTGCACTTATTTTCCATGATCAATCCATAACCCTTCACCATGGTCATTACGTAGGTAGTTTGTTTCTCCATTATTGTCACCATATGGAGTAGGTAGACCCATAGAGAAAGGAGGATTCTCATCAAATTAGTTATACTTGTTTTCATCAACAACATCATCAATACCAAGAATATTTCTCTTGCCTTGAACAACAATTGAAAACTTAAGATCAGTGGGGACTTGGATATAAAATACTTGTTTTACTTGCATTGCGAGTATAAATGGGTCGTCCACATGACCCCACTGACTAAAATCTATCAAAGTAAATCCTAATTCATCCTTTCGAACACCACAACGTATATCAATCCAATTACAACGAAAGAGATCAACCTTGAATTCTCTGTACTCAAGCTCCCAAATATCTTCAATCACCCCATAATATGATTTTTTCACATATTTTGATCCTGAAGATTTGCCTCTGAAAAATTCTGTTGATGAAGCTTCCACGGTAACTCCACTATTTTGCATAGTGCTCTTTTCATCTTGACGCTGGGTGTAAAAAGTATATCCATTAACATCATAACCTTCATAAGATCGAACAAGCGTGTTGGGCCCATATGCTAACCATTTTATCGTATTAGAAACGACATTTGGTGTATCTGACAACTGGCACATTACACGATCTTTAAACCATCCAACAAATGAGCGATTATGTTCAGTTGTAACCCAAATGCCACTTTTTGAAGGATTCTGCCTCCTAATCAAATTGACATGAAAATCTAAGTAAGGATGAGCTTCAATCATGTGTTGTAGGACAAAGAGATGCGCTCTATTGCGCAGTTCACACCCAGGAGAGATCCATTTGGATCCCAATGTACCCTCACCTTCAAGTCTTCCCTCGTGACGAGAATTGGGAATTCCAATAGGATTGACAGCTGTTAAATACTCTGTGCAAAATTCAATAGCCTCCTCAACTGATTATCCTTCAACTATACTAGCTTCCGGCCGATATTGGTTCCTTACATATCCTTTCAATATACCCATGAATCTTTCAACAGGATACATATACCGCAAATATACCGAGCCACATAACTTAATCTCTCTAACCAAATGAATAACTAAATGTACCATAATGTCAAAAAATGAAGGTGGAAAATACATTTCAAACTGACATAGTGTGACAACAATATCAGCTTGTAATTTATCCAACGTGATGGGTTCAATCACCTTGCTGCAGATGGCATTGAAGAAAAAACAAAGTTTCATAACAACAAGTCTCATGTGATTCGACAATATCCCTCAAATTGTAATTGGTAATAGTTGTTGCATTAACACACGACAATAGTGTGACTTCATACCCACGAGTTTCAAATCCTTCATTGACACAAGCCTTTTGATGTTTGAAGAATATCCATATGGAATTTTCACACCAAACAAACACTTACAAAAAGCAATTTTCTCTTTTTTACACAAAGTATAACAAGCTGGAGGTAGATATGTACGCTTCTCTGATTCTTGTGGTGCTAACTCTAGTCATATACCCATTTCTTTCATATCTTTTCTGACTTTGATCCCGTCCTTTGTCTTTCCCGATATATTCAACAATGTCCCAACAATACTATCACAGACATTTTTCTGAATATGCATAAAATCAAGACAATGTCTAACTTGTATGTGTTCCCAATACGGGAGATCCCAAAATATGGATATCTTCTTCCACAGATTCTTCTGCTTAGGAGGTTGATACAACTTTCTAAATACAACATCAATATCCTTAACCTGCTCAAAGACTTCTTTCCAAGTTAAAGGCAAACAGGCTTCTCGAGTCTCGATATGCCCATCAAAAACCTTTTTCATCTTACGATAAGGGTGATCATGGGAAAGAAATGTTCGGTGACTCATAAAGATATTTTTGTTGCAATTATTTAGACGATGGTCAATAGTAGCATCTTCATAAATTGGACATGCTTTAGCTCCTTTGACAGTGTACCCTGGCAAGTTTCCATAAGCAGGAAAATCATTTATGGTGTAAAATAACATTGCACGTAATGTGAAATCCATTTGAGTATTTGCATCAAAGACCGAAACACCTTCATCCCACAAAAGTTTTAAATCTTCAAGAAGCGGCTGAAGATAAACATCTATGTTATTCCCAAGTTGTTTAGGTCCTGAGATTAACAACGACAACATAATATACTTGCGCTTCATACACAACTAAGGAGGCAAATTATAAATCACCAAAAGAATTGGTCATTGCTATGTTGACAGCTTAGAGTGCCATAAGGATTCATCCCATCCGTACAAAGTCCAAGTCGTAGATTCCTTCTCCACCAAATTCAGGAAACTTATAATCAATGTCCTCTATTGTGGAGAGTCACCCGGGTGTCTAAGCATCCTATCTAATTTCCTCCCTTCCGCATGTCAGCTCAAATGTTTTGCATCTTTTGCATTTGCAAATAGGCGTTTGAGCCTTGCTAGGAGCCCTTCTTTTATCATCGTTAGAAGAATCATTACCCTCCTGCTTGTACTGAGATGCTCCACACTTAGGACATGTGTGTAAATGTTCATTCTCATTTCGAAACAACACACAGTCATTTGGACATGCATTTATCTTCTTTATGTCCATACCTATAGGACACAACATCTTCTTTGCCTCGTACGTGTGACGACCCAAAAATCTCATATTGGACTAGGGCTTCATCAAAAGAAGAAAAGATAACCTTACATCCATTCATAACATCAATACTGACAAAAGGAAATAATAGAGAGTTATTACAACCTAAACTATTCTATCTCTAAATTGTAATACATAACATCACCACTTCAAAACATCTTCCTTCCTTCCTTCCTTATCGGCAGGCAAAAGGTTTAACAAAACTCAATAGCCGATCCTCTTTACTTTTCCCTTGTCTGAGGGTTCATCCTTTGGACCATGCCCTGCAAGACATTAGGTTCAGCAAGGATGAGCGATTTACGCTCAGCAAGTATATAATCAAATCAAAGAAGCAAATCTGAAATATTAATGGAAAATTTATGTTTATGAGGCTCAGTGAATCAATACTAATACCTAAGAAATCCTTGAAGAATCTTTGACGATCACTGATGATAAAAACGTGTGATCTTCCTTAAAGGAAAATAGGTATTCACCCGTGTACATTTTCCTCAAAATATCCATCGGGGGCTAAACCCGTTGGATCTGCAATCATACGGTATACAGCTGGCCTAACTGTGACCGCATGACCCCTTCTTGTGTGAACATACGTAGTCACTTATAATTCCTTTAGGTTAGGTGAAGAACAAATTAGCACCTTTAATTTCCTCTAGCCAACCATGTGGCATACCCCATTTAAGGGACATATCATTCTCATTTAATAGCACAGATATAAGGTTGAAAATAACTGATAAATCAAAGCTCAATTATATCCATGCACTTTCATTCATATCATGCTAGCGGAAATTAAAGCATAGCATACTGATTCACAAAGAAATCAAGACATAAAAGTCATAACCTTGTACGCATGTCGAATCAATTGATCATGTGCTTAACTGAAATAAGCATGAGAGTGAGAATATACTTGCCTCGGTCCTTCGCACAAAAATCAATTCAATTTACTCATGAGTGAAAGATTCTGTAAAACATGTATATAACATGATAAATTTAAGACCTTGGTTAAAAATATGAAGGGAAATGCACATGTGATGTCCTTAAACTTTAAATGTCTTAAATCTGCTATAAGAATCGTTGAAGTTAAATGGATAATTGAAATATCATAAAATAATTTAAGAAAATAATGTTTTATAGTTTCAAAAACAAACTGCGCATCAGGGGATAACCGGACATTAGTGGGTAAACTACCCGTCAGGGGATGTCTCGCTCATCAGGGGATGTCTCTCGGCCATCAGGGGATAGCGTTCGATCATCAGGGTATCATTCACTCATCGGGGAATAGTCATCAGGGGATAATTAGCCATCAGGGAATAATTGTCCATCAGGGGATAATCATCAGGGGATGACTTACCCATCAGGGGATAAGTTGTTCTTCGCCAAACTCTCGGGTGACAACTTGTTCAGCGCTGAACTCACTAAGTCATCGCTGAACTCATTAGTGGGTAATTTGCTCAGCACCAAACTCCTCGGTGGCTAGCTTGTTTAACGCCAAACTACATAATTTAGCACCAAACTCTTCGGAAGATAACCTCTTTAGTCATCGGAGACTAACAACATTTCCTCCATCGGAGACTAAGAATTTCATTCATCGGAGACTAAAAATTTCCTTCATCGGAGACTAAGAAATTTTCCTTCATCGGAGACTAAGAATTCTTCTCATCAGGGACTAACAACATTCATCAGAGACTAACAGAATATCTCATCAGAGACTTACAGAATATCTCATCAGAGACTAACAGAATATCTCATCGAAGACTATTTTGCACGGTTAGAGACTAAGTTAGAACTTGTCTCAAATACAGGGTCATCTTCCTCACTCCTCCATGGGTGGTGTTTTCATCTATAACCACTATAGGTTAACTCCCATCATCATTTCAGTAATACATAACATCTCCTAGGGTCTACTCGCTCTTATAGACACAGTATAGGCTTTTAAACTCAGGTTGGCAAAGGTTCAAACATGGCTTCGTAACTACTGATGAACAGAATACTTGGGAGTCAAAGGTTGTCAACATTCTTACACTCATCTTGGATAGTTTTTGAAATAAAATATGAACTCTAGATGTTAAAAGCATGCATTAAATCATATTTTTGGAACTGAATGAATGAGATGTTAAACGTGGCATGCATAACAAAACAAAAGTGTAAGAAACAGAGCAGGACTTTAATGTAATGCTCTTACCTCCTTGGCTGTAAAGAAGAAGTTAAAAGCTTGAGTTGTTCTTCCAGAAAATTATAGTTAATTTTGAAAGCGAACCAGAAGTTGGTGGTATACTATAAAGAAATTTATGAAAGTGGGGCTAGGGTTGTATTTAGATGATATATTTATATCGCTAGCCAATCAATAGGAGCTGTTGGATTGTTTGAGATTTGATTGCAACTGTTGGCTGGAAAAGAAATAATAAGCCTTGAAACAGAACCATTGGCTGGAGGAACCGGTGTTACGGCTGCCAAAGTATCAAACAATCACCTAGGATAGCCGACAATCCATTGGGTAAGGTTTCTCCTCCCGTTGGTGCCTTATGTAACAAGTTTTCCTAAGATAGCAATTTTCACACGGCAGTCCTTGGTTGGACAAGGGAGTTGTATCTCACATTCATGCACTTCCTTCCCACGTGAAAACATTACACTTCCTTTGATAAGACTTGGATAAAATAATAATATAAAGATTTGAGCTCAAAATATATTTAAAACTTTTGGACATCGCACTACCATTGAACCTTCATTATTCATACCGAAATAAGAGAAATTAAAATTTCATGCATAAAATAAATCACAAAATGAATTAATCATATAACAATATTCATTTAAAGTCTCAGGTTCTCACAGTACGTGGAAGTGGGAAGCTCGTTATTCACCGGAAGTATTTCTCGTAAAAGTTTTAACAATTCTATAAAACTCTTGTCACTCCATCCATTCTTGACTTTCAACTTGCACAACTTCAAAGTTGTTGACAACCTTGTCAAGTCGTCACTGCACCTGGGATACAAAAGTTTCTTAGAATTGCGGACCAAGCTCTCAAATATATCCAGTTGTGGCATCATACGATCTTGCAGATCTTGTATCATATCTTCCACCCTATCAATGTCCACATCATCTTCGTCATTATCGACCGAATTATCGTACTCGATTGCATAATTCGACCTTGAGCTACTAGTCATATCAGAGTCTATTCCCTCGCCATGCCAAATCCACTTCGTATAACCCTTTTTAAAACCCCGACAAAATAAATGTTCACGCACTGTCTCTGTGCTCGAATATTTTTTTAAATTACCACAAAGGTGGCACGGACACACAATCATGTCTTCTTTTCTATGTTCCTTTCTGATTTTGTGGTGTTCAACAACATATATAATAAACTCGTTAACCCCTCTCACATATGCGTCATCGTTACGCAATATACTGTACATCCATGTTTGACGATCCATGTATAACTAAATAACCACAACGATTAACTAAGTAAGCACAATGATTGTACAGATATCATAAATAAGATGCAGACAAACAATAGTTGAAGCATACATGCTGATATTTTAAATAATACCTGTAATGAATGTATTATTTTAATTAATAATGACTTACACAACAAAGCTGCCTTCCGGAAAAAGCTTTTCGCCGAAGACACGGAAGAAAGAAACCTGCAAAATCTCAGCCAAGAAACCCACCAAAGACGATCTCGCTCTCTCTCCTCTCTTATGAACCAAGCCAAAATAGCAAAAGTTTTAACTTAAATATACTTTTTAATAATATTAAAGAATATGCGTCGGACAATGAAGAAAACTGACGCAAATAACATAACCATTTGCGACCGATATTTAAATCAAGCGACACAAATGTTTGAAATAATTAATTTTTTAAAGAATTTGCGTCGGTTAGTTTAAAAATCGACGCAACTACATGTGAGTATTTGCGTCGGATCTTTAACCGATGTGACATAAATGTGTTTTTGTTTATTTTTTTTTAATTATTTGTTATCTTTTGTGTCGGTTATATTAAAGAACCGACGCAAATACTCATACATATTTGCGTCAGTTCTTTAATCGAGGCGCCGCAAATGCTTTAAAAATTTATTATTTATTTATTTTTATATATTTTGCGTCGGTCTTTTAAAAGAGCCGACACAAATAATCTTACCATTTTTTTCATAAATGCCACCGTGTTACTATATGCGACAGTTCTATTAAAGAACCAATGCAAATAAGGCGATGCATATGATCAGTTTTGTACTAGTGCAAACTCAAAAAATAAAACTATTATATCTAGATTTGTTTAGCCCAATAGAAACTAATCTTTATGGAATGAAATATAGATTCACAATAGTGGATGATTTCATACATTGGATAAATTTCTTGCTCACAAGAATGATGCATTAGCAGAGTTTGAGAAATTCAGCATACACGTACAAAATGAGAAAGATCCAAGAATCAAATCAATAAGAAGCAATAATGGAAAAGAGTTTGATGTAGAAGGCTTCATTAGATTCTCTGATCAACAAGAAATTTCTCATAACTTCTCAGCATTAAAATCTCTCGAGCAAAATACAATGGTTGAAATAAATAACCAAACCTTGAAAGAAGTTGGAAGGACTTTGTTTAATGATGCTAGACTCCCATAGTACTTTTGGATAGAGGTAGACAACACTACTTTCTACACTCAAAATTGTTTCCTTATTCGTTTTGTGACGACCCCAACATCCCTCACTGGATCAGGGCTTCGTCAAAAGAAGGAAAAGATAACCACACATCCATTCATAGTATAAATACTGGAAAAAGGCAATATTAAAGAGTTATTACAACCCAAAAATAATATAATTTCAGCAGAAGCTATTTCATCTCTATAAATTACAAATCAAAGATCATTACAACTTCTAATATCTTCCTTTCTTCCTCAGCTATATTAAAAAGAGTAAATAACTTAGTAGTCGATCATCTTTGCTTTCCCCTTGTCAGAGGGTTCAGCCTTTGCATTGAGTCCTGCAAGACATTTAAGTTCAACAGGAGTGAGTGATTTACGCCCAGCAAGTATATAAACAATTTAGAGAAATAAATCTGAAATATTTAAAGAAGTTCAATTCTGTTTGTAAGGCTCAGTGAAACAATACTAATGCCTCGAAAGTCTTGAAAGAAACTTTAGGATCACTGATGATAAGCAACATGTAATCCTCCTTGAAGAAAATAGGTATTCACATGCATATAATCTTTTCAAAAAAAAAATCCATCGGGGGCTAAACCCGTTGGATCTGCTAACCATACAGTACACAGCTGGCCCTACTGTGACCGCATGATCCCTCCTTGTGTGAACGTACATAGTCACATAAAATTTCCTTTGGGTTAGGTGAAGAACAAATCAGCACCTTACATTTCCTCTAGCCAACCATGTGACATAACTCATTTAAGGGACATATCATTCTCATTCATTTGCACAGATATAAGATTGAATAATATTTGATAAATCTAAGCTCCATTATATCCATGTACTTTCATTCATATCATGCTAGCGGAACATAAAGCATAGCATGCTGATTAACAAGGAATTTTAACATAGAAGTTATAACCTCCTATGGATGTTGAATCAATTAATCATGCACTTAACTGAAATAAACATAAGAGTGAGAATATACTTGCCTCGGTCCCTTGCACACAAACAATTTCAATTTACTTGAGAGTGAATGATTCAGTAAAATATACATACCCCAAAATAAATTTAGTACTTTGGTTAAAATATGAGAGAAAGTGCATATGTGAAGTCCTTAAACTTTTAATGTTTCCAAAACTGCTATAAGAACTGTTTAGGGTAAATAAATAATTAAAACTTCATAAAATAATCTCAGGCAAAAATAATGCGTTTATAGTTTTAAAGACAAACTGCGCATCAGAGGATATCTCGCCCGTCAGGGGATGGTTTCCCCCACCATCAGGGTAACATTCTCTCGTCAGGGAAAAGTCATCAGGGGATGACTTCTTGACCGTCAGGGTATCTTTTACCCGTCAGGGAATGATCTCTCAGCCATCATCGATCATCAGGGTATGGCTTGGTCATCACAAAACTCGTCAGGGACTAACATATTTCGCCCGTCAGGGACTACTGATGACGTCATCAGGGACTTGTCTTAGCTTGTTAGAGACTAAGGCTGACGTCATAAGTGACAAATCTCAAACTTCCTTCATCATAGACTAACAACACCCTTCCTTCATCGGAGACTAACACATCTCATCATCCTCTCAGTGATTCATAACATTTCCTAGGGTCTGCCAGCCCTCCTAGACATAGTTTAGGGTTCAAAACTCAGGTTAAAGAAAATACTCAGGCCTGGTGTCGTAACTACTGTCAAAAGGAATGTTTGGTAGTTAAAATTTTTTCTACCAGGGGGTTGTCAACAATATTACACCCATCTTGGATAGCTTTTCGAAATAAATGGCATTAGCTCCGAGTGTTAAAAACATGTCTCACATCATAGTTTTGGAAATAAATGAACAAGGTATTAAACGTGGTATGTATGACAGAACAAAAGTGTAAGAAATAGAGCAGGGCTTTAATGAAATGCTCTTACCTCCTTGGCTATAAGAAAGAGCTAGAAGTTTTAGTTGTTCTTCCACAAGGACAGTTGTCTTAAGGGTAAGCTTAGATTTGGTGGTATACTGTATAGAAATTTATGAAGGTGGGACTAGGGTTATAACAATCTGATATATATATATATATATCACTTGTTGAGTAACAAGGGCCATCAGATTTATTTGATATCAGTCGTTGGCTATGAAAGGAAAAGAAATGACTGGTGAGAAAAAGGTCGGGTGGTTGTAATGGCTGCTAGTGTCCATTGGTCATTTATCATAGCCCACTCTAGGGTACTGATGGAGGTGATGTACATTAAATGTTACTGTCTCCCAGCAGTTAGGTTTAAAACGCAGGTACTGTAGCTAAACCGGTTCACACCCGGTGAGCCTTTTCCGCGTGAACACACACTCACACAAGACAATCTTGAATAAAATAATCTTTTAAATACTTGAGTTTCAAAATACATTTAGAATCTTTTGGACATCACATTGCCATTGAATTTTCATAAGGAAATATAATTTCATCATTTATACCCAATAAGAAATTAAACCTTCATACAGAAAATAAAATAAATAAACCTCATAAGAAAATTCGTTGACATCTTCGGGTTCTCACATGTTTAACAGTACGAGCAATTGCAGTAGTTTTCCTAAAATAAAGATTGTCTGTATTTTAGGCAATGAAACAAAAAATTAGAGAAAATGACTACTCCAGTAAATTCTCTCAAGTAGAGAATTCGGTATTTTAGGAAATAGACTTGATCAGTGATTCTCTAAATCTAGGTAATACTATCTAGCATCCCTATCCCTAAAAAATATTAAGGTATTCTTTTGGACCTACACATTTCATATTCCACAATTTTATTTAAATATATATAATATAAAATTATATGTATACACACAATATTATATATTAATACATATGTAATATATATATATATATATATATTATGCAATATTATATACAATATAGTTTATATTATATAAAATATGATGAAAATTATATAAATTAATATAAGCTAATTATATTATAGAATTTATTATAATATTTTGAAAACTTATATAAAATATAATTTTTTTGTATAATATATTACATTCTATTATATTATATTAGGTGATATAATATACTCCATATTTTATATTAAATTATATATTATATTCAGTAGCGGACGCAGGATTTTCGTTAAGGGGGGCCAAAAATTTTTAATGTGCAATAAAAACAAATTTGTTAATATGATAATGTATTATAATAATAAAAGTATTGACTTTAAAAGATTCATAATATTACTCTACTATTCTTTAGCTTTCGGTCTGAAATTTATCAAATTATAATGATTTCGTTCGAAAATATAGTATTATTCTAAAATCAGAAAATAAATTACACTCTAAAGATCGAAAAATTTATACATAACAGTAATGTTTATACACTTCATAATATTTACTTCAAAACTATTAAATGTTAAAAATGCTAAATTTATTTTTAAAATATAATATTTTAGAGATCTATTTACTAAAGTGACATAATACTTATGTTGTACAAAAGAGTCAAGTTTTTTTTGTTAATATTAAGGTTGCATATTTGATTGAAATTTATTATACAAAAGATTAGTTTTTCAAAAGAAATTTGTTTGTAATATTCAACTGATGATAAAGTAAAAGTATTGTAATGGTAACTTTTAAAAGTAATATCATTATATAATAAAAATATTACACAAATGTAATCTATTTTGCGTAACATACCTCAATTTCAAATTAAACTCTTTTTAAAATTAAGTAAAGGTATTTTTAATTTTGAAAAGATAAAAATACTCTATATATAACTACGCCCCCCTCCCCCCTCGTCTTATGGTGGATCCGCCACTGATTATATTCTATAGTATGTGTGTATATATATATGTATGTATGTATACATATTCTATAGTGGTTGGCCACGTTATGGTCTCTGTCGTGGTGGGTAGAGGAGTCCACGACTTCTTCTATCAAGCCTTCCACAAGTTGTGTTCATGAGCTTTACCGTGTGACTCAGCCTTGAAAACCATGGTGTATATGTGGTGTTTGTTTATGGTAGAAGGGTAGAAGTGAAGAAAAATTGGCTAAGTAGAGAGAATGGTTCACTAACGCACTAGAGCCCTCGTTCTAGCGCCATATGTTGGGGTGCGAATCCATAACAAGGACGAGAAGACTTTGATTATTTGGTCAATCTATAAAACCTGCACAAGAACAAGGTTAGAGGGTCACGTGTAAGTTGACCCGAGGCGTCTCTGGTGAAAGAATAAGTATACTGGTGGAGGGTTTAGTGAGATAATAACTTTAGAGAGAAAGTGTCATTATCATTGAAGGTGTGGTTTACTATTTATAGGAGGGAGCACATGTGCCTCGCATGTACTTGGGGGATTCCCAAGATAAGTTGGTGGCAGCAAGCACGTGTAGTGAAGTAATAGGTAAGGTGGCTTATCTAAAAGGATAAATCACCTTTCTGTCCCCTTCATACTGACCAAGGCAACTGTAGCACATGGGGTATTTCTCTATGTTTGACACATCACTATCTTTGAAGATGTTGAAAGTCTTCAAGTTTTGGAGGTTAGGTTCGAGACCCAACCCTTCTGAATGAGGGGTAATGGGTCGGCCCGTAGTCCTAAATCTCATTATATGCCCCCTATTCCATTGTGTCAAGTATTTGCGACTATGGAGTACTCTAGTTCTCGCTCTTGTGGAAAGTTATTTCGTCAGGTATGCTGCCTCAAGCTCGAGGTGTATTTGAGTTGTTGGAGGAAGGTTTGGTTGGTCCCATCATTATTTATGTGTTTTCTTCCACGCATTCAATCCTAATTATTTCCCACTGCGATTCTTCTCATCGTCAACCAATCACTTCCATATCCAGAAAGACTCTTTTTCAGCGTCATAGACTTCAAAATTGTGAAGACCCCAAAATCCACTGGGCCAGGGCCTCGCCAAAAGAAGAAAAAGATAACAACACATCCATTCATAGTATAAATACTGATACAAGGAAATAGTAAAGAGTTATTACTGTTGTTGCACCCATGCTTATATAATCTTTGCTTAAATCATTTATTTATTGTTTAATATATATAAGAATTGATGATGTAATATAGTCCTTGCTTAAATGTTGTAAAAGGAATTAGAAAAATATCCAACATGTTAGGTGGATATAACTTATAGTTAAGCAAGGAGTTTGATCACTATTGAAGTCTGCTGATACGATAAAGTCTGCCACGATAAAATCATTGGTCAAGAAGGATTCTGAAGACATGAAGAACTTTCCAAGTATAGTCCTGCTTAGGATGGAAATAAGCAAGGAACTTTTTATACTTTGACTATTCCAAGTATAGTTCTGCTTAGAATGGAAATAAGCAAGGACTTAAGTAAGCATGATCCTTTGCTTATCAAAGTCAAGATTGTCAGAAAAGTTATCTTTACCCCTACTTAGTCAACTTCTAGGAAACTCTTCTGAAAGACACTAGAAGACAGAATAACGGCTAACTTTTTGAACTAAGCAAGGACTGCTGAAAAGGTACAAGTCACATCAAGTTCAGTACACTCCAATGGATCTATTTCAAATTCCCAACGGATAGATTTTCTGGAGAAGTATAAATAGGAGTCATAAATTTTATTTATGACTAACTCCAACTAACTGAGCAAAAATTGAACAACCTCTCTGATGTATTAAAGACTTCAGCATGACATCATAAAGCTTGAACAAGTGCTATCAATCTGCTCAACTAAGGAGCACTCTACTTGAAGATAGCAAGCAAGATTTACTCAATATGCTTAGAGTCTGTGTGACTAATCTGGTCTAAATGACCTGGTGTAATTTGGACTAAGTGTCCTCCTACTAATTTTTCTGTGTGAACACAGCTACTGATTGTTCTGTGTGAACAAGTTTTAGTGATAGCCTTCTCAAGTAAAAGAGAAGAAGAGTGGAGTAGGCTTAGTCCTAACCACTATAAAAATTCTCATCTCTATTCCTGCTTATCTTTCTTATTGCTTACTTGCTATTTTGTGCTTTGCTTAAGTCCTGCTGAACTTGATCAGCAAAGACTTACTATCTTTGCTCCTTTTAGCCATTAACCTTTGCTACAAAAACTAAGGGGTGCTTTGCTTAAACAAATTCCGCTGCTAAACTTTTTCAAAATATAATAAACTCTTTTAATAAGCAAGAAGTGTTTAAATCAGTAAAGTTTTCTAAGCAAGACTTAATTTTTGAAAAATACTATTCAACCCCCCTTCTAGTATTTTTACCCTTTGGGACATAACAATTACAACCCAAAATATTACATTCTCAGCAGAAGCTATTCTATCTCTATATTATAGTACATAACATCTTAACTTCAAAACATCCTCCTTCCTTCCTCAGTAGCTAACTCAGTAGCCAAACATCTTTGCTTTCCCTTTGTCAGAGGGTTCAGCCGTTGGACCATGCCCTGCAAAACATTAAGTTCAACAAGAATGAGCGATTTACGCCCAACAAGTATATAAACAAATCAGAGAAACAAATTTGGAAATGTTGATAGAAGTTCAATTCTATTTAAGAGGCTCAGCAAAACAATACTAATGCCTCAAAAATCTTTGAAGAGTCTTTAGGATCACAAATGATAAACAATGTGTAATCCTCCTTGAAGAAAGGCAGGTATTCACCTGTGCACAAATTTCTCAAAATATCTATCGGGGGCTAAACCCGTTGGATCTGCTAACCATACGGTATACAGCTGGCCTAATTGTGACCTCATGATCCCTCCTTGTGTGAACGTACATAGTCATTTAAAATTTCCTCTAGGTCAGGTGAAGAATAAATCAACACCTTTCCTTTCCTCTAGCCAACCATGTGGCATAACCCATTTAAGGGACATATCATTCTCATTTAATAACACAGATATAAGATTGAAAATAACTGATAAATCAAAGCTCAGTTATATCCATGCACTATCATTCTTATCATGCTAGCAAAATTAAAGCATAGCATTTTGATTCACAAGGAAATTTAAACATAAAAGTCATAACCTTGTACGCATGTCGAATCAATTGATCATACGCTTAACTTAAATAAGAATAAGAGTGAGAATATACCTGCCTCGGTCCCTTGGCACACAATCAATTTCAATTTACTTGTGATTGGAAGATTCTGGAAGACATGCATATCATAAGATAAATTTAATACCTTGGTTAAAAATATGGGAGAAAAATGCATATGTGATGTCATTAATCTTTTAATGTTTCAAATCTGACATAAGGATCGTTGAGGTTAAAGGAATAACATCCTCAAATAATTTAAGGAAAATAATGTTTTATAGCTTTTGAAGACAGACTGTGCATCAGGGGATAACTAGTCATCAGGGGATGACTGGACATCAGTGGGTAAACTACCCTTCAAGGGATGTCACTCGACCATCAGGGTATCATTCACTTATCAGGGGATAGTTTGCTCACCACCAAACTCGTTGGGTGATAACTTTGACTACCGTTGAACTCTCTTGGCTGTCAGGTGATGATTTGCTCATCGCCAAACTTAGTAAGTCATTACTGAACTTCATTAGTGGATAAACTGTTCAGCGCCAAACTCCTCAGAGAAAAGTAGTTCAGCGCCAAACTCAGTTGGCTATCGCCAAACTCCTCGGGGACTAATTTAGCCATCAGAGGTTAACATATTTTTGCCCATGAGAGACTACGGATAACGTTATCATGGACTAAACTTAGCCTATCGGAGACTAAGGATGACGTCATCAAAGACTAATTTAAACTTCCTTCATCAGAGACTAAGAAAATCCTTCGTGAGAGACTAACATATTAGTTAGAGGCTAACAAATATCTCATCAGAGACTGAGGTTATCTCGTCAGAGACTAATATTAGAACTTGTTTCTACTATAAAAGAAGATCTTCAAGAACAAGAATGATGCCCAGAATGAACGAACTCAAACCTAGGATACATAATCATCCTTTCTATGGTGCATAAGCTTCTTTTCATGAAAACAACATATTCTTTAAAAACATTATTCTTTCCTGAAAACTTAGCACACACATCTAATACTCTCGGATGCTATGCAAGAAGGAAAAAAAACAGAGGAGAACATAAGATTCTTACCTCTTATCTTGCCGAAAGGGATTAAAGCTTGTCCGAAAGTAAGGGTCTGAGAGAAAGAACTTTAGAAGATAAATTTTTAGAAAAGAGATTAAAATTTTACCTCCGAATGAGGTAATTGTAGCAGACTAAGATATAAACCTTAAAATAAGATGATTGGATAATCTGGACGGTAAAACGACTACTTATCCTTACTCTTTAATAGCTAACAACGTAACAAGCAGCTGCTGTCACAACTGCACATAAGCTTCTTCAATTAATGACACACAAACAACTTATTAACCCAAACATCATACGTATACATGAAGTCATTTCCCTTACGTAAGCCATTCAAGTTGTTTTGAATGAAACTTGCTAAAATTCACACTCTGTTGATGCAAAATAGGCTCAAGTGTTTTCAATCTTTTTATCTTTTAAACGGAGTTACCAGAAACAGCTGCACAGATCAGAAAAACTTATGTAATATGAACACACAGATTCAAGTTAAAATAGTTATATTAAAACTTGGGGTTTTTCTGGAAATCTGTATAATCACAAATGTGATTTATAGCTACAAATTCTGTAAATAAAATTCACAGCTTCTCACACTCACTAGCTACGAAAACTTTTCTCTAAAAAATAAATCTCTCAAGAAATATATTACAGAGCTTCCTAGTGTTGTGTGCTTCTATGTTTGTTTGATCTGTTTTTAGATTCAATCTCTCTGTGTATTTTTGTAATGAGAATTCCTTTACTTATATGTTGATCAGTTGATGAAATCACGTGCTTGAGACGTGCTGCTTTTCTCAACTTAGCCGCAAGTATGTCACATCGTAGCCCTATGTGTCAGACTGCTGCTTGCTTTGTTGCTTCTTTTTCTTCCCCTGATCTGTGTGCATTTAATGAGAGAGAGTTCTCATTGTATCAAAAACAAACTTCAAGAAATATCTTTCAAGTTGATATTTCTTGCTTATGTTAAATGTTACGTTATTTTTTGTGTAAGTACTGATGATGGGTGCATGTTGTCATAACGATCCACTGACTGCCGACCCTGATGGACTTTGATCAGTGCTTATAGATCCCATGATGCTTATTGACTGGATCAGGGCTTCAACCTTCACTTGAGTTTCACTCAGTGCTTCTTGATCCTGATGGTTATGACTGACAGCATACACTGATGGCTTCCACTGATGCCATGTTGGTCATTCCCCCTGACGGGTTAGCCTGATGGGTTGGTCTGACACTGACATGTCCTAAAGTGTTTCCCTGACGGGTTGGTCTGCCTTCGTCATACCCTAATAGGTTTCCCTGATGCGTTCCCCTGATGGGTTCCCCAGATAGGTTCCCCCTGATGAGTTCCCCCTGATTGGTTCCCCTGATAGGTTTCCCCTGATGGGTTCCCCTGATAGGTTCCCCCTGATGGATTCCCCCTGATGGGTTTCCCTTGATGGAACTTAATCAACGTAACTTTGTTTAGAATTTCTGATGTGCGGAATACTTTGACTGTTTACAAGTAGCATCAGACATTTTTCTTCACTTTGTCAAGTCCTTTGAATGTTTCTGTTTTCTGACTTGTCATGTGAAGAGATTGACCATCCACTAATTAATACGATTATTATCAGTGGATGCAAAACTTGTGTTGATCTTAAGGTTTATAAAATACCTCAAGTATTTACAGTTGCACAATTTATTACATAATCATCATCATCATCATTTATCTCTAACAATTTGATAACCATATATCCCTAGATGCACTGATGGTGATGTCAAAACCAATACTAAATACATGAAAGAATTTTGAATGAATTAATAAAAGAATTTATGTACAGGTATTTTCCTATAACTATTACAAAAAGAATGTTGTATTAGACATCAGGATCCCTTTTCCTTTTTGCTGAGACAAAGGGCAATGGATGACTTGATTCAATCGGTTAAGAGTCACTTCCAAGGCCTTGTCTTCTTTGATCTGGGTTTTGATCAGGAATCCTTAGTCTGTTGTCTTCTCCACCTGCTTCCAGTTGCTCCAGCTCCTTCTGAAGAAGTTTTCTGAAGTTGACAATGTTGACATTGCTGCTGGATTCCAAAGCTTCAAGGACAGATTTTATTTTTTGAACATTGGCTGCAACAAGTTGTGACCAGTAGAAGGTAATGGTCTCCCCCTTTTTATTTTTGAATTGAACACCCATGGGGCTAGTGATCATTTTTGGATATTCTTTAAATCCCTTCACTGGTGGCACATTCCTTACTGCAGTGTTCCCATCATCAGCTTTGGTTTCTTCAATCTCCTTCAATACTCTCTGAGTCAGCAGGAATCTGAACTGGATGACATGTTCATTTTTGTGATAAGCTATTTGGCTTAGAACATGCATCGCTTCCTCTAGGTCGAGACCATCAACGTCTTTGATTTTAATGTTTTTCTCCTGCCCATTAGTGGATTTGTAAAACAGCTTTAAAGGTCTTTCCAAGGCTGTGGGCAGACTCCTATCATCGTTGATGGCTCTCCTTAACTTATCAATCAGTCCCATCAAGTCTCTGTTAGTCACTAACAATTTTAAAATTAAATTCAGAACTAATCCCAGCTGTTCAGCATCCATTCTCCTAAACCAGTTAATTGTGACATTGAATTGCGACCCACTTTTAAGTTGCACTGTTATCAGCTGATCCCTTCTATTGTTGAACCTGACATCTATACTTTTTATGGAGAACATAAATGATAGGTTTTTGCACCTTTCTTCTCTGAGGGATTCAGCTAGAGTGGGTGGACCAAATGTTGTGGTAATAGGAGAAGGTGCTTGAACCTTGGCTTCAGATGACTTGGATTTGGTGGCATCAAGGTCTTCAGATTTGTCTTGATTTTTATCCCCTGATGCACCTTTAGGGTTCTGAGATCTTCTTTGCTGAGGATTCCTGGAGGTCCTAGGCCTGACAGTTTTCTTCTTCTTTGCTTCCTCCTGTTCCTTTGCCATTTCCCTCTCTTCATCTTCTTGAAGTTGCTATACAAATAGTGCATCAGCTTCCACTAGCTTTTTATCTTGAGGGTAGACCAGCTCCACTTTCCCATCAATTACAACTTCAACAGGTGTTGGAATGTGGGTTGTCTTCATGGCATCTCCAAGTAGCTTAGGCACTGATTGAGTGTTGGATTTCTTCTTTGGTTCCTCAATCAGGATACCCTTGCCTTTATCCTTGGATTTTAGAGCAGGAACAGGAGCAGCCACATCCCCTGATAGTTGACTTAAATTCTTAGCAATATCCCTTGACGACTGCTTGGTTGATTTCTCCCCCTTTTTGACAGCATCATCAGTGGGAGTTGAGAGTTGGGATGTGACTTGAAGAACTTGTTGCAAAGTGCCAGCCATGGAATGTTGCAGAGTTTCCATGCTGGTCAGTTGGAAAGTGAGATCAGCTAGCTTCTTATCTATAGTGTCAGCTTGTTTCTTTATTCTAAGGAGAGTCTGGCTGGTGATTAGGGAGTCGACAACTTGCTGTACATTTTGTATCTTGGAAGAAAAATGTGTATACAATTTTTGATTTTCTATATCTATTGACTGACCAATCATGATCTGTGACTTTAACACTTTGATCAAGATTGGATCAGTAGTTCTAGCTAACTCTTGCTTTAATAACTGTACAGTGTCCAACATTTGATTATGCTGAAAGTACAAATCAACTTCGATGAACTGGGAAAAATCATCTTGGGGAGCATCATCTTCATCACTTTCAGAGGTAGAAGTAGTATATACAGTAACTACGTTTTCTCTCTGTTCTTTATTTACAAGGATCTCATCCTTATCTCCCTCATTCTCTCCTTTTTCTTTGCCGTCTAAGGCATCACTCGTATTCTCTCCTTTTTCTTTGCCTACTAAAGCAGTACTTTGTTGCTCTCCTTTTGCCAAAGTCCTCTCAAGGGTTTGACTTTGCCACTCTGCACTAAGTATTTTCTCAGTCTCACTCAAAATTGTCCTAGAGGGGCTCCTATGGGCTTGGAAATCATTAACTGTGACCAGTTCAATTGATGTATGTACAGATTCTGGTTCGACAGTTATGATAGGAGAAGGAGAAGAAGTAAAGTGAGTATGTATAATCGGAGAAGTGTATGTTTCTATAGAGGAAGTATATACAATTGGGGGTACATAAAGAGTTATTGCTGTAGTATGTACAGTGGAGTCTATGTCCCCTGTTTCATCATCAGTGTTTGTATCAAGTAAAAATGAGTCAACCATTTGAGAGTGTTGACTACTAAACACTGTGTCAAAGAATGTTGGCTCCTCCACGAATTGAGAATGTGGAGAATCTGATTGTATGACACTTAATGTTTGTGTCATTATATCTGAAGAAATTTGAGGAACAGAGAAAGAAGGAAGTGGTGTAGATGGGAGTGTTGGCTGAATCACTGAACGAGGAGGTGATTCATCAAAAGATGCTATAAAAGAATGCTTATGACTCATGTTGATCTTATTGAGAAGCTTCTGAGCTACAACATCTTGAGTGGTGTGTGCACTCACTGTGTCAGATATCTGCAAGTGGCTCTTAGAGACCCTGATAATAGGTTCATCAGTGTCTATGGTCAGTGTATGTGCCTCACTCAACTGTGTCCTTGGGTGGGGACTATTTTCAATAACTAATTCCTTTTAAGAGGAACTAGTTAGAAATATGTTCAATTCCTTATCAAAAGTAGTATCCTTTTGAGAGGATACTGCCTGGTCAGGCTATTGGGTAACACTCGTGGCTCCCTTCTTCTTCTTACGCCTGTAGCCAATCACTCTCTCTCCTTGCTCCCCTCAGTTGATGTGGTAACTTCACTGGGTTTTCGTTTAATCCTAATAGTCTTTTGAGAGACTGTGGGTTGGGCTTTTGAGAGTTGTTGAGTGGTAATTGGTTATTCTACTTGTGTAGGCAGAGAGGTGGCTGTTTTCTCTGCCATAGTAGATGAAGGTGAAGAATGTATAGTTTGAGAAGTAGAAGGTGTAGAATTTACTACCTGTACCATATGCGATGGAAGAGCAAATGATTCAGTTGTATACGATTTCTTTATTATTTCTGCAAACAGTTTCTTTGTTTGCTTGTATGTCTGTACAGGTATATCATTCTCAAAAGAAAAATTAGTAATTTGGTCTTTAATAATCATAAACAAAAATCTTGCATAATATACTTCAGTTTTCCTATTATTAAAATTACCTAATTTATTTACAAGATTATCAAAAATTATTTTACCTATATTTATATTTACATTTTTAATTATTGCGTAAGCTATTTTTAAAGTTAAAGAGGTAATAACCTCAAAGTTAGAACACTTACCTGAGAATGCCTTGGTGATTGTATCAAACAGGTAAGAGATCTCCCGCTTAACATTCACCCTCTTGAGGTCTTTGAACTTTAACACTGCATTGGGAGCAACATTATAGCCCAATTCCCTCAAGAAATCCAGTAGGTCTGCATCACTGGGTGCATCCACCAGATCTTGAGTAGGTAGCCCCAAAGCAGAGTTAAGTCTGGAAGGGGTTATTTTCCCTTTCTTAGAGGAAACTTTGAATGAGATTCCCTCAACCGCATCAGGCCTAGTGGTGGAGTACATGAACTTGGCACTCGTCCAAAGTTGAGACAGTGCTTCCCCCGACATTTCTTCATTGGAAAAGATGGCTTTTCTATACTCTGAGTTGAGTAGATAGTTCATTATTGGTTTAAAGCATTCACTTACCTCATCAATGTCAGAGAAACCCATATAGTTCGTGGGTGGGACTGTCAAGTTCCTAGGAATCTGTTGACGTGCCATGGATGCTTAGAAGATTTGAAGTTCTAGGGCTTTTGTAAAAATGAGAGAGAAGAAGAAGAAAACTCAAGCAAATATCAGAAAAAGATTAAAAGATTTGAGGAGTTTTAATAAGTAGGAGAGATAGAGTATTAATACCCGCCGATTGACGTTTGAAAACTTCTCCTGAAAACACGCCATCAGGGAGTTAGTTCAGTTTCTGTGATGACATGTCATCAGTGAGAGAAGAACTTAATGATGAGTTGTCATCACTTAACTGACCCTGAATCCCGACGCAGTAAAAAAAATTTAAACTTACCCTGATGATTTACTGTATGTACATACCCTGACCCTGATGCATAAGACGGACACCCCAATCCTGACGCACAGGTCGGATACCCTAACCCTGACGAACGAGTCGAACACCCTGAACCTGACGAGAGAGCCGGACACCCTGACCCTGATGCGTCCTTAAGGAAGCCCTGACCTTGATGCATTAGACAAAACAAAAACAAAACAACAAAATGCAGAATATACAAGTATATTCATATTTACCATTTGAACATATATAACCATATATCAATTGATTTTATCAAGAACTTATGAAATGAGTTAGAAATACCAAATCTTAGGAGTTTGACTCTGACCCTGACGCATAATTCACCATTCCCAGCTCTCCCACAAGATTTGAAAATGTGGCTTCATCAAGAGCTTTGGTGAATATGTCTGCTAGCTGTTGATTTGAAGGTACAAACTATAGTTCAATATTCCCATTCATAACATGTTCCCTGATAAAATGATATCTGATTTCTATATGCTTAGTTCTGGAATGTTGCACTGGATTTTTAGCAATGGCAATGGCACTAGTGTTATCACACCTTATTGGAATCTTGGAATAGTTCAGACCATAATCCAGTAGCTGATTTTTCATCCATAGAATTTGTGCACAACAACTTCCAGCTGCAATATATTCAGCTTCAGCAATTGATGTAGAGATTGAGTGCTGCTTTTTGTTGAACCAAGATACAAGCCTTCCTCCTAGAAATTGACAGCTTCCCGATGTACTTTTTCTGTCAATCCTGCATCCTCCAAAGTCAGCATCAGAATATCCTAGTAATTCAAATCCAGACTCCTTTGGCTACCAAAGTCCCAACTCTGTAGTGCCCTTGATATATCTCAAGATCCTTTTCACTGCAATGAGATGAGATTCCTTTGGGTCAGCTTGATATCTTGCACAAAGACATGTTGCAAACATTATGTCTGGCCTACTTGCTGTGAGATATAGCAATGATCCAATCATTCCCCTGTAAGTCTTCAAATCAACTTTCTTTCCATTTTTATCAGGGTTAATCTTGGTTACAGTGGCCATAGGTGTCTTTGCTACTTTTGAGTCCTCCATATCAAATTTCTTAAGAAGTTCTTTGGCATATTTTGTCTGATGAATGAAGATTCCATCAGAGACTTGTTTAACTTGCAATCCCAAGAAGTAAGATAACTCACCCATCAAGCTCATTTCATATTTGCTTTGCATGAGTTTGGAGAACTTTTCACACAGTCTTGTGTCAGTGGATCCAAAAATAATATCATCAACATAAATTTGAACCAAAATCAGATGACCTTGGTGTTGTCTGAAGAACAATGTTTTGTCAATGATACCTCTTGAAAATTTGTTTTCCACCAGAAACTTTGACAGTGTATCATACCAAGCTCTAGGTGCTTGCTTCAGTCCATAAAGTGCCTTTTCCAGTTTGTAGACATGATTTGGAAATTTTGAGCATTCAAATCCTGGAGGTTGTTGGATATACACCTCCTGTTCCAATTTCCCATTTAGAAAAGCACTTTTCACATCCATTTGATATACTTTAAAATTTGAATGTGCTGCATAGGCTAAGAAAATTCTTATAGCCTCAAGTCTCGCTACTGGTGCAAAGGTCTCATCAAAGTCAATCCCTTCTTCTTGAAGATATCATTTTGCAACCAGTCTTGCTTTGTTTCTTACAACAATGCCAGCTTCATCCATCTTATTTCTGAAAACCCACTTAGTACCTATTATTATTCTTTCTTTGGGTTTAGGTACAAGCTTCCATACTTGATTTCTTTCAAATTGATTTAGCTCTTCCTGCATAGCCAAGATCCAGTCTGTATCTTGAATAGCTTCTTCAAACTTCTTTGGCTCAATTTGAGAAAGAAAACAAGCATATAGGCATTCATTCGATGTTGCTTTCCTGGTCTGCACTCTCTTGCTTGGGTCACCAATAATCAGATCTGTTGTGTGACTTTTGGCCCATTTAGGATTAGAGATGTGTCTTGATGAGCTTGCTTGACTATCATCTCCTCCCCCTAAGCCTGTGCTCCCAGCTTCTGAAAACTCTCCCCCTGAATTAGTAGATAATTCAAGGTTCAAGATATCCCCTGATGGTGCATGTCCTGATGAATAATCCCCTGATGGAGTATCCCCTGATCTGTTGTCCAGGAAATTGACTCTATCTACTGAAGGGGTTCTACATTGTTTGGATTGACATCAGGAATGGATAAATTCTCCATTTGTCTGCACTCATCGGCTTCATTCTCTTGATAATCATTATCATCTTCATTTTCAAACCGGAGTTCTTCATGAAAACCAGGGTCTTCAAGTCTAGAAATCTCTTGATCATCAAAAGCTACATTTATAGACTCCATCACCACCTGAAGTCTTTTGTTGTAAACCCTGTAGGCCTTGGATGACAGAGAATAACCTAGGAAAATTGCTTCATCAGCTTTTGGATCAAATTTTCTTAAGTTCTCACCAAAATTCCTCAGAACAAAACATTTGCATCCAAAGACATGGAGGAACTTGATGCTTGGCTTTCTCCCTGTCATTAGCTCATATGGTGTCTTGTTGTGAGCCTTGTTGATTAGAGATCTATTCTGAGTAAAGCAAGCAGTGGAAATTGCTTCAACCCAAAAATAGGTGGGAATTTTTGCCTCTGCTAGCATTGACCTAGCAGCTTCTATCAGGGTTCTATTTTTTCTTTCTACTACACCATTCTATTGTGGAGTCCTTGGAGCAAAAAATGTATGATTTATGCCTTTCTCCACACAAAATCCCTCAACAGCTGCATTCTTGAATTCAGTTCCATTATCTGTTCTCAACATTCTAACCACTGACCCTGATTCTGTTTCCACCTTCTTGATATGGTCAATAATTTGTTGAGATACTTCTGATTTAGTATGCTGATACTTTACCCAAGTGTATCTGGTGTAGTCATCCACAATGACCATTGCAAATCTTTTCTTTGACACTAACATAATGTTGACAGGGCCAAAGAGATCCATATGTAGCAATTGAATTGGATCTTTGATCATGGTGGCTTCCTTGATGACAAAGGATGACTTCCTTTGCTTCCCTTGTTGACATGCTGAACATAATCCTTCTTGGATAAACTCCATTTGGGGTAGTCCAGTTACCAACTCTCTCTTCACTAGATCATTAATTGACTTGAAGTTCAGGTGAGAGAGCTTCTTGTGCCATATCCTGCTTTCATCAGGAGTTGCCTTAATATGATTCTCCACTTACTGAAATTAAAATCAGCAACATAGAGATCTCCTTTTCTTATTCCTGACAAAACCAGCTTCCCATCAGTTTCATTTGAGATTAGGCACTGATCTCCTTTGAAGGAAGTGATGAATCCTTTATCACTTAGTTGACTTATGCTTAGTAAATTGTGCCTGAGCCCATTAACCAGTGCTATATTTTCAAATGAGACATTCCTATTTGCTGCTTTGCCATAACCAAGAGTTAGTCCTTTGTTGTTATCACCAAATGAAATTACTAGACCAGCCTTTTCTTGGAATTCTATGAGCAGGGCTTTGTTTCCTGTCATGTGCCTTGAGCAGCCACTGTCTAGAAACCAGATTTGACTACTTTTGACCTTTCCCTGCACACAAGAAAACATTTAAATTGTTTTTGGTACTTAATTGACTTTGGGTCCCCTTGGTTTAGTCACAGTAATAGGTAAAACAACTTTATCTTTATTTGTGCCTTTTGGTTTTGGCAAATTTACAACTTTCTCCCTTTTAGGAGCTTCAATATATGCTTTTGATTTTTCAACAGTTATCTTGCCTTTATCCTTGGAGGAACAGGCTTTAACAGTTGGTAAATCATCAACATACAAAATTGTGCCAGTCAAAATTTGTGGTTTTTCTTTGCATTGAAAAGATAAATGATTATAGTTACCACAATTCCAGCACACTTTTCTAGGGGTTTCATGAATGGAAGAGTAATTGCTAGTTTTATTAACACCTAGCTTACCATTTCTATTCTTTTTGCTTTTCCCTGACAGGCCTTTTTCCCTTGACGGGCTACAACGGCCTGATGCATTCTTTCCCCCTGATGACTACGTATCCACTGATGCATAGTCTAGTTCTTTCATAACTGGAGGGTTGAGTGCTTTGGCAAGAATAAGTTTCTTGCCTCTCCCACCACTAGTGGAAGCTTCACTTATTGGGAAAACATTCCTTGATTCTAGCTTTGTGCCTACCTTAACAAACTTGATAAGTTGTATTGGCCTTTTTCCATAGCTAGCTGCCATCTCAACCTCAATGGGAGGTTGCTGCACTTGAGTCTTTTTATAGCCTAAACCAGATTTTGGATCAGATTTCTGACTTTTTAAATGATCCTCCAGTTTCCTGCTAGACTCACTTCATCTCTTAATGACTTCCCTTTCTTGACTAAGAAGATTCGAGGTCCATTCCTCTCTTTTGATAGCACAGTCAAGAAGATTTTTAGTCCTTAACAACTCTTTTTCAAGACTCTCAAGTCTGGAGTTTTTTGATTCTAAAAGAGTGTTCCTAGTAGATAACTGTACATTTATTTTTTGCACTCTCTCAGTTTCAGCTACAACACTCCTCAGGGTGTCAAAGAGATCCTTTATCTCATAAGCCATTTCCTTAACAGTTTTAACACAATCAGTTTTAGACATGTTAGAGGTAATTTCGAGGCTTACCTGTGAGCTGCTACTGTCAGTGGATGAGGCCATCAGGGCTAGGTTGAGATACTCTTCATTTTCTTCTTCATCAGAGTCAGCCCAGTCCTTTCCCTCTGCTATATATGCTTTTCCCTTCTTGTTTGCATTAAGAAGGTCAAAGTATTTCTTCTTGTAGTCCACAACATCTTCTTTGTTTCTGGATTCACCATCTTTTGTGGCCTTGCGGCACTCATTTGCAAAGTGGCCCAGCTCATTGCATTTGTAGCACTTTATTCTAGATTTGTCAATAAAGTTTTTCGTGCTACTGGGTTTCCTTGCTGAAAATCTTTTTGATCCGAAGGCTTTTGGAATTTCAGCTTGGAAAACCTTTTTACAAGAAAGGCCATGGTTTCATCCAGCTCCTCTAACTCTTCTAGAGTATATTCTTCCTCCTTGAAGTCAGCTTCTTTGTCCCCTTCTATGTTAGCATCTTCTAGTTGCTGCTTCATCAAGACACTTGGTCTTGCTTCTTGTTTGTCCTTCGTGGTAGCCATCAGGGCTACAGATTTAAGCTTTCTGGTATCCCCTGACATTTCAGATCTTTGTTGAACCTCTAGTTCATATGTCTTGAGAGTACCATACAGCCTATCCAAGTGTAGAAGATTCATGTCCTTGGATTCCCTGATGGCTGTTGTCTTAGGATCCCATGATATGGGAAAGGCTCTCATGAACTTTCTGTTCACATCCTTGTTAGCATATGCCTTCCCATATAATCTCAGGTCATTTACCAATCTGTTAAATCTGTCGAACATTTCAGTGAGTGTTTCACCATTCTTCATTGTGAACCACTCATACTGTTGTGTCAACAGCTGCAATTTATTTTCCCTCACTTCCTCAGTACCATCACAAAGGATTTGTATGGTATCCCATATAGATTTAGACGTTATAAGATTCATGATACTATTCAGCATATCATCGTCTAAACCATTTTATAGAATTCCGGTGACTTTAAGATTCGTTTTCACCTTTTCTCTTTTCTCTATCGTCATTTCGTCAATTGTCTTTGGGACAAGCTTTTCAGGAATACTGACTCCATTAATGACTTCTATAGGAATGAAGATCTTGGGAACGTGAGGTCCTTCTTCTAAAATCTGCAAATATTCATCATCAATAGCTCTAAGATGAACTATCATTCTTTGTATCCAGAAGAAGTATTTGCCCCTTTCCAACATGGGGACTTTACTGTTTCTAGCTTTGATGGCCATAGATAATGATCGTTTTTAGCAAGTGAAATCTGTTAAGAGACTCTGATACCAATTGTTGACGCAAAATAGGCTCAAGTGTTTGTAGAAGGGGGGGGGGGGATGATTACAAACTTTACAATCTTTTTATCTTTTAAAAGGAGTTACCAGAAACAGCTGCACAGATCAGAAAAACTTATGTAATATGAACACATAGATTCAAGTTAAAATAGTTATATTAAAACTTGGGTTTTTCTGGAAATCTGTATAATCACAAATGTGATTTACAGCTACAAATTCTGTAAATAAAATTCACAGCTTCTCACACTCAATAGCTACGAAAACTTTTCTCTGAAAAATAAATCTCTCAAGAAATATATTACAGAGCTTCCTAGTGTTGTGTGCTTCTATGTTTGTTTGATCTGTTTTTAGATTCAATCTCTCTGTGTATTTTTGCAATGAGAACTCCTTTGCTTATATGTTAATCAGTTGATGAAATCACGTGCTTGAGACGCGCTGCTTTTCTCAACTTAGCCGCAAGTATGTCACATCGTAGCCCTATGTGTCAGACTGCTGCTTGCTTTGTTGCTTCTTTTTTTCCCCTGATCTGTGTGCATTTAATGCGAGAGAGTTCTCACTGGATCAAAAACAAACTTCAAGAAATATCTTTCCAGTTGATATTTCTTGCTTCTGTAACAGGTTACGTTGATTTTCGTGTAAGTACTGATGACGGGTGCATATTGTCATAACGATCCCCTGACTGCCAGTCCTGATGGACTTTGATCAGTGCTTCTGGATCCCCTGATGTTTATTGACTGGATCAGGGCTTCAACCTTCACTTGAGTTTCATTCAGTGCTTTTTGATCCTGATGGTTATGACTGATGGCATACACTGATGGCTTCCACTGATGCCATGTTGGTCATTCCCCCTGACGGGTTAGCCTGATGGGTTGGTCTGACACTGACATGTCCTAAAGTGTTTTCCTGACGGGTTGGTCTGCCTTTGTCATACCCTGACAGGTTTCCCTGATGAGTTCCCCCTGATAGGTTCCCCCTAATGGGTTTCCCTGATGAGTTCCCCCTGATAGGTTCCCCCTGATGGGTTCCCCTGATAGATTCCCCCTGATGGGTTTCCCTTGATGGAACTTAATCAACGTAACTTTATTTAGAATTTTTGATGTGCGGAATACTTTGACTGTTTACAAGTAGCATCAGACATTTTTCTTCACTTTGTCAAGTCCTTTGAATGTTTCTGTTTTGTGACTTGTCTTGTGAAGAGATTGACCATCCACTGATTAATAAGATTATTATCAGTGAATGCAAAACTTGTACTGATCTTAAGGTTTATAAAATACCTCAAGTATTTACAGTTGCACAATTTATTACATAATCATCATCATCATCATTTATCTCTAACAACTACATAACAATACAAGCCTTGATCCATCATGAATGAAACATTTGGGATATCATCCTCGTGCTTTTGAATCTAGTTGTAACCACTAAAGGTATCTATGAAACTTAATAGATCGTGCCTGACTATGACATCAATGAGGATATCAATCCTAGTAAGGGGAAAACAATCCTTCAGACATGCATTATTCAGATGAGTGAAATCGATACATATCCTTCACTTTCCATTGGTGTGGCGGACCCAAAAATCCCATACCAGACTTTGGGCACCATCAATAATTGACAACAGAAAAATAACATCATCTAAGCATACATAACATTGATAAGAGAACATTTAGTCTCTTTTACATTACTCAAAATAAATTTCTAACAACGAGAGTGTATGAGGGGCCCACAAAGGCCTTACAATGTAAACATCTCTATAATAACCTAACGTTTCACTCTTCCTATAAATGACATCCATAAGAGAGCTATCAGGAAGCATTCATAATTACATATTTACCTTACCCTAATCAGCGGCTCGGTCTCCTCGTCATAACCTATAAAACATTTAATAATAGCAACGTGAGCGATTTATGCTTGCAAGTATATAATGAAGCATTGGGTGACCCTTGAAAAGAGATCGTTTATAGGGCTTAAGTGTTTGGTGGAACAATGCCAACGCCTCTTGATTAATTGGAAAAATATAGCTTCAAGGGTCCCGAGCGATAGCGAGGGATTTGACCCTTTTCTTGAAAGAATATTGAATAATTCACATGCGCCTTGTAGCCATGTCCGTTTGGCGCACGTGACCTTAGGATCTCCATATCAAACAGTATATCAGTTGGCGAGCCTCACCACCGTCTGACTTCATCATAATGACATTGCCAAAAGTCACCTTTAACCGGGTGGATGATAAAGGTGATTGTTGGATGTATCATGAGTTATGTGAGAATTGGGAATGATGTAGATGGAATTTAACCCTCCTATAAATTAATATAAATTAATGGTGATATCTATAGGACTCTTGATTGAGTGAGACTATGAAATGCAGGGTCATGATCAAATAGAGATTTGTTTCATATAGTTTACTCATTGATTAAGAAAACTGAGTTTAAATTATGAAGAGGATGACACATCCATGCCTTGAATTTAATCTTAGATATCATGGTTAAAAGGATTAAGTTACATTGAAACATTGGTCACGAAAGGTAACGTCGAATCTATGACTTTATTATTACTTGGGTAACAGTGATGTATTACTAGATGTCACTCACTGTTTATAATTTTATAATATGATTTAAAATTATTGCCAATGTAATAATAACCTACAGGGTCATACACAAAGAACATTCGTCAAGGAGATAGAATTTAAATGTCAATGATTTTAATATATCAATAAGATTGATTTAATTAAATCATGTTCTTAAATTATATATATATTAATCACTTGTGAGCATTCTGCTCTGTGCGTGGTGCAGTGGTAGCTGGTGCAGCAGGAATTGGTCCATCGAGGACATAGAGCTTGCACTCCTGCTTGAGGACAACACTCAAATCCCTATGCTAGTCTAGGAAATTAATCCCATTCAATTTTTCCTTCTCAAGGACTGATCGCAGTGAAAGGCTACTATTGTTGTTGTTTGCCATTAATATCTACAATTTATAAATGCAAAATTAATAAGTAAATTTGTAGAAATTTTAATGTTTTTTTTTTATAATGGCACATTCAAAATATACCTCCCACTATTTTATTCAAATTAATAGCCCTCACCATTAATTCGGAATTATTTCTTTTAAATACTTCTAGTGAGCCAAGATCCATATTTCATTATGCCCTAAGTTAGCTTTGGCTAATCACTCAAAACATAATTATTTAGGTAGACAACACTTTGTCAATTATATCATATATAACTCTTGGATAGTTTGTTAAACAACATTTGTTCAAGCTCAACTAATGAACTTATACAAACTCTATGCCTCTAAACCCACAATCCTATTGTGATAGCCTAGTTAAGTCAAGCCCAATTTTAACAGTTTGGATATCACAATTACCTTATCGTACCTTACCGAGATAAATGGGGTACTTTGCTTTGGCAAACCTACACCCATCGATCAAGGCCTTGATGAGTGTTAAACATTGGAAGACATCTATTTTAGACTTAATGATTTTATGAGGGATTTTATTAATTAATTTAGATCTCACCAATTATAACTTTTAAGCATGCATATTTATTCATTATATCATATATAAGCATAAATAAAGTGCAGAATTAAATGTGACACAGTTATGGTCCTATCTTATGCCAATCTTTTCAAGCTAATGAAAAGATTGAAGCTCAATCTAATGTGGTAAATGATCTTCACACTTGGCAGCTGTGGCAGCCCCGGGAATCCCCCAAAGCTGGGTGTCGGGCACTGACAGCAATTAGGGTGACAGACCCCCAAGGTCCCCAAGCTGGATCCCCGGGCTCCACTAGGAAACACAAAACAACAACACAATAGCGACAGATACATCATAGCCAAGCATTAACATAAGTAGAACGAGAAATATATTCTCAGATACATCACGTTCAAAACTTAGAAGTTTACAACCTCTTACGCAACCTCAAAATTCAAATAGACAGTCTACATAGGAAACAAAACTTTAGATGGCCCATCTGACCTTACAATCTAAACATTTCGATGATGACCTCTTGTCTCACATTTCAAAGGGTTAACCCTCTTTTAAATAAATCTTGATTCGCCCTCTCTTTACCAGATAATGCATCATCTGACCAGCATAATCACTATCTGGCTTCCTTTAACAATCAAATTTCATCCCAGCTGGTCAGCCTGGTCGTTTGATTACATCATTTGACATACGTAGTCATTTGCAGAAACATTGGTCTGCGAGGGTCTGATTACCGATGCCTCGGCCTCTCATTCCCTATCATCATTGGCCAAAATGTCAGGCGAAAATGAATATATCTTGAAAACATTTTCTTACTATAAAACTTGGCGTGCTCAGCCAATTAGTAGTGGTGACTACCAAAAACTTTGAAGTGCTCAACCAATTAAGAGCGGCGACAACCAATAACTTTTGTATATATATCTATATGGGACATGCTCGGGTGCGCATACAAGTTCACAACCTGCAACACCCTTACATTATCTTTTGGTGAGCTAGCGAATTTTAAACAGCTAGCAACCACCCAATAATACATAGCTTAAACATCAACATCTTTTCATGTACATCGGATCAATGATCGTACATTATTTAATCATAAAAAGAAATCATCATCTTGCATAGGCATTAACATCATTAATTTACGTAAATCGAAATAATGATTATACGTAAACAGTAAGAAAGGAAGTAGAATAAGTATATACTTGCCTTGGTCCTTAGCTAGTTTCTAATCTCAAAATACCAGTGCGTGGGAGGTTTCTAAAAAATATGATTGTTGGTATAACGTGAGAAATCCATCTTTTGAGAGATAATATAAAATTGTGCAAAAATAGGGAATGATTATCAGGGATTTAATTAACCATCAGGGGATTAATCATCCGTCAAGGGATGGTCTTTGATCATCAGGGGATGATTTCTCAGCCATTAGGGAATAGCTTTCGACCATCAGGGGATAATTCACCCGTCAGGGAATAGTCATCAAGGGATGACTTACTCATCAGGGGATAACTCACCCGTCAGGGAATAGTCATCAGGGGATGACTTACCCATCAAGGAATAATCTTCTTCATCACCAAACTCGTCAGGTGACAACATGTTCAGCGCCGAACTCCCCAAGTCATCGCTGAACTCATCAATGGATGATTTGTCCAGTGCCAAACTCCTCGGTGGATAAATGTTCAGCGCCAAACTCACTTTGTTCAGCGTCATACCTGTCGGAGACTAACTTTATCTCATCAGAGACTAATGTTATCTCGTCAGAGACTAACATTAACTCTTCAGGGACTAATGTTATCTCGTCAGAGACTAGCATTAACTCATCAGAGACTAACATTAACTCATCAGAGACTAATGTTATCTCGTCAAAGACTAACATTAGAACTTGTCCCTTAACGAAACTTGGTAATCTTCATACTTGCATTCCTTTAAGCAATTTACAAACACCACTAACACATACATTTCTTGCCCCATCTAAGACATCAAAATCATAATATTAACTATACACGTAAATAAGAAATTAATTTCCTAATACAAATATGAGTGGAAAAATTAATTGTAGACAAACTAATTTTCAGGTCATCATAGCAGCTCCCTTGAAACTCCTTTTGCATGCCTTCTTTTCCTCATCTCCATCTTCTGCTGGTCATCTTGATAGATTATATAATAATGAAAGCTATACTCACTAAAACTATTCTATGTTGTACATTACATTATAGAAAGAAACCTTGAGTTACATTCGAGGGGAGTAAGATGAGAAGAGAATATTACATTCAGAAATAAGAGAGAAGGCATGGCATGGAAGCCGTATTTCAAAACCAAAACCACTAACCTATGGGTCGTATGGCCATAACTGTGCACCATGCATATCACAATAAGCACATAATAACATGATTTAAAAAATTTAAAATATATATATTAATAATTAATTTTAAACCATTAAACCATATTGGGGACACGATAATCGTGCACGACAATGGGGGGTCAAGGGGGCACCCCCCCTTACCTGGGTCCTAGGGGTCGGGAGGCCCCTAGTGGGGTCCAAGGGGCATCACCCTTGGCGGTGGTCTCGCCAGATGGAATTTAAAACAAAATGAAACCCTAACCCGAAGATCCATACAAAACAATTTAATACAGATGGTTTAAGATTTTACCGATTAAGCCTGTAGAATCCGATGCTTTGGTAAGGGTGTTGAACGTCTCCAAATCTTTAACGCAATTCAACTGGACGACGCCTCTACGGTATCCACATGAACACCCCACAAATCGTCTCACGATCTGAGGTAAGGAGGATTGCAGTACTAGCTGCTGAATCTATTTCTCTCTCTCTCTCTCTCTCTTAACTCTAGTCTCTCTCTGATGAGCGGCTAGAGCTTTTAGAAAACGTATATATCTGAGTGAATAGCTGATATATCCTATATATAGCTATGTATAGAGTAATTCCCAACCCTAATCTGATTAGGAGAATAAAATCCGAATTTTATATTTATTATATATTTTAATCAAGTCTTACTTAATTAATATATAAGTTAAATAAATATATATTCGTATTTTCTTCCAAGGGAGTCTAATATATATACAGATTAAATACATATAATTTAAAGTCATGATTTAAATAAAATCAATCTCATTGATATATTAAAATCACTGACATTTAAATTATATCTCCTTAATGAATGTTCTTAGTGTGCGACCTTATAGGTTATTATTACGTTGGCAATAATATTAAATCATACTATAAAATTATAAACACTGAGTGGCATTTAGTAATACATCACTGTTACCCAAGTAATAATAAAGTCATTGATTCGACGCAACCTTTTCGTGACTAATGTTTCAATGTAATTTAATCCTTTTAACCTTGATATCTAAGATTAAATTCAAGGCATGGATGTGTCATCCTTTTCACAATTTAATCTCAGTTTTCTTGATCAATGAGTAGACTATATGAAACAAATCTCTATTTGAGCATGGCCATGCATTTCATAGTCTCACTCAATTAATAGGCCTATAGATATCACCCCTAATTTATAGGAGAGTTAAATTCCATCTACATCATTCTCATTTATCACATAATCTCATTTATCACCACTCATACTGTTGTGTCAACAACTGCAATTTATTTTCCTTCACTTCCTCACTGCCATCACAAAGGATTTGTATGGTATCCCATATAGATTTAGACGTTGTAAGATTCATAATACTATTCAGCATATCATCGTCTAAACCATTACATAGGATTCTGGTGACTTTAAGATCCTTTTTCACCTTTTCTCTTTCCTCTATTGTCATTTCGTCAGTTGTCTTTGGGACAAGCTTTTCAGGAATACTGACTCCATTAACGACTTCTATAGGAATGAGCTTCTTGGGAATGTGAGGTCCTTCTTCTAGAATCTGCAAGTATTCATCATCAATAGCTCTTAGATGAACTATCATGCTTTGTCTCCAGAAGAAGTATTTGCCCCTTTCCAACATGGGGACTTTACTGTTTCCAGCTTTGTTGGCCATAGATAATGATCATTTTTAGCAAGTGAAATCTGCTAAGAGGCTCTGATACCAATTGTTGACGCAAAATAGGCTCAAGTGTTTGTAGAAGGCGGGGGATGAATACAAACACTACAAACTTTTCAATCTTTTTATCTTTTAAAAGGAGTTACCAGAAACAGCTGCACAGATCAGAAAAACTTATGTAATATGAACACACAGATTCAAGTTAAAATAGTTATATTAAAACTTGGGGTTTTTCTGGAAATCTGTATAATCACAAATGTGATTTACAGCTACAAATTCTGTAAATAAAATTCACAGCTTCTCACACTCAATAGCTACGAAAACTTTTCTCTGAAAAATAAATCTCTCAAGAAATATATTACAGAGCTTCCTAGTGTTGTGTGCTTCTATGTTTGTTTGATCTGTTTTTAGATTCAATCTCTCTGTGTATTTTTGCAATGAGAACTCCTTTGCTTATATGTTGATCAGTTGATGAAATCACGTGCTTGAGACGTGCTGCTTTTCTCAACTTAGACGCAAGTATGCCACATCGTAGCCCTATGTGTCAGACTGTTGCTTGCTTTGTTGCTTCTTTTTCTTCCACTAGTTCAGATACCGACATATGTGTCGCCTTATTTTCGTCGGTTTTTTAATATAACTGTCGCATATAGTAGAACGGTGGCATTATGGTAAATAAAACAAACATTATTTGTGTCGGTTATTTTAAAAAATTGACGCAAAAACTATAAAAAAAATTTAAAAATAAATTAATAAAACATTTGCGTCGCTTTTTTAACCAACCGACGCAAATAGTGTCAGGTATTTGCGTCGTTTTTTTTAAATAACCGACGCAAAAACTAAAAAAATAATTAAAAAATAAATTAAAAACACATTTGCATCGCTTGTTTAAAGAACCGACGCAAATACCATTCATTATTTGCGTCGTTCCTTTTAAATGACCAACGCAAAAACTGTAAAAATAATTAAAAAATAAATAACTAAAAATAATAATTTTTTAATTAAGTAATTAAAAAATATTGTTTGAGTATTTGCGTCGGTTTTTTATTATAACCGACGCCAAAGATGAGAAATAATTAAAAAAAACATAAACAGAAACACATTTGGGTCACGTCGGTTAAAGACCCGACGCAATAGTCGATTGATTTAAATATCCGTTTCAAATGATTTTGTTATTTCCGTCGGTTTTCTTCTTTGTCCGACGCATATTTAAGTTATTAAAAAGTGTTATACAAGTTAAAACTTTTGCTATTTTTGCCTTGTAAGAGAGGAGAGAGAGCGAGATTGTCTTTGGCGGGAAACTTGGCTGAGATTTTGCAGGTTTCTTTCTTCAGTGTTGCTATCTGAGAGGTCAACTTTGATGTGTAAGTAATTGTTAATTAAAATAATACATTCATCACAAGCATTGTTAAAAATACCAGTATGTTTGCTTGAACTATTGTTTGTTCGCATGTTATGTATGATATTTGTACAATCGCTGTGCTTACTTAGTTAATCGTTGTGGTTATTTAGTTATACATGGATCGTCAAACATGGATGTACAATATATTGCGTAACGATGACGCATATGTGAGAGGGGTTAACGAGTTTATTATATGTGCGGTTCAACACCAAAAAATCAGAAAGGAACATGGAAAAGAAGATATGATTGTGTGCCCGTGCCATCTTTGTGGTAATTTAAAAAAATATTCGAGCGCAGAGACAGTGTGTGAACATTTATTTCGCTGGCATTTTAAGAAGGGTTATACGAAGTGGATTTGGCATGGCGAGGGAATAGACTCTGATATGACTAGTAGCTCAAGGTCAAATTATGCAACCGAGTGCGATAATTTGGTCGATAATGACGAAGATGATGTGGACATTGATAGAGTGGAAGATATGATACAAGATCTCCAAGACCATATGATGCCACAACCGGATATATTTGAGAGCTTGGTCCGCGATTCTAAGAAACTTTTGTATCCCGGGTGCAGTGACGACTTGACAAAGTTGTCAACAACTTTGAAGTTGTGCAAGTTGAAAGTCAAGAATGGATGGAGTGACAAGAGTTTTACAGAATTGTTAAAACTTTTACGAGAAATACTTTCGGTGAATAACGAGCTTCTCACTTCCACGTACGAGGCAAAGAAGATGTTGTGTCCTATAGGTATGGACGTAAAGAAAATACATGCATGTCCAAATGACTGTGTGTTGTTTCAAAATGAGAATGAACATTTACACACATGTCCTAAGTGTGGAGCATCTCGGTACAAGCGGGAGGGTAATGATTCTTCTAAGGATGATAAAAAAAAAGGGCTCCTCGCAAGGCGGTTTGGTATTTACCCATAGTGCAATGATTCAAACGCCTATTTGCAAATGCAAAAGATGCAAAACATTTGAGGTGGCATGCGGAAGGGAGGAAATCAGATGGGATGCTTAGACACCTGGGTGACTCTCCACAATGGAGAACCATTGATTATAAGTTTCCTGAATTTGGTGGAGAAGTTAGGAATCTACGACTTGGACTTTGTATGGATGGGATGAATCCTTATGGCACTCTAAGCTGTCAACATAGCACATGGCAAGTTCTTTTGGTGCTTTATAATTTGCCTCCTTGGTTGTCTATGAAGCGCAAGTATATTATGTTATCCGTGTTAATCTCAGGGCCTAAACAACCTGGGAATAACATAAATGTTTATTTTCAGCCGCTTCATGAAGATTTAAAACTTTTGTGGGATGAAGGTGTTTCGGTCTTTGATGCAAATACTCAAATGGATTTCACATTACGTGCCATGTTATTTTGCACCATAAATGATTTTCGTGCTTATGGAAACTTGTCAGGGTACACTGTCAAAAGAGCTAAAGCATGTCCAATTTGTGAAGATGCTACTATTGACCACCGTCTAAATAATTGCAAGAAAAATGTGTTTATGAGTCACCAAACATTTCTTCCTCGTGATCACCCTTATCGTAAGATGAAAAAGGCTTTTGATGGGCATATCGAGACTGAAGAAGCCCGTTTGCCTTTAACTGGGAAAGAAGTCTTTGAGCAGGTTAAGGATATCGATGTTGTATTTGGAATGTTGTATCAACCTCCTAAGCCAAAGAATCTGTGGAAGAAGAGATCCATATTTTGGGATCTCCCGTATTGGGAACACATACAAGTTAGACATTGTCTTGATTTTATGCATATTGAGAAAAATGTATGTGATAGTATTGTTGGGACATTGTTGAATATACCGGGAAAGACAAAGGACGGGATCAAAGTCAGAAAAGATATGAAAGAAATGGGTATGCGACTAGAGTTAGCACCACAAGAATCAGAGAAGAGTACATATCTACCTCCAGCTTGTTATACTTTGTGTAAAAAAGAGAAAATTGCATTTTGTGAGTGTTTGTTTGGTGTGAAAGTTCCATATGGATATTCTTCAAACATTAAAAGGTTTGTGTCGATGAAGGATTTGAAACTTGTGGGTATGAAGTCACATGATTGTCATGTGTTAATGCAACATGTATTACCAATTGCAATTCGAGGGATATTGCCGAATCACGTGAGACTTGTTGTTATGAAACTTTGTTTTTTCTTCAATGCCATCTGCAGCAAGGTGATTGAACCCATCACGTTGGATAAATTACAAGCTGATATTGTTGTGACACTATGTCAGTTTGAAATGTATTTTCCACCTTCATTTTTTGACATTGTGGTACATTTGCTTATTCATTTGGTTAGAGAGATTAAGTTATGTGGCCCGGTATATTTGCGGTATATGTATCCTTTTGAGAGATTCATCAGTATATTGAAAGGATATGTGAGGAACCGTTATCGGCCGGAAGCTAGGATAGTTGAAGGATATTCAGTTGAGGAGGCTATTGAATTTTGCACAGAGTATTTAGTAGCTGTTAATCCTATTGGAATTCCCAAATCTCGTCATAAGGGAAGACTTTATGGGCAGGGTACATTAGGATCCAAATGGATCTCTCCTAGATGTGAACTGCGCGATAGAGCGCATCTTTTTGTCCTGCAACACATGACTGAAGTTCATCCTTACTTAGATTGTCATGTCAGTTTGATTAGGAGGCAGAATCTTTCAACAAGTGGCATTTGGGTTACAACTGAATATAATCGCTCATTTGTTGGATGGTTTAAAGACCGTGTAATGTGCCAGTTGTCAGATACACCAAATGTCGTTTCTAATACGATAAAATGGTTAGCATATGGCCCCAACACGCTTGTTCGATCTTATGAGAGTTATGATGTTAATGGATATACTTTTTACACCCAGCGTCAAGATGAAAAGAGCACTATGCAAAATAGTGGTGTTACCGTGGAAGCTTCATCAACAGAATTTTTCAGAGGCAAATCTTTAGGATCGAAAGATGTGAAAAAGTCATATTATAGGGTGATTGAAGATATTTGGGAGCTTGAGTATAGAGAATTCAAGGTTGGTCTCTTTCGTTGTAATTGGATTGATATATGTCGTGGTGTTCGAAAGGATGACATAGGATTTACTTTGATAGATTTTAGTCAGTGGGGTCACGTGGACGACCTATTTATACTCACAACGCAAGTAAAACAAGTATTTTATATATAAGACCCCGCCGATCCTAAGTTTTCAATTGTTGTTCAAGGTAAGAGAAATATTCGTGGTATTGATGATGTTGTTGACGAAGACGCGTATAACCAATTTGATGAGAATCCTCCTTTCTCTGTAGGTCTACCTACCCCATATGGTGACGATAATGGAGAAACAAACTACCTACGTAATGACCATGGTGAAGGGTTATGGATTGATCATGGAAAATAAGTGCAGCACTTGAAGGTTTTAATTTGTTTTATTCCAATAGTTGTAAATAAATAAATATTTGTTTTATTCCAATTATTGTAAATATTTGTTAATTGTAAATTATTGTTAATTGTTTTAATTTATTTTTTATTCCAATAGTTGTAGCTGATTGTTTGTTGAAGTATATTTTATATATTTCTAGTTGAGTATGAGAAGTAGTTCTTGGAAACAATCATACAGCAATCCCCTATTTTTGAGTATTCAAGTCCCCTGTTTGTCCCCCTGTTTTTGATTATTTGCGTCGGTTTTTTATAACATGACGCAAATGTTCCATTATTTGCGTCGGTTTTCGTAAAAAACCGACGCAAAATCTAAAAAAAATAAAAAACTTAGTCTCCGACAGTCAGAAGCTTAGTCTCCTACAGTTCAAAAACTTACTCTTCGCCAATGCAAAAACTTACTCTCCGACAGTTCATCAAAAACTTAGTCTCTGATGGGCTAAGTGTATTCATTACCAATGTAACTTTAAAATAATATTTTACTTATATTGAAAGTCGTTAATAACATAAAATATAAGTCGTTAATAACATAAAATATAAGTCGTTAAAAACATAAAATATAAGTATGAAAGTTTATATGTTAGATATATAACTATTATATATATGATATATATATGGTATAGATATATATATATCACATTTTTTAATTAATCACTATAAATATGGTATTAATGAATTTCAATATTAGTAAAATATTAATTTTCTTTTAGATTATTGTGTAATAGATTAATATAATAGTATTGTAAAAAAAAAAAATCAGTTGCGTCGGTCCTTTTAAAATACCCGACGCAAATATTGGATACAGGCGTCGGTGGTTTAAAAGCACCGACGCAAATACCCGCTTAAAATAATAAATTATTAACACATTTATGTTTAAGAGTTAATTATAATATAGTATAGTATTTATATAATAAAATAATGATTATCAAAATACATATGCTCATGTATTTTTTACATTAAAATACAAACACTAATTTGTCTTTTAATGTATTATATATGTTAGTTTATATTTATAACTATTATATGTATGATATATATATGGTATAGATATATATATATATATATATATATATATATATATATCACATTTTTTAATTAATCACTATAACATGTGGTATTAATGAATTTCAATATGAGTAAGATATTAATTTTCTTTTAGATTATTGTGTAATATATTAATATAATAGTATTTAAAAAAAGAAACAGTTGCGTCGATCCTTTTAAAAGACCCGACGCAAATATTGGACATAGGCATCGGTGGTTTAAAAGAACCGACGCAAATACCCGCTTAAAATAATAAATTATTAACACATTTATGTTTAAGAGTTAATTATAATATAGTATAGTATTTATATAATAAAATTTTTTACATTAAAATACAAACATTAATTTGCCTTTTAATGTATTATATATGTTAGTTTATATATATAACT
>CM025784.1:12465870-12479753 GCA_014636745.2 Centella asiatica | reverse complement strand
CAAAGTTGATTTTGTTGGTTCTTAATCTCATTTCTTATTAAAATTTTAATCAACTTGACTATTTATATAGTGTCCTCAACAAAAAAGAAGTGTTGAATGCGGCTACTATGTCATGAGGTACATGTATGACATCGTCAAGTTGCATCAACGGGCTCCCTTTACAAAATGGACTGAGATATATTGTTTTTAATTATATGCATGCAATTAACTATTTCAATCTATTAACAAAGTACCTTGTATATTGGTTTTAATTATATGCAAAATTGTTTCTTTTTTATTTCTCCAGGGTTTGAGTGCACAAGAGTCGTATACTCAGTCTGATCTTGATAAAATTAGAGACCTGTGTGCAGATTTTTTTATGAGTTATTGTATGTGACCTTTGCATATTGTACATTTGGACATGCAGTTTGAAGAGTTTGTAAATATTCCTGTTTTGAACTGTTTGTAAATTTGGATTTGTATATATTCCTGTTTTGCAAATATTGAAGTGGATGAATTTTTTACTATTTTGGCTTGTTCTGGCATATCAAGTATCCTTTTTTATGTACAGGTTCGATATTTTATTTTCAAAATGAAATTTAAAAAAAAAAAACATTTGCGTCGATATTTTAAAAGAACCGACGCTAATAGATTAAATTATTTAAAATATGAATTTTTATAAAACAATATTTGCGTCGGTTAATTTAAAATAACCGACGCAAATAGAATATATTATTTTTAAAATGAATTTTTATAAAACAATATTTGTGTCGGTTAATTTAAATAACCGACGCAAATAGAATATATTATTTTTAAAATAAATTTTTATAAAACAATTTTTTGCGTCGGGTTTTTCAAAATAACCTACGCAAATAGATTAAATTATTTTAAAATGAATTTTTATAAAATAATTTTTGCGTCGGTGTTTTTAAAATAACCAACGCAAATGATGCTTTTATTTGCGTCGGTTTTATAAAGGTCCGACACAAATTCTTCATTTTTGCGTCGTGTCTTTAACCGACGCAAAAAATTTAAGTTTTTGCGTCTCCTCCATATGTGTCTCCTCCATATGCGTCTCCTCCTAACCGACGCAAAATGTTTTAATTAACCGACGCATATGATCAGTTTTGTAGTAGTCTTCCCCTGATCTGTGTGCATTTAATGCGATAGAGTTCTCATTGGATCAAAAATACAAACTTCAAGAAATATCTTTCCAGTTGATATTTCTTGCTTATGTAACATGTTACGTTGATTTTCGTGTAAATACTGATGACGGGTGCATGCTGTCATAACGATCCACTGACTGCCAGCCCTGATGGACTTTGATCAGTGCTTCTGGATCCCCTGATGCTTATTGACTGGATCAGGGTTTCAACTTTCACTTGAGTTTCACTCAGTGCTTCTTGATCCTGATGGTTATGACTGATGGCATACACTGATGGCTTCCACTGATGCCATGTTGGTCATTCCCCCTGATGGGTTGGTCTGACACTGACATGTCCTAAAGTGTTTCCCTGACGGGTTGGTCTGTCTTCGTCGTACCCTGACAGGTTTTCCTGATGGGTTCCCCTGATAGGTTCCCCCTGATGGGTTTTCCTGATGAGTTCCCCCTGATGGGTTCCCCTGATAGGTTCCCCCTGATGGGTTCCCCTGTTAGGTTCCCCCTGATGGGTTTCCTTTGATGAAAGTTAATCAACGTAACTTTGTTTAGAATTTCTGATGTGCGGAATACTTTGACTATTTACAAGTAGCATCAGACATTTTTCTTCACTTTGTCAAGTCCTTTGAATGTTTCTGTTTTCTGACTTGTTTTGTGAAGAGATTGACCATCCACTGATTAATAAGATTATTATCAGTGGATGCAAAACTTGTACTGATCTTAAGGTTTATAAAATAACTCAAGTATTTACAGTTGCACAATTTATTACATAATCATCATCATCATCATTTATCTCTAACACACTCATATTCCATAACATCAATCTTTGTTCATGCTTGATTAAATTAATCTAATACAAGATTTTGAGATTACTGTATTCAAATCCCTTTGATGATTTTACAAAGAAAATTGAGGTTATAGAATTTTAGGCATCACATGGACATAATACTCAAGCATTTAAAATTCATACCTCATAGGAAATCATCTCATAAACATTTTATTTCTATTTATTGGAGAAAATAAAATTTCGGTTCGTCACAAAAATTATAAGAAAATTCACCTAATAGAGCATTAACTTTGCATTCGATTTTGTATTAGTCAAGCTGGAAGAGATATATATTGTATATTTGTATGAAGTCAGGAAGCAGTAGAAGAAAACGTGTACGGAAGCCATAATATTTATTCCACTAAATGTTTACATATTCGGCAAGGATGTTTTTTTTTTTTTTTTTTTTTTTTTTTTTTTTGTGATCATCTCTAGTTCTGGTGCTCAATTGTAGCATTCTTAAATTTATCTATTAAATATACACAATGTACATATTCTGCTGCACATAGTTTTTGAGCCAAAATCTGAAAATTTGTCCATATTTTAGCTCCTTGCAGAAGTTTGAAGATTGTCATGCAAGCTCTAAAGGGTAGTCCACCTATAATAGGAGAGGTTTGTTTTAGTGGATAAACACTCAAATTTGGAAGAATAGTCCGATGACTGAAATATGAGTATACCAATGAGGTTTATGGGCAAACCAATATAAATTTTCTCTTTCTGATTGTTTATATCTTTCATTTCATTTAGTCGATCATTCACTAAAAAATTTTCAAAAGTTAAAATTGACATAACCTAACTAATCACCTTTTTATAAATATAACAAGAGTTAAATTTGATTTTAATATACAAAAAAAGCCAAAACATTCATTATTTGAATAATCTATTTAATCCCCTTCTAAATTATTTCACGGACCTTATCAATTAAACTGTATTGCAATTGGCAAACTAAAAATGTTAAAATATATTTTTTTATGCTGCCCAAATGTTTATAAACTAGTAATCAATATTCATCCAAAGTAACATCTAGAGTCCTAAAGGAACCAAAAAATCGAGCAGTTTGTTTGTCCAAATCGATTTGACTTGTATAAAATTCAACGCGATTCGTGAAAAGTTCGACTCAACTAATTTATAATAAGATTTGACCTGCGTTCGATTCGACTCGATTATTTAAATAAACTGATCTCAAACCCAATATTTTGATTTTTAAATAATACACATTAGATTTAACTTAACTCATTTAATGAATAAACTTGATTAACTTGAGTGGAGATCGAGGTAACTCAACTCGTATGGCAGTCCTAACATCTCTCGATATTCAATGTATATCAACATTGATTCATTCGGCAAAATTCAAACTCGCGCAAGAGAAGGTAAGAAAATTTGATTTTCCATTCAATGGAACGAGAACAACATGCAAGACTAATTAAAATTTTAGAGTCAACGCTAATCTTCATTAATGTGTGAAAGTGTGTGTGTGAGAGAGAGTGATAGAGAGAGATGCGTCAAGTGGTACAAGGTTGTTGGCCATGAATAGAACATGAAGCCCCACCCCCAGCTAGACGAATAACTTTGTTCTGGTGGTGATAACACAGTTGTCCATACAATATACTAGTAATTATTTAATACGATTTATACTCTCACCAACAGGCGGTTTTTTAAGTATACAATTTTTCACTTTATTGGACGAGCTAGGTATTATTAAATATATTATATTGAATGCTGTTGAGGCTTGTAGCATATAATAGATAGTAAGGTAGGTATGGATTTTGAAAGACTACGTACTAGACTCATACTCCTGCAGATACAAAATTAGTTCACAATAAATATGACAATAAAAACAAATTAAAATAAAATTAGTGGTAAGGAAAAATAAAGAGAAAACTTATTGTTTATAAATATAAACTTCAGACATACTTAATACTTAAAATTTGTAATACACATTTAAAGATAACACCTTTCGTAAAATAAAGGTGTTATCTATTTTTAATTTAAGCAACAGAACTCACCTGTAGTACGGCAAAAATGCCTTTCTTAGTGCATTAATACAGTTGTTTGAAATATAAAACCTGGCATTTCAACCCTATTACAAATATTTATACACCAGTCGACATATCCTCAATATTTAAAACACTTTATGTTCATGCATTCTTTGTTTAATGTTTATTTAAACTCTCCTTTTTTGTTTTTTCCCCTCCGTTTGCACCTTTTTCCAATTGTTCTACTTGTTTGTTAGAAAAAGAATACACATGATTGAGATATACTTCTCAATTTCAGGACAACATATACAATTTTTAAACGAAAAATAATAAATGCCACAAGTGGCTCTATATTAAAAAGTTGCCGCCATCCTTAGATTGCCTTTACCATAATTAAAGTCTGTTTAAGATTATTCCTGTTTTCCTACACTGTCAAACAAAAGCATCGACCAAACCCTAAAATCCAAATGGGTGATTTGATAGATATATTAACATATGAAATCAAATAACTAATTTATATAGTATATTAATTTTTTTTAAAGAAAAATATTAATGTTCTATTTGTTCCAAAATTAAAGACGCGCTATAAGTTTTTGAGTAAAGATATATTGAAATACCCCAATATTAATATAATCCATAAAAATCCTAGATATAAATTTTGTTGAGTTAAATTCTTTTTTATCATAACCTATAAGATTTTACGAACAAAATCAATTAAATTGGTATTAGTTTTAACTTTAATATACGGTTGTCTTACTTAAAAAAATAAAAATATATTTCTATCATGAACCGAGGATAGCATTATTCTTAATACATTGTCAATGAACAGTATTACTAATTTTTTAGAAGTTCTGAATCACCTGTTAACAGGCTTTATTTTGGAGTTAAGTCACTGATTCCATCTCTGAAACATGGTAGTGCAGAAATAATACCAATCCCAATACATGAACGTGCAAGACTGTCCCTAGATTATTTCCATTAATCACATAATAATATTAAGAGCGTGGTGCTTGTTCCTGCCATCATGCCATCAGACACTTTTATTGGATTAGTTATTTGGTATTTTTATGGAATGAATGATGTGTAAGGTAGATGCATGTCCGAATATATCCGTAACTTTATTTTTAATTTTATAAAATAGTTAATGTGTGTGTAAATATATGTGAGAAATTTTAAATAATAACTTTCTAAATAATGAAAAAACAATATAACTTTTACGAGAGTCTCTATATACAATTCGAAATAAGTACCTTCTTTTGAATTTGAATATAAACAAAATAGTAGTAGTGGAGCCAGATGTCGTACATATATAACTAATTTAGTTTATTTCGGAGAATAAATTATTCATAATTTGATAGGGGTAATGACAAAAAGAAGAATATACTGTTGTTCCAATGGTATGGTATTAGGTGGTTTGCAGCAGTTTCTGTTAAAAGATTCTTTATTTAATATAATTAAACAAATTTGTGTACATATACAGATTATTTATTTATTTCGTTAATATTAAATTTATTAACATATAGTATATCATACTAAATAAATAAAATTTTAAACTTTTATTATATATATATATCACATTTATATAAAATATTTATAATATAATATAATATGTATATAAGATAATAATACAATTTATAATAGTAAATTGGTTAATATTTTGTATTAATGTATTAGATAATCACTATAATATACAGTATTAAAGAATTTCAATATAAATAAAATATTACTTTTACATTGAATTAACATATGATATTTTAATATATATATATATATAGTAAAGTAGGATATATTATAGAATATTATAAAATAAGATAAAATACTTTTATATTTTTTATTAATATGAATATTGATATATAGGTTTAATCATACATTGTTCAAAATAATCAAATTAACTTTAAATAAAAATATCGGTATAATTTTTTTTTCTTCAATTCATTAAAATTCTCTTAATATAGAGTATATAATTGAGGTTAGAGAACCGTTGCAGCTGCAAGTACTCTTATGACTTAAAGTAGTTGATCTGGATTAGCTTTATTAGAATCTTAAAAACTTTATTAGTTTTAAAAAGCAAAAGGAGATAACAAAAGAAAGAAAGATGGCATTATCTTCATGGGGCCTCAGGCAGCAGACAGTAAGTCTGCATATGTCTCTGATGAATCAGATTGGTAAGTGAACTTAACTTTTGGAGAAACAAAAAAAAAATTCTTTTCATTGCGAAATTCCGAATATATTTTCAATATACTTTATTTTCAAGTTAACCTAAAAATTAATTGATATGTTGTACGGTTTATTTATTTATTTATTATGTTACACAAGAGATCACAACAACACACATTTTATCACTACCTTACAGCACTATGTTGTATGGACTACAACTTTTGAAACCTGGACCCTTTGCATTTAGTATTATTTGTAGATAATTTGTAACTTTTTTAAAGAAAAAATTTCTAAACACAAATATAATCTATTTTTTTATGAATTCAGAATTCATCATATTTATTCTATACCAAAAAAGAAATACTTTCCTAACTTTAAAGTAAATCTTATAGTAATAATAATAATAATAATAAAAGTGGCAATGTATGCGGAAATTACAATTATTATTATTATTATTATTATTATTATTATAAAAGTGGCAATGTATACGGAAATGAGGTGGGAAAATATAATTATCCATTAATTTCACATATTTTATAAATTTTCCATGCGTCTAATTATATTATGTATGTAATTTTGTTTTTTATTTCTCCTATTGGACTTCAATTCCTACATGTTCCATAAGCGTAGAATAAATTTAAATATAATACTTAATCTGTGTAGTAATCTTTTCCAAGCTTCACAATATTCTATTATTTTATGAGATCTGATAAATTTCATTATTATGTGGGAGCTCCTTAACTTATAGACTCAGTTATACGTTTATATTATCTAAATTTTAATATTGGTGATTAATAAAATTTGATTATAATGTATTTGTGATTTTCTAAAATTTAATTTGTATTATCTTTATAGGGGAAAAATGAGTTTTTAGTCATTGCACTACATGCCTATTTTCAAATTGGTAACCAAACTCTTTGGAGTAAATGATTTTAAAATTGAAAAAAAAGAGGAAATTTTTCAAAAATGGTCTAAATAATGATTTTAAAGAAAATGAATGAATAGAAAATGGTTCGAAGGAAAATTTCAAAAGTAGGGGAAAGAAAAGTTTTCAAAAACAAGTTAGTTTCAAATCTGAGAGAAAGGAACTTTCAGTTAAATGACTAACAAAATTGATTTTAAAAAAAGAAGAAGAGTTTTTTAAAAAACAAGAGAAAGAGGCTTTTACATGAATGATTTTCAAAGGTTGAGAAAGATTGGAAAAATAGTAGAAAAGAGAGTGAAAATTTTCAAATAAATAATTTTTAAAGTTGGAAACGGAAATTTCCAAGTAAATGATTTTCAAATGACAAAAAAAAGATAGAGATTTCAAAAAAGAAAAATTCTCAAAGATAAATAATTTTCAAAATTCGATGAAAAAGGAGGAAATCTTTTGAAAAAAAGAGAAAAAGTTTCCAAAACAAATGGTATAAACAAGGAGTGAAATTTTGCAAATGAATAATTCTCCATTTTGGAAAAGAGGATTTTCAAATGAATGTGTGTCGAATAAAAAATGATAAATTGAGAAAAGAGAATTTTTTTCGAAGAATGATTTTCAAAATTGAGGAAAGGAGAAATTGGTAGGGAAATAATTTTTCAAAAGGAAATTTTCCTTTGTATGATTTTCAAGAAACAAAAAGAAAAGGGGAATGATTGAATTTCAAGTGGGGAAAAAAGGGAAAAGAATTTTTCGAAGGATTTTAGGGAAAAGGAAGGACGAAAAGGAAAGTTTTGTTTGTTTGTCAAAAATTGAGATAAACGATTTTCAAAGGAAATGATTTTCAAATTGGAGAAGGGGAGTTTTTCAAGAAAAAGGGAAAATTTGCAAATCGAGAAAAAGAGAAATAAAAGAGAGTTTTCATATAAATAATTCCAAAAACATGAAAAAGAAAATACTTCAAAACAATGGAATGGTTTTCAAAAGAAATGTTTTTCAAATAGATTATTTTAAAAAAATAAAAGAAAAGAAGCTTATGTAACAATGGAAAAGTTTTAAAAGAAAATTCTCACATGATTTATGAAAATTTTGGTGAGTTTCAAATGTCAAAAATCAAGTTATTGGCATTGTTCAAATTTCAAAGCTAAAGTTTTTTAAAAAAAGAAAATGAGTCAATGTTCAAAGTTTCATTCAAGGGTTATGCCAAATGACTTTTGTTAGTAAAGATATCTATTTATCAGTTCCAGATTGCATTTTTAAAAGTTGTAAAGTTTATCCTTGAAATTGATTTGCATTGACATAATATCATGACATCATATAACATATGCATCGTATTTCATAAAATAATAGATTAAACTTTATATTTCTTTCTTTGTAGGATTGCGCTTGAGATAGAGAAGTCTGCTGCATCAAATATGGTAAGTAGAAAAGAGTTCAACCGAGTGGAACATCAATTAGTGTTAGGTTTTAGAACATTTAATGATGATTGTTTTTAGATTAAATGTATAGAAAGTGTTAATTAGTAACACTGAACTTTTGTAACCAGTAGTTATCTCTTTGTTTTTAATTCATTTATTATTTGTAAAGAGATACACTAGTACAGATACCGACATATGCGTCGGCTTATTTACGTCGGTTCTTTAATAGAACTGTCACATATAGTAGAACGGTAGTATTATGGTAAATAAAACAAACTGTATTTGCATCGGTTCTTTTAAAAGACCAACTTAAAAACTATAAAAAAAATTAAAAAATAAATTAATAACACATTTGCGTCGCTTGTTTAAATAACCGACGCAAATAGTTTTAGGTATTTGCGTCATTTTTTTTACAGGACTGACGCAAAAATTTAAAAATAATTAAAAAATAAATTAATAACACATTTGCATCGCTTGTTTACAGAACCGACGCAAATAGTATTCATTATTTGCGTCGTTTCTTTTAAATGACCGATGCAAACACTATAAAAATAATTAAAAAAATAAATAACTAAAAATAATTATGTTTTAATTAAAATAATTAAAAAATATTGATTGAGTATTTGCGTCGGTTAATTAGTATAACCGACGCCAAAGATGAGAAATAATTAAAAAAAATAAACAAAAACACATTTGCGTCACGTTGATTAATACTCTCATGTATGTGCGTCGGTTGATTTAAATGTCCGTCGCAAATGGTTATGTTATTTGCGTCGATTTTCTTCTTTGTCTGACGCATATTTAAGTTATTAAAAAGTGATATAAGTTAAAACTTTTGCTATTTTGCCCTGGTAAGAGAGGAGAGAGAGCGAGATCGTCTTTGGCAGAAAACTTGGCTGAGATTTTGCAAGTTTCTTTCTTCAGTGTTTCCGTCCGAGAGCTCAGCTTTGTTGTGTAAGTAATTGTTAATTAAAATAATATATTCATCACAGGCATTATTTAAAATATCAGTATGTTTGCTTGAACTATTGTTTGTCCACATCTTATGTATGATATCTGTACCGTTGTGCTTACTTAGTTAATCGTTGTGGTTATTTAGTTATACATGGATCGTCAAACATGGATGTACAATATGTTGCGTAACGATGATGCATATGTGAGAGGGGTTAACGAGTTTATTATATGTGCGGTTCAACACCAAAAAATCAGAAAGGAACATGGAAAAGAAGACATGATTGTGTGCCTGTGCTGCCTTTGTGGTAATTTAAAAAAATATTCGAGCGCAGAAATAGTGCGTGAACATTTATTTCATCGGGGTTTTAAGAAGGGTTATACGAAGTGGATTTGGCATGGCGAGGAAATAGACTCTGATATGACTGGTAGCTCAAGGTCGAATTATGCAACCGAGTGCGATAATTTGGTCGATAATGACGAAGAAGATGTGGACATTGATAGGGTGGAAGATATGATACAAGATCTTCAAGACCATATGATGCCACAACCGGATATATTTGAGAGCTTGGTCTGCGATTCTAAGAAACTTTTGTATCTCGGGTGCAGTGACGACTTGACAAGGTTGTCAACAACTTTGAAGTTGTGCAAGTTGAAAGTCAAGAATGGATGGAGTGACAAGAGTTTTACAGAATTGTTAAAACTCTTACGAGAAATAATTCCGGTGAATAACGAGCTTCCCACTTCCACGTATGAGGCAAAGAAGATGTTGTGTCCTATAGGTATGGACGTAAAGAAGATACATGCATGCCAAATGACTGTGTGTTGTTTCGAAATGAGAATGAACATTTCCACACATGTCCTAAGTGTGGAGCATCTCGGTACAAGCAGGAGGGTAATGATTCTTCTAAGGATGATAAAAAAAGGGCTCCTAGCAAGGCGGTTTGGTATTTACCCATAGTGCAACGATTCAAACGCCTATTTGCAAATGCAAAAGATGCAAAACATTTGAGGTGGCATGCGGAAGGGAGGAAATCAGATGGGATGCTTAGACACCTGGATGACTCTCCACAATGGAGAACCATTGATTATAAGTTTCCTGAATTTGGTGGAGAAGTTAGGAATCTACAACTTGGACTTTGTATGGATGGGATGAATCCTTATGGCACTCTAAGCTGTCAACATAGCACATGGCCAATTCTTTTGGTGATTTATAATTTGCCTCCTTGGTTGTGTATGAAGTACAAGTATATTATGTTATCCTTGTTAATCTCAGGGCCTAAACAACCTGGGAATAACATAAATGTTTATCTTCAGCCGCTTCTTGAAGATTTAAAACTTTTGTGGGATGAAGGTGTTTCGGTCTTTGATGCAAATACTCAAATGGATTTCACATTACGTGTCATGTTATTTTGCACCATAAATGATTTTCCTACTTATGGAAACTTGTCAGGGTACACTGTCAAAGGAGCTAAACTATGTCTAATTTGCGAAGATGTTACTATTGACCACCGTCTAAATAATTGCAAGAAAAATGTGTTTATGAGTCACCAAACATTTTTTCACCGTGATCACCCTTATCGTAAGATGAAAAAGGCTTTTGATGGGCATATCGAGACTCGAGAAGCCCGTTTGCCTTTAATTGGGAAAGAAGTCTTTGAGCTGGTTAAGGATATTGATGTTGTATTTGGAAAGTTGTATCAACCTCCTAAGCCGAAGAATCTGTGGAAGAAGAGATCCATATTTTGGGATCTCTCGTATTAGGAACACATACAAGTTAGACATTGTCTTGATTTTATGCATATTGAGAAAAATGTCTGTGATAGTATTGTTGGGACATTGTTGAATATACTGGGAAAGACAAAGGAAGGGATCAAAGTCAGAAAAGATATAGAAGAAATGGGTATACGACTAGAGTTAGCACCACAAGAATCAGAGAAGCGTACATATCTACCTCCAGTTTGTTATACTTTGTGTAAAAAAGAGAAAATTGCATTTTGTGAGTGTTTGTTTGGTGTGAAAGTTCCATATGGATATTCTTCAAATATCAAAAGGTTTGTGTCGATGAAGGATTTGAAACTTGTGGGTATGAAGTCACATGATTGTCATGTGTTAATGCAACAGCTATTACCAATTGCAATTAGAGGGATATTGCCGAATCACGTGAGACTTGTTGTTATGAAGCTTTGTTTTTTCTTCAATGCCATCTGCAGCAAGGTGATTGAACCTATCACATTGGATAAATTACAAGCTGATATTGTTGTGACACTATGTCAGTTTGAAATGTATTTTCCACCTTCATTTTTTGACATTATGGTACATTTAGTTATTCATTTGGTTAGAGAGATTAAGTTATGTGGCCCGGTATATTTGCGGTATATGTATCCTTTTGAGAGATTCATGGGTATATTGAACGAATATGTGAGGAATCGATATCAGCCAAAAGCTAGCATAGTTGAAGGATATTCAGTTGAGGAGGCTATTGAATTTTGCACAGAGTATTTAGCAACTATCAATCCTATTGGAATTCCCAAATCTCGTCACGAGAGAAGACTTCATGGGTAGGGTACATTGGGATCCAAATGGATCTCTCCTGGGTGTGAACTGTGGGATAGAGCGCATCTCTTTGTCCTGCAACACATGACTGAAGTTCATCCTTACTTAGATTGTCATGTCAGTTTGATTAGGAGGCAGAATCCTTCAAAAAGTGGCATTGGGGTTACAACTTAACATAATCGCTCGTTTGTTGGATGGTTTAAAGACCGTGTAATGTGCAAGTTGTCAGATACCAAATGTCGTTTCTAATACGATAAAATGGTTAGCATATGGCCCCAACACGCTTGTTCGATCTTATGAAGGTTATGATGTTAATGGATATACTTTTTACACCCAGCGTCAAGATGGAAAGAGCACTATGCAAAATAGTGGTGTTACCGTGGAAGCTTCATCAACAGAATTTTTCAGAGGCAAATCTTCAGAATCGAAAGATGTGAAAAAGTCATATTATGGGGTGATTGAAGATATTTGGGAGCTTGAGTACAGAGAATTCAAGGTTGGTCTCTTTCATTGTAATTGGATTGATATACGTCGTGGTGTTCAAAAGGATGACTTAAGATTTGATAGATTTTAGTCAGTGGGGTCACGTGGACGGCCCATTTATACTCGCAACGCAAGTAAAACAAGTATTTTATATCCAAGACCCCGACGATCCTAAGTTTTCAATTGTTGTTCAAGGCAAGAGAAATATTCTTGATATTGATGATGTTGTTGACGAAGACGAGTATAACCAATTTGATGATAATCCTCCTTTCTCTATAGGTCTACCTACCCCATATGGTGACAATAAAGAAACAAACTACCTACGTAATGACCATGGTGAAGGGTTATGGATTGATCATGGAAAATAAGTGCAGGACTTGAAGGTTTTAATTTGTTTTTATTCCAATAGTTGTAAATAAATAAATATTTATTTTATTCCAATTATTGTAAATATTTGTTAATTGTAAATAATTGCTAATTGTTTTAATTTGTTTTTATTCCAATTATTGTAAATTTTAATTTGTTTTTTATTCCAATAGTTGTAGCTGATTGTTTGCTGAAGTAAACTTTATATATTTCTGGTTGAATATGGGAAGTAGTTTTTGGCAACAATCATACAGCAATCCCCTGTTTTTGAGTATTCAAGTCCCATGTTTGTCCCTTGTTTTTGAGTATTTGTGTCGATTTTTTATAATACACGATGCAAATGTTGGATTTAGGCGTCGGTGGTTTAAAAGCACCGACGCAAATACCCGCTTTAAAAAATAAATTATTAACACATTTATGTTTAGGAGTTAATTATAATATAGTATAGTATTTTTATATAATACAATAATGATTATCATACTACATATGCTCATGTATTTTTTACATTAAAATAGAAACATTTACCTTTTAATGTACTATATTTTAGTTTATATTATATATTATAGTATAACAATATATATATTATAAAATATATATATATATATATATATATATATATATATATATATATATATAATATCACATTTTTGAATTAATCACTATAACATATAGTATTAATGAATTTCAATATGAGTAAAATATTAATTTTCTTTTAGATTATTGTGTAATATATTTAAGTAATAGTATTTTAAAAAACAAAATTCATTTGCGTCGGTGCTTTTAAATGACCCGACGCAAATGTTGGATTTAGGCGTCGGTGGTTTAAAATCACCGACGCAAATACCCGCTTTAAAATATAAATTATTAGCACATTTATATTTAAGAGTTAATTATAATATAGTATAGTATTTTTATATAATACAATAATGATTATCATACTTCATATGCTCATGTATTTTTTACATTAAAATAGAAATATTTGCCTTTTAATGTACTATATTTTAGTTTATATTATATATTATAGTATAACATATAATATATGATATATGGTATATATATTATAATATATATATATATATATATATATATATATATA
>CM025784.1:12439259-12455594 GCA_014636745.2 Centella asiatica | reverse complement strand
CTTGGTTTATGGTATCCCAAAGAATCTGATTTTAAACTAATTGGTTATTTAGATGCTGACTATGCAGGTTGCAAGCTTGACAGGAAAAACACAGGTGGAAGCTGGCAACTTCTTGGAGGCAGACTTGTTTCTTGGTTCAGCAAGAAACAAAATTTAGTTTCTACTTCAACAGCAGAAGCTGAATACATCGCAGCTGGGAGTTGTTGTGCTCAAATCCTATGGATCAAGAATCAACTCCTAGACTATGGTATATCATTATCCAAAATTCCTATCTTTTGTGATAATACTAGTGCCATAGCAATAAAAGAAAATCCAGTGCAACATTCAGGAACAAAACACATGGATATTAGATATCACTTCATAAGAGAACATATAAGTGAAGGTAATATAGAATTACACTGGGTAACAACTGATACACAACTTGCGAACATATTCACAAAACCTTTAGATGAATCTACCTTTTCTAGATTAGTTTCTGAATTAGGAATGTTGAATTATGCCTCTAAAAATTGATTAAATTTTGAAAACAAGTTGTTTAGCTGTGAGAATCTAGAAATTTTATTTCTGGAATTGAAGTTGTTCTTTGTGAACAAAATTTTTAGAAGCTAGAATTAAATTTCTAGAATGTAGTTGTTTTTTTTATTAAACAGAATGTTAGAAGCTAGAATTAAATTTCTGCAATGTAGCTATTTTTTTTATTAAACAGAATGTTAGAAGCTAGAATTAAATTTCTGGAATGTAGTTGTTATCAAATAACAGAATTTATGAAGCTAATATTCATTAACTTGATTGTTGGAAATATTTAGAAAGCTTAAGAGAAAGAGACTATTTTAGTCCCTGATAGTGTTTTTAATTAGTCCCCGACTGAATTAAAAATTGAACTATCGGAGACTAACTAGTCCCCGACAGTTGTTTTTAATTAGTCCCCGACTGAATGAAAAATTGAACTATCGGAGACTAACTAGTCCTCGACAGTTGTTTTTAATTAGTCCCCGACTGAATTAAAAATTGAACTATCGGAGACTACCTTAGTCCCCGACGTCGTTTTTGGTTAGTCTCTGACTCAATCAAAATGAACTATCAGAGACTAATTGGGTCTAGTCTCTTATGCGTGAACTTATCAAAGATTAGGGCAATCTCCGATCTAGGGTAATTTGGTCATTATCCTACCCACGATAAAAAACGGTTCACTATCTTTAGAATTGCAAATGTTTCTAATACTTTACTAAAAGTAAAATCAAACACATCTGCAATCACAATTTCTCAAAGCTTTGAAATTATTTTCTCTTTGCAAATTCTCTGCAATTTAACCCTTTTTCAAAGTTTCTTCAAAGTTCACAGATCTCTTCCAATGGCCGCCAAAACAGTCTGTTTCTAGTTTGGAGATTTCGATTTCATTAAGACTAACCATGCACGGGTGGCTAACAAGCATGAATTTGAAGTCCAGTACCACCCCTTCATGGATTTTCTTCAAAATTCCACACTAACCTATGCCATTTATGAAGCTCCCGTCCGAGCCGCTGAAGTCATCATGGCTATGTGGACCACTTTAACCATCTAGGATGAGAATACTGACTCTCCTGTGGTAAGTTTCAGGTATGATAACACTGTTTATAATATCGACCATACCGTTGTTAATAATGCTTTACACTTACCTGTATACGAAAACTTTAACTCCTTTGCCTCTGATGAAGAACTTCTTTCTATGTTTAAAAACTTACATTATTCTGCTAAAATTGGTTCTGTTGGGTCTATTACACGACCCCATCTAAGGCAAGAGTGGTCACTGTTCTTTGATATAATAACTAAAGCATTACTTCAAAGTGCAGTGGCTATGATGCTATCACTACACTCACACAACAAATTGCTTTTAGTGTGTTGTATGATAGACATCTAAACATTGGGCTTTTAATTCTGCAAAACCTTTTGGTAAAACTGAAATCTGGTAATAAAAATAAAATTTATTATACTAGGTTTTTGATGATGATTGCTTATTATCTAATCCCTAACCTTAATATTACTGGATTGCAAGTTGTACCAACTGTTTTGCAGAGTAAAAGAATTTTTGCTGATGTGAAGCATAAATCTGCAAAAGTAAAAGTTCCCTTATTTTTCCCTCCTGTCATGAGATCAATTCTCACTGACAGGCTTCCAAATCTTTATTCTTTTCAATTCTTTGAGGATATTGAAAGCCAAACCCCCATTAATACTCCAAACACTTCACAACAACAATCCATAGCCCCCTCCATAGTTTCCCAAAAGACTGTGGTTGTAAAAACAAAGGCAGCCAAGAAGCTCCCAATAAAAAGAAAAATAATTGAGGGAGTAAGTGAGGATGAGGGAGAACAAGAAGCTGAAGTACCAATTCAGAGAAAGAAGAGATTAATAACCCTTAGCCAAAAGCAATCCATTACTTCCCAACAAGCAATGGAGGTTATAAGGAAAAACAGTGAACTGTCACCATCCTCCCAAAAGGATGTTGACATTGAAGAAAGTTCCCAACCAGGAACACACTGTACAGAGTCTGCACAACCTCTTGTTCACCAACAAGAGGAAACCTAAAGAGAGAAAATACAAGAAAAGAGTAACACAAGGAGTTCACACATAGAGTCATCACTTGATGTTCCTCAATTTTCAATGTCTGAGGAATAGCTAACACTCCACACCGTACATTCTTCTCTTTCTTCTCCCACACTTGATTCTTTTGATATTTCTGATATAAATCTTCTTGATTTTTCCCAAGAGAAGCCGATACTCGAGACAAGCTCTCACACACATTCCATGGATAGATCCCTAGCCTAAGATACACAAAGGGAACCCCCTATCCATGCAGTCACAAGTACTTCTCAAACCCCCACTTCTAAAGGACAAAGTGCACCTATCCATATGAGTGAGGATGTGAGAATAAATAGTGAGAGTCTGGCTCCTGACCTGGAAAAAGGAGAGGATATACACATACAAGAGAGTCAAGCTTTAGAAAGCTTGGAAAAAGGAGAGCAAGAGAAGCTGGGTGCCCAACCCAAGGCAAAAGGAGAGTGTGTGAGCAAGGATGAGATCCTTAAACAAAATAAACGAGAGAAATTTTCCGCAGGTGCATTTTTACAACCTGTTGAAACCAGCTCACAAAAAGCTCAAGTTTCTTCTGCTCCCTCCACAAATATCCAAACAGAAGAAACTGGGAACAGTTCAGGCACAGGGGATGCAGCCTTAAATATTATTTCTGAGATGTCCATGCTGATTTTGAAATGTTATATGGTCTACAACAAAGACAAGACCACATTTTTGCATTGAAGACACGGCTTGCAGATGACCTTGTGCACGAAGAAGCTCCAGAGATAAATGTTGATCAATGGTTGGATGCCACCTATTCCAACACACTGGAGGAAGCAGCCGCCCAATTAGGGCAGGATTATGTGACCAACATATGGTCAACTGCCTCTGCATCTTCAGTTAAAGATATTCTTGAAGAAGTAACCAAGGTGGATAAGAAACATACAAAGTTTCACCACTACTTGGTTACTGGAATAAATGGTGCAGTGAAGAAAATGGAGGAAAGGATGGAGTTGGAGACAAAAAAAAAAAAGAAGGTGCTATGAAGGACACTTGCCAAGGAGGACTGTCACTGCAATTGATACATTAATCAAAGATAAGTCCAAGACTGACAGTTGACTTCAAGCCCTAGAAGTCAATATCCAACTCCTAATCCAAAAACAAGACAGAATGGAGCAGCTATTGCTACAGGCAATTCAACACTTAGCCACCTCCTCCCAACCTAAAGATGTTGATGTCAAAAAGGGGGAGAGTGGTCAACATACCAAACCTGTCCAAAAACAATAATGAAAACCTGTTCCAGTTCAAATACCTGCTCCATCAAAACTTCCAAGCTCTGATGAGCTACAAGTAATGATGGATAGGATATTGAAAAAGCATGCAGATCTTCAAGCAGCAACAACAAAGTCAACAACAACAACAACAACACAACTTCTAACAACAGCAACAACAACAACAACAACAGTTTCTCCTTCTTCCTCTGCACAAGCCCCTACAATCAAAGACAAAGGCAAGGGGGTTATGGTTGAAGATTCAAAGAAGAAAACCACTACTCAACCAGGACAGCCCAAGCTACTGGGGGATGCCATGAAGACAGCTCACTTTCCTACTCCAGTTGAACTGATAGTGGATGGGAAAGTGGAGTTGGTCTATCCTCAAGAGCAGAAATTGATAGAAGTTGATGCTTTGTTAGCTCAGAAACTTCAAGAGGAGGAGGATATGGCAGCAAAAAGGGAGGAGGAGGAGGCAAAGAAGAAGAAAAGCTATACAAGGAGATCAAGTGCACAGAAAGCAACCATAACCAAGAAGAAAAATAAAGAGATGGAAGAGGCTGAGAAAAAATCTAAAAGGAAACCTTTAGTCCAGGAATCTACAAAGAAACCTGTGATCAAAGCACTTATAAAGAAGCCTATCTCTCAAGATCCTCCAAGGTCAACCGAAACTGCTCTGGTGGCTGTGAGTGGACCAACAAAGCCACAAACAGTTTCATCAAAGAAGTCTTATAAGGTTGAAATGGCTAGTACAGAAGAAATCTCAAAGCCCTGAAGAAAACCACAAAGAAGATTGATCTAATAAAGGGTAAAAATAACAAAGATTTTCTCCATGTCTTTTAAAAAGATGGAGAGTCTTTGAATTTGAGAAGCCAGCCTTGGAGGGACAAACTAAAGAAAATCTGGAGTGGTTGCTGACTGTTGTGCTTGAGACTTCTGATCTCAACATGGATCTTTGAAGCCAGATTCAAAAGGTAATGAAGGTGATGCATAAGGTGGATACAGTGCCGGAAGCTAATCCTAAACCTCTAGGATTATGGTATGAGACTTTCCATGGAGAGAAAGTTTTCTTCAACTACAACAGAGACATTAATAGTGTCAGTGAGAGACACATCGAAAGCTTTATCAGTTTACTCAAGGATACTAAAGAAGAAATTGAATTGATACTGAAAAAGTTGTTGATAGACAGACTGGAGTTGCTGAGGAGAAATAGAAAAGAAAGGCTGGAGTTGCTAAAGAAAAAATAAAAGGTAAACTGTTGTGTTGGAAGGTATGTTGTTTGTTGAAATAAGCTGTAATTTTTATTTTTGAAGCTAGACTTATAGGATTTAAACCTGAGTCTTGGTGGAAGCTGAACAACAGATCAAAGATCTTAGTTCAGAATACATTTGTAGTTAGCAATTCTTTATTCTTTTTCTAAGTAATTATAATGTTGAGTTTTGACATCATCATCAACCTTGAAATTATGCATATCATTCTGATATTCATAATTAGGGGGAGATTGTTAGGTTTTAGAACATTTGATGATGATTGTCTTTAGATTACTTAGAGTACAAATGTATAGAAAGTGTTAATTAGTAACACTGAAGTTTTGTAGCAAGTAGTTATCTCTTTGTTTGTAATTCATTTATTATTTGTAAAGAGATAAAATTATTCTTTATTTGTAAGTAACTGCTGGAATAGAGTATCAAAGCTTTAGCAGGTCGAAATGTGTATTTGGTCTGTTAGAGTTTATAAAAAGGCTTGTCGGAGACTAGGGAAACTTGTCAGAGACTAAGGATTTTTTATCTATCAGAGACTAGTTTTGCTTGTCGGAGACTAAGCTGACGTCATCGGAGACTAAGCCTTAAAGCATCAGAGACTAAATAACTCTATCTGAGACTACACAATCTGACGCCATCAGGGACTAAAAGCACCAGAGACTAGTGATGACATCACCAAAGACTAAAGATGAAGCATTAGGGACTAATCGTGATTTATTTCCTGAGAGATACAGAGTTCAAATTGAATAAGGATTGTCTTCCACGTAAATCAAGATATTATTGAAGTCGTAGCTGGTAAGGAAACTAACCAGAAATCTCTACCTAATCAAAAAGGAAAGATTGTATTTGATTCGAATAAGGAAGCTGAATCAATATTGATTCAGGATAGGAAAACTGAGAAATTAGTTTTGAAGAGAAGTTGTAATTAGTTTTACAAAAAATTGTAATTCAAAGCTGTATAGGTTTTTCAGAGTTTGTATCTTTTCCTATACATAATAGAAAAGAAGTTGACGATTACATTGTTGTGATTGTTAGGATTTGTATTCAGTTGTTAAAGTTAATACAAGCAATTGTTTATAAATTGATTCATGTTCTTGTTCTTTATTTCCGCAAGTAATTATTAATTTCTTGAAGAACAAGTAATCGAAAAGAATTCAAAGAACTTGTATTCAACCCCTCCCCTTCTACAAGTTCTCGGCTATCTCACTGGGAAAACAATTAGTTCGCAAAAAAAGAAATTTCATGTTGTTAATCGAAACAAACCAAACTTCAACGCCAATCTGAATCAATATAAGGATTACAAGAAAGCTGAAGAAAGGATGTTAGATATAAATGTTGATGATGATAATTCAGTTATAAAGGGATAAATTTGCATCTGTAAATACTTACGGTATTCTATAAATCTTAGTGTATTTGCACAAGTTTTACATCCACTGATGGACAACTCAGTCATCAGGGGATGGGCTTATCTACATTAGGCAAGTCATCCGTGGGTACTTAGAAAGGACTTGATAGTGTCATGGGATGTCTGCTGTTACTTAACATTAAAGTATTCCACACATCAGACGCTCCAGACAAAGCCAACAAAGCGTCAGTGGTTAAAATTGTCAGTATTTAAAAAGGCATTGGTGAAAAAAACCATCAAGGGAACTCGTCAAGGAAAGCCTAAAATACTACATCAGTGAATGACACCAATAGGAGAACTCATTAGGGGGATCCTAAAACTCGACATCAGGGGTGACATCGAACAAGACCAACCCAACAAGGTAACCCATCAGGAGAAGTTTGACCACTGCATTAGGGAATAGCAAAGATGGAAAAACCTGTCACGGTAACCAACAAGAAGAATGCTAAACACTGCATCAATGGAAGTCATCAGTGGATTCAAGTAGGTCTTAACATCATGGGATCTAAAAACACTTATCTAATTTCACATTAAGGATTAGCATCAGTAGATATTGAAGTATTGAACAAGTTTTTATCAGGGCTTGTCATTAGTGGATAGTGAAGCACTCATCAAGTCTTTATTAGGGCTTCTCATCAGGGGATCCAGAAGCACTGATCATGTCAACATCAAGGCTTGTCATCAGGAGATGGTTATGACCTAGTCCACTCGTCATCAAGACTTACACGCAAATCACTGATACTTTTCATGGAAGCAAGGGATACAACTGGGAAGATATTCCTTGAAGTTTAGTAGTCCAATAACAACTTTCAAATATTAAATGCATGAAGATCAAGGAATGAAAAAGAAACAACACCAGCCAAAAGCAGTCTGACACGTATCTCCAAAAGGACAATGATGGGACATACCCGCGGCTACATTAGAAAAGGCAGCATGTCTAGCACGTGGATTCTACAACTAATGTCCTATATATACAGAAAGAGTTGTTACAGGAAACCAACAACCACACATAACACTTACACCAGAGAGAGACGTTGTAATAGATCAAGAGAGAAATATTCAAAGAAAAAAATCAGTAGCTAGTGTGTGAGAAAAAGATGCTATAATTCATTACAGAGTTGTAGTTGTTAATCACTTTGTGATTATACAAATTTTCAGAAAAACACCAAGTTATAATTTAACTATTTGAACTTCAACGCTTGTCTGTTCATTTTAATTTCAGTATTGTTTTTATGATCACTGCAGGTATTCCAGTTTTGTGTATTATGTTTTAAAAACAGAAAACGTTTGTAGTATTTCTATTCAATCCCCCCTTTTACAAACACTCGAGTTTATTCAGTTCTAGCAATTGGTATCAGAGCCAACTAGCAGGCTACCCTTGCTAGAAGATCTTTTTCAATGGCAAACAAAGCTAGAAATAGTAAAGTTCCCATGTTGGAACAAGGTAAATATTTCTTTTAGAGGCAGTACATGATAGTTCATCTTAGAGCAATCGATGATGAATATTTATAAATTCTAGAAGAAGGCCCTCAAGTGGCTAAGAAGCTCATTCCTCAAGAAGTGGTAAATGGTGTCAACATCCTTAAAAGATTGGTCCCAAAGACTATCAATGAAATGACTCTAGAGGAAAGAGAAAAGGTGAAGAACGATCTCAAAGTCACTGTATTCTCTATAATGGCTTAGATGATGATATGCTAAACAGTATCATGAATCTTACAACATCTAAGTCAATATGGGATACGATCCAGATCTTATGTGATGGTACGGAAGACGTGGGGGAAAACAAACTGTAGCTATTAACACAACAATATGAGTGGTTCACAATGAAAAATAGTGAATCACTTACTAAAATGTTTGATAGATTCCACAAGTTGATAAATGACCTAAATATGTATGGAAAAACATATGCCAACAAAGACATCAACAGAAAATTCATTAGCACACTTCCCATATCATGGGATCCAAAGACAACAACCATCCGGGAATCCAAGGACATAAATCTCCTAGACTTGGATAGGCTCTATGGTACCCTAAAGACATATGAACTATAGGTTCAACAAAAATTTGAAATGTCAGGGGATACTAGAAAGCTTAAATCTATAGCCCAAACGGTTGCCAAGAAAAACAAAAAGGAAGTAGGACAAACTGACTTGATGAAGCAGCAACTAGGAAATGCTGAGAAAAGTGAAGAAAGTGGGGATAATGAAGCTGACTCTAAGGGGACTGAGTACACCCCTGAAGGGTTAGAAGAAATGGATGAAACAATGGACTTCCTAGTAAAAAGGGAACGCCCTACCAGATATGACGAGAAAGAGGGATGAGCGGTCTAATGCAGGATGCCACTGGAACGGTTTAAGGCTTACGCAGATGGCCCGACTCAGCTTTGGAAAATCCGCATATTGTTTCAAAAACCAAATGGGGTAAAGAAATTTTCAGGAAGGAAAACCAGTAGCACAAACAACTTTATTAACAAATCAAGAATAAAGTGCTACAAATGTAATGAGTTGGGCCACTTTGCTAATGAGTGCCCAAGACCAAAAATAAAAGCGAGTCCAAAGCTTATATTGCAGAGGGAAATGACTAAGCTGACTTAGATGAAGAAGAAACTGAGGAATATGTCAGCCTAACTCTGATGGTCTCCTCCACTGACAGTAGCAGCTCACAAGTAAGCCTCAAAATTTCCTCTAACATGTCCAAAACCAATTGTTTTAAAACTGTTAAGGAAATAACTTGTGAGATTAGAAACCTTTATGACACCTTGAGGAGTGCAGTAGCTGAAATTGAAAGAGTGCAAAAGTTGAATGGAAATGTAATATTGAGAAACACCTTTTTAGAATCAGAATTGACTAGGCTTGAAAATCTAGAAATAGATCTCAACAGGACTAGAAATCTCTGCGACTGTGCCATCGAAAGGGAAAAGTGGACCTCCAAAAAGTTCAAACAAGAGGAGGAGGTCATAAGGAAATGAAATGAGTCTAGCAAAAAACTGGAGGATCAATTGAACAGTAGAAAATGTGATCCTAAAACTCGTTTAGGCCATGAGGAGACTTAAGTGAAGCAACATTCCATTGAGGTTAAAAATGCAGCTAGTTTTGGTAAAAGGTCAATGCAACCTGTCAAGTTTATGAAGGCTATAACCAAGCTAGAGAAAGGGAATGTTTTCCCAATGTGCAAAGCTTCCACATGTGGTGGGAGTGGTAAGAAGTCTGTTCTTGCCAGAGCACTCAAAGTCTCCTCTAAGAAGGAACCTGATTGTGCATCAGTGGATACATAGTCATCAGGGGATAAGAGTGCATTAGGTCATCAAAGCCCTTCAAGGGATAAAGGCCTGTCAAGGGATAAGAAAAAAAAATAGGAATGGCAAGTTAGGAGTGAACAAAGCTAGCAACTATACTCCTATTCATGAAGCCCCTAGGAAAGTGTGTTGGAACTGTGGAAATGTTAATGACCTATCTTTTCAATCTAAAGAAAAACCACAGATTTTAACTCGCACAATTTTATATGCTGATGATTTACCAACTGTTCAAGCATGCACCCCTAAGGGAAAAGAAAAGAAATTTGTTGATAAATCTAAAGCTAATAGTGAAACTACTAAAAAGGAGAAAGTGTGTAAACTGCCTAAACCAAGAGTCATTAGTAATGAAAAATTGTTTTACCAATAACTGTGACTAAACCTAGAGGACCCAAATCCACTTGGGTACCAAAAACAAATTAAATGTTCTTTGTGTGCAAGGAAATGTTAAAGGCAATCAAATCTGGTTTCTAGATAGTGGCTGCTCAAGACATATGATATGAAATAAAGCCTTGCTCACAGAGTTCTATGAGAACATTGGACGAGTGATCTCTTTTGGTGACAATAGCAAAGGATTGACTCTTGGTTATGGTAAAGTAGCAAATAGGGATATCTCATTTGAAGATGTAGCACTAGTTGATGGGCTAAAGCACAATCTATTGAGCATAAGTCAACTATGTGACAAGGGATTTATCATTTCTTTCAAAGGGGATAGGTGCTTGATCTCTAATGAGGATGGGAAGTTGGGGTAATTTTGGGTTGAGGCAATTTTCACTGCTTGCTTCACTCAAAATAGGACCTTGATCATCAAGGCTCACAATAAGACACCATATGAGCTAAATGACGGGGAGTAAACCAAACATCAAGTTCCTACATATTTTGGATGCATATGCTTTATATTAAGGAACTTTGGTGAAAACTTAGGAAAATTTTACTCAAAGGCTGATGAAGCAATTTTTCTAGGTTACTCCCTGACATCTAAAGCCTACAGGGTTTACAACAAAAGACTCCAGGTGGTGATGAAGTCTATAAATGTAGCTTTTGATTATCAAGAGATTTCTGGACTTGAAAACCCTGGCTTTCATGAACAGCTCAAATTTGAAAATGAAGATGACTCTAATTATCAAGTGAATGAAACTGATGAGTGCAAACAAATGGAGGAGTTAACCATCCCTGATGTCAATCCAACCCACCAAGAAGCCCCTTCAGTGGATGGAGTTAACTAACTGGATAATAGATCAGATAATACTCCATGGGTGGATAACTTTAACTCTGATTTAAGCATAAATTCAGGGGTGTCTTCCGAGAAGCTGGTAACACAGACTTAAGGAGAGGAAATGATAATCAGCAAGCTCATCAAGATACATCACTAAGCCTAAATGGTCTAGGACTCACACACCAGAATTAATCATTGGTGATCCCAACCAAAAAGTGTAAACCAAAAAAGTTACATCTAATGAATGCCTATATGCTTGTTTTCTTTCTCAAATTGAGCCAAACAAATTTGAAGAAGCCATGCAAGATGCAGAATAGATCATGGCTATGCAAGAAGAGTTGAATCAATTTGAAAGAAATCAAGTATGGAAATTGGTGCCTAAGCCAAAAGAAAGAACTATCATTGGCACCAAGTGGGTTTTCAGAATAAGATGGACGAAGCAGAATTGTTATAAGAAACAAAGCAAGAGACTGGTAGCAAAGGGATATCTTCAAGAGGAAGGGATTGAATTTGATGAGACCTTTGCACTAGTGGCCAGACTTGAGGCTATAAGAATTATCTTAGCCCATGCAATACATTTAAAGTTTTTCAAATGGATATGAAAAGTGTTTTTCTCAATGAGAAATTAGAACAGGAGGTGTATGTGCAATAACCACCAGAGTTTGAAAGTTCAAAATTCCCAAATCATGTTTATAAACTAGAGAAAGCACTTTATGGACTGAAACGAGCTCCTAAAGCTTGGTATGACACTTTTAAAGTTTTTGGTGGATAACAAGTTCACAAGAGGTATCATTGATAAGACATTGTTCTTTAAACAACACCAAGGTCATCTGATCCTGATTCAAATATATGTTGATGATATCATTTTTGTATCCACTGACACTACGCTACATGAAAAGTTCTCTAAACTCATGCAAAACAAATATGAAATGAGCTTAATGGGTGAATTGTCCAATTTCTTAGGACTGCAAATCAAACAAATCACTGATGGGACTTATATACATCAGTCAAAGTATGCCAAAGAACTTTTGAAGACATTTGACATAGAGGACTCAAAAGTAGCAAAGATACCAACATCCACAGCAACCAAGATTGACAATGATAAGAATGGAAAGAAAGTTGATCTAAAAACTTATAAGGGAATGATTGGTTCTCCGTTGTATTTGACAGCTAGTAGGCCTGATATAATGTTTGCAACATGTCTTTGTGGAAGGTATCAAGCTGACCCAAGGGAATCCTATCTAATTGATGTGAAGAGAATCTTGAGGTACATCAAGGGAACAATAGAGTTGGAACATTGGTATCCAAAGGAGTCTGAATTTGAATTACTGCAGGGAGTTGTCAATTTCTAGGAGGAAGGCTTGTATCTTGGTTCAACAAAAAGCAGCACTCAATATCAACATCTACTGCTGAAGCTGAATATATTGTAACTGGAAGTTACTGTGTACAAATCTTATAGATGAAAATCAGTTATTGGATTATGGCATCAATTTCAACAAAATTCCAATTTTGTGTGACAATACAAGTGCCATTGTCATTGCTAAGTACCCTGTGCAACATTCCAGAACTAACATATAGATATCAGATATCACTTTATTAGGGAACATGTTATGAATGGAACCATTGAACTACATTATGTACCAATAAACAAGCAGCTGGCAGACATCTTTACCAAGGCTCCTGATGAGGCCACATTTATCAATCTGGTGGGAGAGCTGGGAATGGTGAACTATGCAAGATAAAATTGATCAACTTGCTAAAATCATATTAGAAAAATTGTTGGAGTGGTTCAAGCATTCAAGTGCTTAAGTACTAGTATTTCTAACTCATCTCATAATTTCCAGATAATGTTATATGTGTATGATTATATGTTTAAAACAAAATAAAAAAAATTATGATGTGCATCAAGGTCAGGGGTGTACATAAGAGTTATGTGTAGTACATCAGGGTCAGGGTCAAGCATGTGAACGCATTAGGGGAAACTAACTAGTCTGTGATGACTTTTCATCAGGGGTTTCTGTTTAGTCCCTATTGACGTGGCACCACAAAGTTAATACCAACCCTTGATGACGTGTCATCAAGAATTAATTTCAAAAAGGACTATTTATATTCTAATTGTCTCTCCTTGAAGACATACCAAACGTTTGATCTCTTTCTAACAACTGCTCAAGTTTTCTCTCTCTCTTTTACAGAAACCCTAGTTTTTCAAAATCCAACAGTTTCAATGGCACCAAGCATTGCTCAAAGACTTCCAAGGAATCTAGTGGTTCCACAAACTAATTTTGTGGGCTTTTCTGACATCAATGAGGTGGATGGTTGCTTTAAATCAATGATGAATTATCTACTCAATTCAGAATACAACAAAGTTATCTTTACTGATGACGAGATGTCTGGTGAAGCAATCTAACAACTATTGTCGGGCGCCAAGTTCATGCATTCCTCAACAAGACCAGAAGTTAAGGCAATCTCGTTCAAAATTTCTTCTGAAAAAGGTAAAATAACTCCCTCCAGAATCAATTCTGCTCTAGGGTTGCCTTCACAAGACTTCGTGGAAGTGTCGATTGATGCAAAACTGTTGGACTTCTTAAGAGAACTAGACTATTACTCCTCAAATAACGTGGCATTGAAATTCAAGGATCTTAAAAGGGTCAATGTGAAAAGAGAGATATCTTATCTCTTTGATACCATAACAAAAGTATTCTCAGGTAAGTCCTCTAACTTGGAGATTATAACCTCTTTAACTCTTAAAATTGCTTATGCCATGATTAAGAATGTAAAATATATATATATATATATATATATATATATATATATATATATGTAAATTAATCTTTGATAAACTTGTAAATAAAATGGGTAATCATACTTCTACGAAATCAGATGTTTACTATGTTAGATTTTTGTCTATTCTTATTAAAGATCAATTTCTTAACCTTTCTTTTTAGAATGACATAGCTGTACAGAGTTATACACAAACAAAGAAACTATTCATAGAGATAATAAAGAAATGTTATACAACAGAACCTTTTGTACTTCCACCCTACATGGAAAAGGTAATCTCTACACACCCTTCTCTTTCTCAAAACTAATACTTCATCAATTTCAACTACAATGGCTGAGATCACAACCACTTCTCAGCCTACCCAAGTAGTATCACCAGTTTCTACACAATACCTCTCAACAACCCAGCCCTTAGTCTCTCAAAAGACTAAGGGTAATAAAAGAAAAACCTCTGAAGTAACCTCATCTATTGAGGGTGTGATGACTTGGAAAATTTTGTTTACCTATAAATAATTTATTTACTCATATTTGTTTTCTTATTAATATGTATAGATAATATATGATATTTTTGAATATTTTTGGACCCATTAAAGGGGTTATATTTGTTTAGATGTTGGTTGCAAAAATAAGCAATTGATATTTATATGTGTGGTACCGTTCGTAAGTACTTGAAGAAGCTTTGTGTTTAGTGGTTAAGTCCCCTGAAGGACTTAAGAGTTTAAGTATGATGACATCATTGCCTACGTATAGTAATCAGATTAGTAAACTGCTTTAGTAGCTGGCTTATTTGCATGAAGGACATCAGACTTATTACACATGCTTAGCTGCTAAGAATCATGATAAGTAGCCATTTTATTAACCAATGATTCTATAAGGCTTAATCTTAGCCTACTATAAATAACTCATTCGGAAGAACATTTCAGTCTCTTTTCTAAAGATTTTCTCTTCCAAAGTTCTTCTTTAAACCTACCATCTCCACATAATTTTAAGTTCTCTCTTCTGGACGATTATTTTCAAGCAGGCTTTGATTTCTTTCGTCAACCCTAGAAGGTAAGAATCCTAAGTTCTCCTCTGATTGTTTCTTTTTGCATCTCATCCGAGAGTATTAGCCGTGCATACTAGGTTTTCGAGGAAGAATAAAGCTTTGAAAGAAAAGCTGCGTTCTTTTACATATTCATGTTTATGAGGTATCCTAGGTTGAGTTTGCTATTGTAAGGCCTTCCATTGAAATGGAGACAAGCTCTAATGTTAGTGTGACGACCCCATAATCCCATACCGGACTAGGGCATCATCATAAGAAGGTAAAGATAACCATTCATCCATTCCTAAATAAATACTGAATAAAAACAGCATTTAAGAGTTATTACAACCCAAGAATTAAGTAATTACAGCGGAAGCTATTACATCATTTCCTAATAACAAAATAAATCTCATCAACTCTTCAAACGTCTTCCTTCTTTCCTTTATTCATTCCTTTCTTTCCTTCATCAGTTCTATCAAAAGGATAAACACTTAGCAGCTTATCATCTTTGCTTTCCCCTTGTTAGAGGGTTCAGCTTTAGCTTTCTGTCCTGCAAATCATTAACATTCAACATGGGTGAGCGTTTTACGCCCAGCAAGTATATACACATTGAGGAAAATATGAATAATTCAATGAATTTCATCTGGAATCAAAGGAGAGAAATTCAAATTCTGTTTATGGGCTTGGTGAAGCAATACCAAGACCTCGGAAACCTTCACATATCCTTGAGGATGCACTGATGATATACAACTTGTGATCCTTCATTGAAAAAAGTCAGGTATACACCGGATCATAACTTTCAAATATCCAACGGGGGCTGCACCCGCGGATCTGCTAACCATACAGTACACAGCTGGCCAGGCTGGACCGCATGATCCCTCTGAGTGACTACGTAGTCAAATAGCATTTCTTCTTGGTCAGGTGAAGAACACATCAGCACCTTTCCTTCCCTCTTGCCAACCATGTGGCATAACCCCCATAAGGGGCATCATTCACATTCTCATTGCACAGATATAAGATTGAAAACATAGCTGAAATTCAAAGCTCATTTATATCCATGCATCATCATTCATATCATGCTAGCAGAATCAAAAGCATAGCATGCTCATGCATCAGAACAATTAAAGTATAAATCCAACCTTCTACGCATATCGGAACAAATGATAATGCGTTAAACTGAAATAAGCATGAGATTGTGAATATACTTGCCTCAGTCCTTTGCTTACGACCAAATTTAATTTACTCGTGAGTGGAAAGTTCTGTAAGAATATACATATCACAAGATGAATTTATTATCTGGGTTAAAATATGAGGGAGAAATGCACATGTGATGTCCTTAACTTTTAACGTCTCAATCTGATATAAAACTATTAAGGTTAAGAAATCAATTCAAACATCTTAAAATAATTTAAGAAAATAGCATTTTATAGTTTTTAAAACAAACTGCGCATCAGGGAATTACTACGCTTTAATTCATCGGAGATTAATATCTCATCGGGGATTATCAACCCATCGGGGATTAACTCATCGGGGATTA
>CM025784.1:12426384-12439249 GCA_014636745.2 Centella asiatica | reverse complement strand
CGGGGATTAACTCATCGGGGATTATCAACCCATCGGGGATTAACTCAAACCCGTCAGAGACTAAGTTAAAGTCTGTCTCAGATACAGGGTCGTCTTCCTCACTCCTCCATGTGTGGTGCCCTCAACCATATCCACACTTAGGTCAAAACTCATCATTCTCTCAGTGATACATAACATTTCTTTTGGTCTGCATGCCATCCTAAACACGGTTTAGGGTAAAGAAAATCAGGTTAAGGAATACTCAAGCATGGGGTTGCGACTACTGTCAACAGAATGTTTGGTAGTTAAAGGCTTGTCCATCAGGTGGTTGTCAACAACACTACACCCATCTAGACAACTTGAAATAAATGACATTTACTCCGATCGTTAGAATATGCATTAAGTCATAGTTTTGAAAATAAATGAACATGGTATTAAAGGTGGTAGGTAGAGCAGAGACGCAAGAAATTTAGCAAGACTTAAATAAGATGCTCTTACCTCCTTACTATAGGAAGAAAATAAATGCTCCGGTTTATCCTTCAAGAAGAACTGCTGTCTCGAAAATTAAATTTAAGTTTGATGGAAGTTTAGAAAGGTAGAATCAAGGTTACAACAGCGTGATGTGTATATATATATCACTTGGTTGAACAACAAGAACCGTAGGATCAACTTGATCTCAGCTGTTGGTTATGAAAAGAAAGGAAATGACTGAAGAAGGAGAGAGTGATTGAAATGGTTGCTGCGTCCTTCGGTCATCTTTCATAGCTGACTCTAGGGTAATGATAGGGATGATGAGCATTTAATGCTGCTGTCCCCCCCCCCCAGCAGTGAAGTATTTTTAAAAATAAGATGGGTACTGTAGCTACCCGCGAAACACTCTTTTAAGGGTAGAACAACTCATAACCTCATGAGCTTTACAAAATAATAAAAATAATAAAAAAAAATCTTTTGGACATCACATTGCAGATAAATTTTTTTTTCATAAAAAGAAATATATAATTTCGATATTCACAACTTATAAGAAAATAATTTTCATGAAGAAAATAAGCTAAAATAATTAAATTTCATAACGAAATTTATTTACAAATCCGGGTCTTCACAGTTAGTCTCTGATGAGATAACACTAGTCTCTGATGAGTTAATGTTAGTCTCTGATGAGTTAATATTAGTCTCTGATGACATAAAGTTAGTCTTCGACAGGCTAAGGATAGTCTCTGGTGACATCAGCCTTAGTCTCCGACAGGCTAAGGATAGTCTCTTGCGACGTCAGCCTTAGTCTCTAACAGGCTAAGGATAGTCTCTGGTGACGTCAGCCTTAGTCTCCGACAGGCTAAGGATAGTCTCTGATGACGTCAGCCTTAGTCTCTGATAGGCTAAGTCTAATCCCCGATGACGTCATCCGTAGTCTCTGATGGGTAATGTTTTCCCTGACGGGTAAAATATGCCCTGATAACCATTTTCTAATCTGAATGGTCATCTTTTAAGTATGAATTCTCATGTTATACCAACAATGATGTTTTACAGAACCCTTTTGCAACCAGTATAGTGATTTTAGCTAAGGACCAAGCCAAGTATATACTCATTTCATTTTCTTCCTTATTGAGTACGTAGAATCATTATTTCGATTTACGTAAATGAATGATGTTAAAGCTTATGCATGATGATGATTTCTTTTATGATTAAGTAACGTACGATCATTGATCCGATGTACGTAAAAAGATGTTAATGATTGAGCTATATATTTTTGGGTGATTGCTAACTATTTAAAGTCACTAGCACACCAAAAGATGATGATGATGAGGCAAGGGTGTTGCAGTTGTGAACTTGTATGCAGACCTGAGCAACTTCCATATGGGTATATAGAAAAATCATCGGTAGTCTACTTATCTGTTGAGCATGCCAATGTGTTTGGCAGTCGCTGCTTTTAATTGTTGATCGTGCCAATTTAAATTGAGAAAATGTTTTCAAGAAGATATATTCCATATGGGAAGTTAAAGGGCTGTTGAATGCTTTCACCTGGTATTCTGGCCAATGATGATAGGAAATGAAAGACCGAGGCAAGGCGTCGGTAATCAGACCTTTCGCAGACCAAACGCATTCTGCAAGTGACTACGTATGTCAAATGATGGATCAAACGACCAGGCTGACCAGCTAGGATGAAATTTGATTGTTAAAGGAAGTCAGATAATGATCAGTCTGGTCAGGTGATGCATTATCTGATGAAGAGAGGGCGAATCATGATTTATTGAAAGAGGGTTAACCCTTGATATCACTCGGGTACCCTAAATGATACATGTTTATTGATTATCACGAGGTGTTGGCATTGCTTCGCCCAACCTTGAAGAATATTAAAGCTTTTGAATTATCTGTCCTTCTTACTTACAATCTAAACATTACTATGATGGCCTCGCGTTCCAGTCTCCATCTAAAGGCCATCCAAAGGAGAGATATCAGAAAGCTCTCACTATGCCATTCTCTCTTTTTCTTTATCAGGCGACTCGGCCTTCTTGACATACTCCTGTAAAACATTTCATAACATTCCACATGAGTGTTTACGCTCAGCAAGTATATATTCATAAGTAAGAAGAACAGATAATTCAAAAGCTTTAATATTCTTCGAGGTTGGGTGAAGCAATGCCAACACCTCGTGATAATCAATAAACATGTATCATTTAGGGTACCCGAGTGATATCAAGGGTTAACACTTTTTCAATAAATCATGATTCACCCTCTCTTCATCAGATAATGTATCACCTGACTAGACTGATCATTATCTGACTTCCTTTAACAATCAAATTTCATCCCAGCTAGTCAGCCTGGTCATTTGATCCATCATTTGACATACGTAGTCACTTGCAGAAAGCATTTGGTCTGCGAAAGGTCTGATTACCGACGCCTTGCCTTGGTCTATCATTTCTTATCATCATGGGCCAGAATACCAGGCGAAAGCATTATATAGCCCTTTAACTTCCCATATGGAATATATCTTCTGGAAAACTTTTTCTCATTTTAAATTGGCACGATCAACAATTAAAAGCAGCGACTGCCAAACACATTGGCGTGCTCAACAGATAAAAGTCAACTACCAATGATTTTTCTATATCCCTATATGGAAGTTGCTCAGGTGTGCATACAAGTTCACAACTGCAACACCCTTGCCTCATCATCATCATCTTTTGGTGTGCTAGTGACTTTAAATAACTAGCAATCACCCAAAAACATATAGCTCAATCATTAACATCTTTTCACGTACATCGAATCAATGATCGTACGTTACTTAATCATAAAAGAGATCATCATCATGCATAAGCTTTAACATCATTCATTTACGTAAATCGAAATAATGATTCTACGTAATCAATAAGGAAGAAAATGGAATGAGTATATACTTGGCTTGGTCCTTAGCTAAAATCACTATACTGGTTGCAAAAGGGTTCTGTAAAACATCATTGTTGGTATAACATGAGAATTCATACTTAAAAGATGACCATTCAGATTAGAAAATGGTTATCAGGGCATATTTTACCCGTCAGGGAAAACATTACCCATCAGAGACTACGGATGACGTCATCGGGGATTAGACTTAGCCTGTCAGAGACTAAGGCTGACGTCATCAGAGACTATCCTTAGCCTGTCGGAGACTAAGGCTGACGTCCTCAGAGACTATCCTTAGCCTGTCGGAGACTAAGGCTGACGTCATTAGAGACTAACATTAACTCATCAGAGAGTAGTGTTATCTCGTTAGAGAGTAACATTAGAGCTTGTCTCCGTTTCAATGGAAGGCTTTACAATAACAAACTCAACCTATGATACCTCATAAATATGAATATGTAAAAGAACGCAGCTTTTCTTTCAAAGCTTTATTCTTCCTCGAAAACCTAGTATGCACGACTAATACTCTCGGATGACATGCAAAAAGAAACAATCAGAGGAGAACTTAGGATTCTTACCTCTAGGGTTGACGAAAGAAATCAAAGCCTGCTTGAAAAGAATCGTCTAGAAGAGAGAACTTGAAATTATGTGGAAGAGAAAATCTTTAGAAAATCTTAAGAACTTGTAGGTTTAAAGAAGAACTTTGGAAGAGAAAATCTTTAGAAAAGAGACTGAAATGTTCCTCCGAATGAGGTATTTATGGTAGGCTAAGATTAAGCCTTGGAATAGAATCATTGGTTAATAAAACAACTACTCATTATGATTCTTAGCAACTAAGCATGTGTAATAAGCCTGCTGTCCTTCATGCAAATAAGTCAGCTACTAAAGCAGCTTACTAATCTGATTACTATACGTAGGCAATGATATCATCATACTTAAACTCTTAAGTGAAAGTAATATGCCCTCAAGCCAATTACGTTAGACGTGATGGAGTATTTATTTTGTAATCTTATTCATTTATTAATAAAAGAATTTTTTATTCAAAGGCGTTTATTTATATGTTTAAGTTGTTAAAAATATTAACCCATAGTTTAGAATTATATTTTAGGATCATGATGAGATCATGCTAATGAGATCTAAAATATGTTAACTCAAAACTAAAAATGTTCCTAATCATAGGATCACTAATAAGGGAGTTAGTGAATCCGGAAAGATTAGTACATACTGTGCTTGCTCTTAACTAGAGGATGATTGATCTCATAATCATTTGTGTGATGACATTAAAGCAAGTATGTAGGTGCTTATTAGAGAATAAGTTCACTGAACATGACTCGTTTAAATGAACACGTAATGAAGTTTTACCTGCTTGTCAATAGGAGTTCATCTAGTGATAGTTGTACAAGTGATCCTTAGACTTGAGATCGTTGCGGTTATCTTGTGTACACTAAATTATACTTTGTCATATATTTTAACTCAAGCAGTGTATATAAGTGTATGTTCAGGTATAATAAAGTGCACATGGAGATAAGTGAATGATCAACAAAGGATCTACCGCTTCCAGTAAAAGGAGAGAATGTCTTATGTGATTCCATTAGTGACAACTCGGGAATCTCTGGCCAGAGTGGAATGATAATTAGAATGTGTTTCTAATTGACATTATATTGAGTTATGCATCTATGAATCGGAATGCATATGATTAAATAAAATAAGACTTGACAGTAATTCCATGTCTTATATTTAATCGGGACATTGTGTGGTAGAAGGATTGAATTGTATGGTAACTATTCACTGAATAGGTTCTTTGTGATTAAACGTTGATTTCATATTATCCGGATAGTCATGATATGCTGAGAGGTATCCCTCATGATGTAGAATAAGTATAATTAATATAATTAATTATATTTAATGAATTAAAGTGTTTAATTCGTATAAATAAAATTAGAATAGTTCTAATTTAATTTATTTCTACAACCGGCTTGATATTGAACCTAAAGGGTCATACCATGAAAGGAAAATAATAAATTATGAAGATATTGGGAAATAATAATAATTAAGTAATTTAATTTGTACCATGGTGGAATAAATTAAAAAGCTTAATATTTATAATTTTGTATTTTAGAAATACTAATTATAAATAAATAAGAATTATTCTTATATTATTATTATTTAATAAATAATCCAATTCCTAAGTAGTCTAGGAATTAGATTAAAAAGTAGTGTTATTATTTAATAATAAAGAATCCAATTTCTAAATGGTTTAGGAATTAGATAATGAGGTTTTATTATTATTTAATAAACAACCAATTCCTAAATGGTTTAGGAATTAGTTTAGGGGTTGTCTATATAAGGAGACTTATAATAGATTAAACCTTAATGGTCATAATAATTGGTAGCCTCCATAATTTTTGTCACCAAAATATTGTGAGAGAAATCCAATATTCTTCGTAATCAAAATTCTCTGGTGGATCACCTTTAGAGTACTATACACTTGAGTAGTAAACGTTGGATCTAGTGGAACAATCAAGAACATGGAATAAATTGCAAGACGGATCAAAGGGATCGACTGGAGCGTAAAGGATAAAGATTGCGGTGTTAATTCGTGCGTAAATATTCTACATCAACGTCGTCGAATTTACAACGGTATGATTTTAATCATTCCTCAATTAATAATATCATATATGGTGATTCTTGGGATTGCAGAAAAATTTTAAATTGCTATTTTTCATGCTTCCGCTTTGATATCTATAATTTTCTGCACTAACACTAAGTCCTTCAAGGGACTTAACTACTAAACACAAAACTTCTTAAAGTACTTACGAACGGTACCACACATATAAATATCAATTGCTTATTTTTGCAACCAACATCCAAACAAATATAACCCCTTTAATAAGTCCAAAAATATTTAAAAATATCATATATTATCTATACATATTAATAAGAAAACAAATATAAGTAAATAAATTATTTATAGATAAATAAAATTTTCCAAGTCGTCACATTTTCTATATGTATCGAGTAGAACCAAATAGTAAGATTATTAGATTTGACTCGAATTTAATATAAATGTTACTCGGCTCAATCAATTGATACTCAATATAATTTTAGATAATTATGTTCATTAGAACTCGATACATATTCGATTAAATTTTGATATAAAAATTAATTAATTATTTATTATTCGATAAATGTTTGATAAAAAATCTATTATATTTGAATATTTTCGAATTACTCAGTAATAATACGATAATTAAATTTATTGAGTTCGATCATAAAAATTATGATCGATAAATAGTCAATCGACTCAGTTCCAACTCAATAACGATTTTAATAAATCAAATTCAAGCATAGTCTAATTCACTGGGCTTGGCCTTTACATATCTATCTCTATGAATAACAAAAGTTTCGGCCGACGAAATCTCACAATTTAACTACTATCTCATAAGAAATGAAAAATAGATGATGTTAGATGTTATATATAATAAATTAATTTAATAAGAATTCAAAATTTTGAGACAACGAAAAGTAATCCTGAACAGGTGGCGTATTATGTGCAACTTTTTTGTGTATATATAGCCGCCTTCCCACAACCCATTTCATTCACCTCTCTCTCTCTCTCTCTCTCTCTCTCTCTCTCTCTCCGTGAAAGCAGCCTTTCATCCCCAGTTTTTCTCCCTATAGCTTTATACCTATATCTATAGATCAACAAGTAGCAGAAAGGGTTTACTGTTTCAGCTATATATGTCTCTAGATAATTTTTTTTGTTATGACAATATCAATTAATAGATCAAATTTAGGATTAGGGTTTCATTGTTCTGAGTTTATGTGCCATAATCCTGCCACACAAGCAGCCACGTGGCCATGGAAATCGATTAAAGTCATAATTTGCAGCTGTGGCATCACCAAGATTCACATAGTATTAGATCTGTCAAAGGTTTAAAATATATATATGAGAATCTTGATGATGCTGCATCGGCAACCAATGACTATATATATACAGAGATAATTATCCAGTTTGCCGTTTAATTACCCTCCTAATTCATCAACAAGGTAAGATCCTCTTTCTGATTCTCAATTTTAATTAATTTGAAGCTTAATTAATTAATTGTTTGTCAATAATTTAATATAATAAATGTAGATCTAATGACTGAACGATTTTTCCTCTTTGATATTTGGATAATTTGAATTTTTTTTCTTTTTGTACATGTACATAGTTGTTAATTTATTGATTAGGAAGAAGCATTTTTAGTTTCGGTTATTTATTTACGTGTTGTCTCATTCTAGATGAAGATCTAGCTCGATCTAGATTTAAAACCTATGGGTACTACTTTTCTGTGGGTTGTTTTCCATAGATAATTTTCGTTGTTTTTTTGGGACTTAGATATAAAACAAAAGACATCTTATACACGGGCAGATTTACATCTATTTTCAAAAGACTTGTAAATTATGGCGTTTTATGGATTGTTATTTTTTGAATAAATTTAAAATCTTAATTTGAGAATAAACAATTCTTATCGTATTATCGTTTGCGAGAATAAGTGTGAATTTCGCTATACAATTATATTTATTAAAAAACAAAAACCACTACCAAGATAATCCGACATTAGTTAGTATTCACTCGGTTTCAAAATTTGAGATACATATTTTATTTTTTTTTGTTGTTCTAAAATTAGAGATATATTTATATTTTTGAACTATAAAATGTATTGGAGTTTCTTAAATATTATTCCACAATTTCACTAATTCAATTAACTTAACTATATCCATTATTTTGTGATGTTTGCTATAATTTTTACTACTGTTAAACAACATAAACATAATAATAGGATATATATTTAAAATATAAAAATTGTCTCTAAAAACTGTTATTTTAAAAATGTATTTCTAATTTTGGATCGTAGGGAGTAATACAACAACTTACATTTAAAAACTTTCACTAACAAGGTAATCCAAAGTGCTTGTGAATCTGCTCCGAACTGAATTCGCGTTTTATGTTTTTTTTTTTTTTTCAATGGAAGAGACTTGAGAATCAAAAATCTGAAATCTCTTGTAGTTTCAGTATGAACTATAAGACCTTTAATAGTTCAGGAAACTCCTATAAACTATATACTCTCGTTAATGCATCATATCCTCAAATTAATTGGTGTACGTCTAAATCCAAAAAACTCCTCCAATGATTTCAAAAACTATATATATATATACATACATACATTTTTCTGGTACTCTTTCATCCTTTTTTGTTTCTTGTTAGTCGCTTTATGTATTTTAAACACCTTTTCGAAGACAGTAATAGGTTTATTGATGCTTGTAAATATATTTTTCTTTCAATCACAAGGTAAATATGGAACAACACAAATTAATTTTTATTTTTTGTTTGGCTAAACAATTTAAAACGAAATGGTTATATAAGGCAAGTGGTTGATAGAATGATATACATTGCTTGGTTATATCTAGTACTGAACCATGGCCCTTATGCTTGAACCATGGCCATTATGCTTGGTTATACTTTGTGGCCTGCCTATTTTAATAGTACGTACTCTTTTATCATTGCACATGGTCATACATGCAAGTGTATTTTTTGTTTTATCTTTGGTTGATAAATTAAGTTGCTAGCTACTAGTTAAATATATATAAAATTGTTCATAGTTTTGCTAACTATATGATATTGAAATTAATGTAAAAATCTGGAGATCCTAGTTACCTTTCAACTTTTAGACTACATGGATATAACAAACAGCTGTTATATCAATCTACCTATATTTAGTGGACAAAACTAGTAACTATATATTTTACATCAAATGTCCAACTCAATATAACTATAATGATACATAGTGATTGAAGAAGTCCCTTAATAGGTGGCATACATATATATATATATATATATATATATATATATATATTTTGTGTTACTTTTCTGCTTGTATAAATATAGCAGCTTTCCCACAAACTGTACCAGAGCTTGGTCCAGCTGATCTGGGCAATTAATTTTATTTTTTATTCTTCTTTTCCTTTTGAAGTTCCAAGCTTTAGTAAAATTATCTATACAGTGAAGAACATCATACACACTGTTATAAAAGTTTCTGCTTGAGTCCAACTAATCTTGTCTAACTCTCACTAATCTTTCGATCGATCGACTAGCTTTTAGGTAGTCTTTTACCGCCTAACATCATTTTGAACAATGACTATAGTATTTTAAAAGTCTCTACTTGGATCCAGTGAATCTCGCGTAACTCTAAATAAAGGGAGTTACCAAGTCAAGAATTAACTTTGATTAACTTCCACTCTCCACATATGTTTTAGTTTACTGCTCGCCATAATTTTAAGAACTCTCTCCGTTGCACACAAAAAATATTATATTTGGAAATGAATTTTATTTCACCAAAATAGTTATATTTGCATTACTTATTCATTGTAATGGTATACTTTTCAAATTTTGCCATTGCAATATTCTTATCTTTTCATTAATCGAAGTTGCTATTTGAACATTTAATTTCTTAATTAAACATGTAATATTAATATCCGTCAAAAACTCAAAACTTAAATTATTATTATTATTATTATTATTTTTTTTTTGCAACGAGGGAGTAATAAATATGTGTGTCCCCCCGTATGCGCGCTTGCGATGATCTTCAATATACATATAAATTATATGTGAGTGTGTGTATATATGTCCGTGAGACATTAATTGTCTTCAGCCCTAACAAATAGTGGAAGGTTTGCTAGCCATCACTAAATGATTACTCTAGACCCTTAAAGGTGAGGATATTAATTACATCTTCAAACCCTAATTATGTTCTAGGGACTAAATTTGAGTACTGGGGTTTTTCCAATTAACTTTTGACGTTAAAAAGTCTAATTATTTTTCATTATTTGGGAGTCAAATGAACATCTTCAAGTTTTATATATGTTCATATTTTAGGCTGCAAAGTTTTGAGTTTGCGGTTAATTAAGCTGGCTTAGAGTTTTCTGGTTTTTGTACATATTTCGCTTTCTGGAATCTTGTAAATGAAAAAACAAAACTAGTAAGTAAATTTGCGTTTAGCTGCAATCATATATATTATTGTGAATTCATTTTTCAATGACAAAGCAGAATGGTGAAGGTAGAATAATTTTTGCAGTACTATATATATAAGCCATTTTCCGATTGTATGGTAGGTGATGGTCATGAGTACATTGGTACGCCTAAAATCTTTTCAGAATTATATATGCACTTAGCTTGATTTGTTTCAAAAAAAAAAAAATTAACATTTGTATAATTTTTTTCATTATAATGCTATATTTTTAAAATTTTTTGGTATTACAATTTTCTTACCTTAACTGTGACATTCATAACAAATTTTGTAAAAAAATTTATTATTTGTACAAATAATTTTCAATCAAATATACAATATTAATATTTATCAAAAAGCTAAATGTAGTTTTTTTTTTTTCTAGAACAAAGGGAGTATCATATGTGTAAAAATCTTCTTATATAGATTCAATTTTATTAAGACATCTAAGAGGATTTCGGTTTGTAATAAATTTTAATTCTCATCGATCTTGTCCTTTATTTCATTTAAATTTTACTATTTTTGTGGATATATCCTTTATTAACAAAAATAAGTAAGTTACGCGTAAGATCTTAATAACTTACCTCGGAACCGAATACAACTATATATGGGATGTTTCACTTTATTCAGAACTTCAAATAAATAAACTAGCTAGTTTTATGGTCCGCGCGATTCTGTTTTATATAGTTAAAATTTTGTATAAAATAATTTAAAATTAAAATATACGGATATCGAATTATTAATTTCTAAAAGTATTCATTAAATTAATAATTTTGAATATTGGTTGTCATTGAAAATTATTGCTCGTCGTCGATCAGTAATTCTTTTATTTATATATTAAAGTATCAGTAAAAACATAAGTATATAAACGTAATATCACCATTGTTTTCTTTCACAAAAGTAATAATTAATTATTATTCTTTTTTCAAAAGTTTAGTAAATAGTAATAGTATTTGGCTTGTTGATTTAGTTAGCTAGTTATTCTTTAATACTTTTTGTTAGTGCAATATAAGCACAAGTGTTTGTAGAAGGAGGATGAATACAAACACCTGAAACTTTTCGCTCTTCAAAACTTATAAGACTTACTGGAAAACAGTTGTAACAAACAGAAAAACTATAAGAAATGAACACACGGATTCAAGTTAAAATAGTTATATTAAAACTTGAGTTTTTTCTGGAAATCTGTAAAATCACAAATGTGATTTACAGCTACAAATTCTGTGAATAAAGTTCACAGCTTCTCACACTCACTAGCTTCTAATTTTATTTGAAATATCTCTCTCAAGATCTATTACAAACCTTCTCTCTAGTGTATGTGTGCTTCAATACTTGTTTGATCTGTTGGATAGATTCAATGTGAAGACCCCGATTTGTAAATAAATTTCGTGATGAAATCTAATTGTCTTTGCTATTATTTTTGTTATTATTATGAAAATTATTTTCTTATAAGTTGTGAATATTGAAATTATTTTCTTATTATGAAAAATTTATCTGCAATGTGATGTCCAAAAGATTTATTTTCTAAATGATTTTGTAAAGCTTATGAGGATTATAAGTTGTTCTACCTTTAAAGGAGTGTTTTGGCATGAATGCTTCGGGTAGCTACAGTACCCGTTTTTTTTTAATACTGCACTGCTGGGAGGGGGGGAAACAGCAGCATTAAATGCTCATCATCCCTATCATACCTTAGAGTCAGCTATGAAAGATGACCGATGGACAGCAGCCGTTCTTTCCTTCTTCAGTCATTTCCTTTCTTTTCATAGCCAACAGCTGAGATCAAGTTGATCCTACGGTTCTTGTTGTTCAACCAAGTGATATATATACACATCACGCTGTTGTAACCTTGATTCTACCTTTCCAAACTTCCATCAAACTTAAATATAATTTTCGAGACAGCAGTTCTTCTTGAAGGATAAACCGAAGCATTTATTTTCTTCCTACAGTAAGGAGGTAAGAGCATCTTATTTAAGTCTTGCTAAATTTCTTGCGTCTCTGCTCTACCTACCACCTTTAATACCATGTTCATTTATTCTCAAAAGTATGACTTAATGCATATTCTAACGATCGGAGTAAATGTCATTTATTTCAAGTTGTCCAGTTGGGTGTAGTGTTGTTGACAACCACCTGATGGACAAACCTTTAACTACCAAACATTCTGTTGACAGTAGTCGCAACCCCATGCTTGAATATTCTTTAACCTGATTTTCTTTACCCTAAACCGTGTTTAGGATGGCATGCAGACCAAAAGAAATGTTATGTATCACTGAGAGAATGATGAGTTTTGACCTAAGTGTGGATATGGTTGAGGGCACCACACATGGAGGAATAAGGAAGACGACCCTGTGTCTGAGACAGACTTTAACTTAGTCTCTGATGGGTTTGGTATAATCCCCGATGAGTTATTAATCCCTGATGCGTATAATCCCCGATGGGTTGATAATCCCCGATGGGTTGATAATCCCCGA
>CM025784.1:12339059-12410632 GCA_014636745.2 Centella asiatica | reverse complement strand
TTGATAATCCCCGATGGGTTGATAATCCCCGATGGGTTGTTAATCCCCGATGGGTTGATAATCCCCGATGGGTTAATAATCCCCGAAGGACTGATAATCCCCGATGGGTTACTAGTCTCCAGTGAGTTAAAGCATAGTACTTCCCTGATGCGCAGTTTGTTTTAAAAACTATAAAATGCTATTTTCTTAAATTATTTTAAGATGTTTGAATTGATTTCTTAACCTCAATAGTTTTATATCAGATTGAGACGTTAAAAGTTAAGGACATCACATGTGCATTTCTCCCTCATATTTTAAACCCAGATAATAAATTCATTTTTTGTGATATGTATATTCTTACAGAATTTTCCACTCGCGAGTAAATTAAATTGGTAGTGAGCAAAGGACTGAGGCAAGTATATTCACAATCTCATACTCATTTCAGTTTAACGCATTATCATTTGTTCCGATATGCGTAGAAGGTTAGATTTACACTTTAATTGTTCTGATGCATGAGCATGCTATGCTTTTGATTCTGCTAGCATGATATGAATGATGATGCATGGATATAAATGAGCTTTGAATTTCAGCTATGTTTTCAATCTTATATCTGTGCAATGAGAATGTGAATGATGCCCCTTATGGGGGTTATGCCACATGGCTGGCAAGAGGAAAGGAAAGGTGCTGATGTGTTCTTCACCTGACCAAGAGGAAATGCTATTTGACTACGTAGTCACTCAGAGGGATCATGCGGTCCAGCCTGGCCAGCTGTGTACTGTATGGTTAGCAGATCCACGGGTGTAGCCCCCGTTGGATATTTGAGAATGTTATGATCAGGTGTATACCTGACTTTCTGCAAGGGGGGATCACAAGTTGTATATCATCAGTGAATCCTCAAAGATTTTGAAGGTTTCCGAGGACTTGGTACTGCTTCACCAAGCCTCACAAACAGAATTTGAATTTCTCTCCTTTGATTCCAGATGAAATTCGTTGAATTATTCATATTTGCCTCTACGTGTATATACTTGCTGGGTGTAAAACGCTCACCCATGTTGAATGTTAATGATTTGCAGGACAGAAAGCTAAAGCTGAACCCTCTGACAAGGGGAAAGCAAAGATGATAAGCTGCTAAGTGTTTATCTTTTTGATAGAACTGATGAAGGAAAGAAAGAAATGAATAAAGGAAAGAAGGAAGACGTTTGAAGAGTCGATGAGATTTATTTTGTTATTAGGAAATGATGTAATAGCTTCCGCTGTAATTACTAAATTCTTGGGTTGTAATAACTCTTAAATGCTGTTTTTATTCAGTGTTTATTTGGGAATGGATGAATGGTTATCTTTACCTTCTTATGATGATGCCCTAGTCCGGTATGGGATTATGGGGTCGTCACATTCAATCTCTGTTATGTTTGTAATGAGAGCTCCGTTGCTTATATATAAATCAGTAGGATGAAATCACGTGCTTGAGACGTGGTGCTCTTCTCAACTTACCTGCAAGTATGTCACATCGAAACTTTATGTGTTAGACAGCTGCATGCTTTGTTGCTACTTTTCTTCCCCTGATCTATGTGCATTTAATGCGTGAGAGTTCTCATTGGACCATAAACAAACTTCAAGAAATATCTTTCCAGTTGATATTTCTTGCTTCTGTAACACGTTACGTTGATTTCCGTGTAAGAACTGATGACGGGTGTATGCTGTCACAACGATCCACTGATTGCCAGCCCTGACAGACTTTGATCAGTGCTTCTGGATCACCTGATGCTTATTGACTGGATCAGGGCTTCAACCTTCACTTGAGTTTCACTCAGTGCTTCTTGATCCTGATGGTTATGACTGACGACATTCACTGATGGCTTCCACTGATGTCATGTTGGTCATTTTCCCTGACGGGTTACCCTAATTGGTTTGCCTGACAATGACATATCCTGAAGTGTTTCCCTGATGAGTTGGTCTGCCTTCATCATACCTTGATGGGTTCCCCTGCTAGGTTCCCCTGATGGGTTTCCCTGATGGGTTCCCCCTGATGGGTTCCCCTTATGGGTTCCCCCTTATGGGTTCCCCCTTATGGGACTTAATCAACGTAACTTTGATTAGAATTTCTGATGTGCGGAATACTTTGACTGTTTACAAATAGCATCAGACATTCTTCTTCACTTTATCAAGTCCTTTGAATGTTTCTGTTTTCTGACTTGTCTTGTGAAGTTATTAACCATCCACTGATGAATAAGTGTATCATCAGTGGGTGCAAAACTTGTGCTGATCTTAAGGTTTATAAAATACCTTAAGTATTTACAGTTGCACAATTTATTACATAATCATCATCATCATTTATCTCTAACAATCTCCCCCTATTTATGTTTATCAATTTGATAAACATAAATCCTTAGATGCACAGATGATGATGTCAAAACCAATACTAAATACATGAAAGAATTTTGAATGAATTAACAAAAGAATTTTTGTACAAGTATAACCTACATCTATTACAAAAAGAATGTTGTATTTAGACATCAGAATCCCTTTTCCTTTTTGCTGAGACAAAGGGCAATGGATGACTTGATTCAATAGGTTGAGAGTCACTTCCAAGGCCTTGTCTTCTTTGTTCTGGGTTTTGATCAGGAATTCTGAGTTTGTTGTCTACTGCTCCTGTCTCCAGCTGCTCTAGTTCCTTCTGAAGAAGCTTTCTGAAGTTGACTATGTTGACATTTCTACTTGTTTCCAAAGCTTTAAGGACTGTCTTGATTTCTTGAATGTTGGCTGCAGCAAGTTGTGACCAGTAAAAGGTAATGATCTCCCCCTTTTTATTTTTGAATTGTACTCCCATGGGGCTGGTGATCATTTTAGGATAGACTTTGAATCCCTTTACTGGTGGCACATCCCTTACTGCAGTGTTCCTATCATCAGCTCTGGTTTCTTCGATCTCTTTCAGTACTCTTTGAATCAGCAGGACTCTGAATTTGATGGCATGTTCGTTCTTATGATTTGCAATTTGACTCAGAACATGCATCGCTTCCTCCAGGTTTAGGCCATCAACTTCTTTAATCCTTATACTTTTCTCCTGCCCATCACTGGATTTATAAAATAACTTTAGTGGACTTTCCAATGCTGTGGGCAGGCTCCTTTCATTATTGATGGCACTCCTTAGCCTGTCGATTATCCCCCTTAAGTCTTTATTAGCCTGTGAGGATCTTGGAATCAGGTTTAGAACCAGTCCTAATTGCTCAGCAGCCATTCTCCTGAACCAGTCCATTGCCATATTGAATTTTGATCCATTCTTCAATTGAACTGTAATTAGCTGATCCCTTCTATTGTTGAACCTGACATCTATGCTTTTTATTGAGAACATAAATGTCAGGTTTTTGCGCCTTTCTTCTCTGAGAAATTCAGCTAGAGTGGGTGGACCATATTCTTTGGTAACAGGAGAAGGTGCTTTGTCCTTGGCTTCATCTGACTTCTTTGTAGTGATATCAGGGTCTTTAGATTTATCTTGATTTTTATCCCCTGATGCACTTTTAGGGTTCTGTAATCTTCTAGGCTGAGCTTTCCTGGAGGTCCTAATGCCTGACATTCTTCTTCTTCTTCATTTCTTCCTCCTGTTCCCTTGCCATTTCCCTCTCCTCTTCTTCTTGAAGTTGCTGTGCAAAGATTGCATCAGCTTCTACTAGCTTTTTATCTTGAGGGTAGACCAGCTCCATTTTCCCATCAATTATAACTTCAACAGGTGTTGGAAAGTGGGCTATCTTCATGGCGTCTCCAAGTAGCTTAGGCCCTGATTGAGTGTTGGATATCTTCTTGGGTTCCTCAATCAGGATGCCTTTGCCTTTGTCCTTGGGTTTTGGAGCAGGAACAGGAGTAGTCACATCCCCTGATAGTTGACTTGATTTCTCAGCAACATCCCCTGACGACTGCTTGGTTGAATTCTCCCCCTTTTTGACAGCATCATCAGTGGGAATTGAGAGTCGGGATGTGACTTGAAGAAGTTGTTGCATAGTGTCAGCCATGGATTGTTGCAGAGTGTCCATGTTGTTCGTTTGAGTAGAAAGATCAGCAAGCTTGTGGTCAACATTGTCAACTTATTTCTTCATCCGGAGTAGAGTCTGGCTGGTGTCCAAAGAGTCGACAACTTGCTGTATATTTTGTAACTTTGTGGAAAAATGTGTATACAATTTTTGGTTTTCTATATCTATTGACTGACCAATCATGATCTGTGACTTTAACACTTTGATCAAGACTGGATCAGTGTCCTAGCTAACTCTTGCTTCAATAACTGTACAGTATCAGACATTTGGTTCTGTCGAAAGTATAAATCAACTCCAATGAACTGGGAAAAATCATCTTGTGGAAAATCATCTTCATCACTTGCAGAGGAAGAAGTAATATTTACAGTATCTGTGTTTTCTCTCTGTTCTTTATTTACAAGGATCTCATCCTTATCTCTCTCATCCTCTCCTTTTTCTTTGCCATCTAAGGCATCACTCAAATTCTCTCCTTTTTCTTTGCCTACTAAGGCAGTACTCTCTTGCTTTCCTTTTGCCAAAGTCCTCTCAAAGGTTTGACTTTGCCTCTCTGCACTAATTATTTTCTCACTCTCACTCAAAATTGTCCTAGAGGGGCTCCTATGGGCTTGGAAATCATCAACTGTGACCAGTTCAAGTGAAGTATTTACAGGTTCTGGTTCGACAGTTGTGATAGGAGAAGGAGAAGAAGTAAATTGGGTATGTATAATTGGAGAAGTATAGGTTTCTATAGAGGAAGTATATACAATTGGGAGTACATAAAGAGTTATGGCTGTAGTATGTACAGTGGAATTTATGTCCCCTGCTTGATCACTAGTGTTTGTATCAAATAAAAATGAGTCAACCATGTGAGAATAATGATTGTCAAACACTGTGTCAGAGAGTGTTGGCTCCTCCACGAATTAAGAATGTGGAGAATCTGATTGTATGGCACTTAATGTTTGTGTCATTATATCTGAAGAAATATGAGGAACAGAGAAAGAAGGAAGTGGTGTAGATGGGAGTGTTGGCTGAATCACTGAACGAGGAGGTGATTCATCAAAAGATGCTGTAGAAGAATGCTTATGACTCATGCTGATCTTATTGAGAAGCTTCTGAGCTACAACATCTTGAGTGGTGTGTGCACTCACTGTGTCAAATTTCTGCAAGTGGCTCTCAGAGACCCTGATGGTAGGTTCATCAGTGTCTATGGTCAGTGTATATGCCTCACTCAATTGTGTCCTTGGTTGAGGACTATTTTCAATAACTAATCCCTTTTGAGAGGAACTAGTTAGAAATATGTTTAATTCCTTATCAAAGGCTATATCCCGTTGAGAGGATACGCCCTGGTCAGGTTGTTGGGTAACACTCATGGCTCCCATCTTCTTCTTTAATCTCCTCTTATAGCCAATCACTCTCTCTCTTTGCTCCCCCTCAGTTGTTATGGTAACTTCACTGGGTTTTCTTTTAATCCCAACAGTCTTTTGGGAGACTGTGGGTTGGGCTGTCGAGAGTGGTTGTGAAGAAATTGGTTGTTCTACTTGGGTAGGCAGAGAGGTGGTTGTTTTCTCTGCCATAGTAGATGAAGGTGAAGAAAGTACAGTGTTAGAAATAGAAGGTGTAGAATTTACTACCTGTATCATATGCGCTGGGAGAGCAAATGATTCAGTTGTATATGATTTCTTCAGTATTTCTGCAAACAATTTCTTTGTTTGCTTGTATGTCTGTACAGGTATATCAATCTCAAAAGAAAAATTAGTAATTTGATCTTTAATAATCATTTACAAAAATCTAGCATAATATATTTCAGATTTCCTATTATTAACATTACCTAATTTATTTACTAGATCATCAAAAATTATTTTTCCTATATTTATATTTACATTTTTAATTATTGCGTATGCTATTTTTAATGTTAAAGAGGTAATTACCTCAAAGTTAGAACACTTACCTGGGAACACTTTGGTGATAGTGTCAAAGAGATAAGAAATCTCCCTCTTCACATTCACCCTCTTGAGATCCTTGAACTTTAACATTGCATTGGAAGCAGCGTTATAGCGCAGTTCCCTCAAGAAATCTAGTAGCTCGGCATCACTGGGTACATCCACCAGTTCTTGAGCAGGTAGCCCCAAAACAGAGTTAAGTCTGGAAGGAGTTATTTTCCCTTTCTCAGACGAAACATTGAATGAGATACCCTTGACCACATCCGGCTTGGTGGTGGAGTACATAAACTTAGCACTGGTCCACAGTTGTGACAGTGCCTCCCCCGACATTTCTTCATCGGTAAAGATGGCTTTACTATACTCAGAGTTGAGCAGATAGTTCATCATCGGTTTAAAGCAATCACTTACCTCATCAATGTTTGAGAAACCCACAAAGTTTGTGGATGGAACTGTCAAGTTCCTCTGGATTTGTTGACGTGCCATGGATGCTTTGAAGATTTGAAGTTCTAGGGTTTCTGTAAAGTCGAGAGAAAAGGAACTCTTGCAAATATCAGGTTTAGATTAAATGTTTGAGGGTTTCAAAAAGTAGGAGAGATAGAGTATTAATACCCGCCTAAAGACGTTTGAAAACTTCTCCTGAAAACATGCTATCAGGGAGTCAGTTCAGTTTCTGTGATGACACGTCATCAGTGAGAGAAGAACTTACTGATGAGCTGTCATCACATAACTGACCTAGAATCTCGATGCAATAAAAAAATTTTAAAACTTTACCCTTAAAATATACTGAAGTATACACCCTGACCCTGATGCACAAGACGGACACCCTGACCCTGACACACAGGTCAAATACCTTGACCCTGACCCTGTTGAGCGATCCAGACACCCTGACCCTGACGAGCGAGCCGGGTACCCTGACCCTGATGCGTCCTTAAGGAAGCCCTGATCCTGATGCATCAGTCCAAAACAAAATGCAGAATATACAAGTATATACATATTTACAATTTGAGCACATATAACCACATATCAATTGATTTCATCAAGAACTTATGAAATGAGTTAGAAATACCAAATCTTATGAGTTTGACTCTGACCCTGACGCATAATTCACCATTCCCAGCTCTCCAACAAGATTTGAGAATGTGGCTTCATCAAGAGCTTTGGTGAATATGTCTGCCAACTGCTGATTTGAAGGTACAAACTGTAGTTCAATATTCCCATTCATAACATGTTCCCTGATAAAATGATATCTGATTTCTATGTGCTTAGTTCTGGAATGTTGTACTGGATTTTCAACAATGGCAATGGCACTAGTGTTATCACACCTTATTGGAATCTTGGAATAGTTCAGACCATAATCCATTACCTGATTTTTCATCCATAGAATTTGTGCACAGCAACTTCCAGCTGCAATGTATTCAGCTTCAGTAGTAGATGTAGAAATAGAATGCTGCTTTTTGCTGAACCAAGATACAAGCCTTCCTCCCAGAAACTGACAGCTTCCTGTTGTACTCTTTATGTCAATCCTGCATCCTCCAAAGTTAGCATCAGAATATCCTAGTAATTCAAATCCAGACTCCTTTGGATACCAAAGTCCCAACTCTGTAGTGCCCTTGATATATCTCAAGATCCTTTTCACTGCAATGAGATGAGATTCCTTTGGGTCAGCTTGATATCTTGCACAAAGACATGTTGCAAACATTATGTCTGGCCTGCTTGCTGTCAGATATAGCATTGATCCAATCATTCCCCTGTAAGTCTTCAAATCAACTTTCTTTCCATTCTTATCAGGGTCAATCTTGGTTGTAGTGGCCATTGGTGTCTTTGCTACTTTTGAATCCTCCATATCAAATTTCTTGAGAAGTTCTTTGGCATATTTTGTCTAATGAATGTAGATTCCATTAGAGTCTTGTTTAACTTGTAATCCCAAGAAGTAAGATAATTCACCCATCAAGCTCATTTCATATTTGCTTTGCATGAGTTTGGAGAACTTTTCACACAGTCTTGTGTCAATGGATCCAAAAATTATATCATCAACATAGATTTGAACCAAAATCAGATGACCTTGATGTTGTCTGAAGAACAAGGTTTTGTCAATGATACCTCTTGAAAATTTGTTTTCCACTAGAAACTTTGACAGTGTATCATACCAAGCTTTAGGTGCTTGCTTCAGTCCATAAAGTGCCTTTTACAGTTTGTAGACATGATTTGGAAATTTTGCGCATTCAAATCCTGGAGGTTGTTGGACATACACCTCCTGTTCCAATTTCCCATTTAGAAAAGCATTTTTCACATCCATTTGATATACTTTAAAATTTAAATGTGCTGCATAGGCTAAGAAAATTCTTATAGCCTCAAGTCTGGCTATTGGTGCAAAGGTTTCATCAAAATCAATCCCTTCTTCTTGAAGATATCCTTTTGCAACCAGTCTTGCTTTGTTTCTTACAACAATGCCAGCTTCATCCATCTTATTTCTGAATACCCACTTAGTACCTATTATGATCCTATCTTTGGGCTTAGGTACAAGCTTCCATACTTGATTCCTTTCAAATTGATTTAGCTCTTCCTGCATTGCCAAGATCCAGTCTGCATCTTGAATAGCTTCTTCAAACTTCTTTGGTTCAATTTGAGAAAGAAAACAAGCATATAGGCATTCATTAGATGTTGCTTTCCTAGTCTGCACACTTTTGCTTGGGTCACCAATAATCAGATTTGTTGTGTGACTTCTGGCCCATTTGGGATTGGAGATGTGTCTTGATGATCTTGCTTAACTATCATCTCCTCCCCCTAAGCCTGTGCTACCAGCTACTGAAAACTCTCCCCCTGAATTAGTGGAAAATTCAAGGTTCAAGTTATCCCCTGATGGTGCATGTCTTGATGAATGATCCCCTGATGAAGTATCCCCTGATCTGTTGTCCAGGAGATTAACTCTATCTGCTGAAGGGGATTCTAAATTGTTTGGATTAACATCAGGAATTGGTAAATTCTCCATTTGTTTGCACTCATCGGCTTCATTCTCTTGATAATCAATATCATCTTCATTTTCAAACCTGAGTTCTTCATGAAAACCAGGGTCTTCAAGCCCAGAAATTTCTTGATCATCAAAAGCTACATTTATAGACTCCATTACCACATGAAGTCTTTTGTTGTAAACCCTGAAGGCCTTGGATGACAGAGAATAACCTAGAAAAATTGCTTCATCAGCTTTTGAATCAAATTTTCCTAAGTTCTCACCAAAATTCCTCAGAACAAAACATTTGCATCCAAAAACATGGAGGAACTTGATACTTGGCTTTCTTCCTGTCATTAGCTCATATGGTGTCTTGTTGTGAGCCTTGTTGATTAGTTATCTATTCTGAGTAAAGCATGCAGTGGATATTGCTTCAGCCCAAAAATAGGTGGGAATCTTTGCCTCTGCTAGCATTGACCTAGCAGCTTCTATCAGGGTTCTATTTTTCCTTTCCACTACACCATTCTGTTGAGGAGTCCTTGGAGCAGAAAATGTATGATTTATGCCTTTCTCCACACAAAATCCCTCAACAGCTGCATTCTTGAATTCAGTTCCATTATCAGTTCTCAACATCCTAACCACTGACCCTGATTCTGTTTCCACCTTCTTGATGTGATCAATAATTTGTTGAGATACTTCTGATTTAGCATGCTGAAACTTTACCCAAGTGTATCTGGTGTAGTCATCCACAATGACCGTTGCAAATCTTTTCTTTGACACTGACATTATGTTGACAGGGCCAAAGAGATCCATATGTAACAATTGAATTGGGTCTTTGATCATAGTGGCTTCCTTGCTGACAAAGGATGATTTCCTTTGCTTCCCTTGTTAACAGGCTGAACATAATCCTTCTTGGATAAACTCCATTTGGGGTAGTCCAGTTACCAACTCTCTCTTCACTAGATCATTAATTGACTTAAAGTTCAGGTGAGAGAGCTTCTTGTGCCATAGTTTGCTTTCATCAGGAGTTGCCTTGCTATAAAAACATGATTCTCCACTTACTGAGTTAAAATCAGCAACATAGAGATCTCCTTTCCTTATCCCTGACAAAACCAGCTTCCCATCACTTTCATTTGAGATTAGGCACTGATCTCCTTTGAAGGAAGTGATGAATCCTTTGTCACTTAGTTGACTTATGCTTAGCAAATTGTGCTTAAGCCCATCAACCAGTGCTACATTTTCAAATGAGACATTCCCACTTGCTGCTTTGCCATAACCAAGAGTTAGTCCTTTGCTGTTATCACCAAATGAAATTACTGGACCAGCCTTTTCTTGGAATTTTGTGAGCAAGGCTTTGTTTCCTGTCATGTGCCTTGAGCAGCCACTATCTAGAAACCAGATTTGACTGCTTTTGACCTTTCCCTGCACACAAGAAAACATTTAAATAGTTTTTGGTACCCAGTGTGTTTTGGGTCCTTTAGGTTTAGTCACAATAATAGATAATACAGCCTTTTCTTTATCAGTGACTTTTGGTTTTGGCAAACTTAAAACTTTCTCCTTTTTAGGAGCTTCAATATATGCTTTTGATCTCTTAACAGTTATCTTGCCTTCTTTCTTGGAGGAGCAGGCATTAACAGTTGGTAAATCATTAGCATATAAAATTGTGCCAGTCAAAATTTGTGGTTTTACTTTGCATTGAAAAGATAAATGTTTACAGTTACCACAATTCCAGCACACTTTTGTAGGGGCTTCATGACTAGAAGAATAATTACTAGTTTTATTAACACCTAGCTTACCATTTCTATTCTTCCTGCTTTCCCCTGATAGGCCTTTTTCCCTTGACGGGCTACAACGGCCTGATGCACTCTTTCTCCCTAACGACTGTGTATCCACTGATGCACAGTCTTGTTCTTTCATAACTGGAGGGTTGAGCGTTTTGGCAAGAATAATTTTCTTGCCTCTCCCACCACTAGTGGATGCTTCATCTACTGGGAAGACATTCCCAGATTCTAGCTTTGCTGCTGCCTTAACAAACTTGATAGTTTGAGATGGCCTTTTTCCAGAGCTAGCTGCCATCTCAACCTCAATGGGAAATTTCTGCATTTGAGTCTCTTCATAGCCCAAACCAGATTTTGGATCAGATTTTTGACTTTTCAAACGATCCTCCAGTTTCCTGCTTGACTCATTCCATCTCTTAATGACTTCCCTTTCTTGACTAAGAAGATTTGATGTCCATTCCTCTCTTTTAATAGCACAGTCGAAAAGATTTTTAGTCGTTGAGAGTTTTTTTTCAAGACTCTCAAGTCTGGAGTTTTCTGATTCTAAAAGAGTGTTCCTAGCAGATAACTGTTCATTTATTTTCTGCACTCTCTCAGTTTCAGCTACAACACTCCTCAAGGTGTCATAGAGATCCTTTATCTCACAGGCTATTTCCTTAACAGTTTTAACACAATCAGTTTTAGACATGTTAGAGGAAATTTCGAGGCTTACCTGTGAGCTGCTACTGTCAGTGGATGAGGCCATAAGGGCTAGGTTGACATACTCTTCATTTTCTTCCTCATCAGAGTCAGCCCAGTCCTTTCCCTCTGCTATATATGCTTTTCCCTTCTTGTTTGCATTAAGAAGGTCAAAGTATTTTTTCTTGTAATCCACAACAGCTTCTTTGTCTCTGTATTCACCATCTTTTGTGGCCTTGCGGCACTCATTTGCAAAGTGACCCATCTCATTACATTTGTAGCACTTTATTCTTGATTTGTCAATAAAGTTTTTAGTGCTACTGGGTTTCCTTGCTGAAAATCTTTTAGATCCCGAAGGCTTTTGGAATTTCAGCTTGGAAAACCTTTTTGCAAGAAAGGTCATGGTTTCATCCAGCTCCTCTAACTCTTCTGGAGTATATTCTTCCTCCTTGAAGTCAGCTTCTTTGTCCCCTTCTATGTCAGCATCTTCTAGTTGCTGCTTCATCAAGACACTTGGCCTTGCTTCTTGTTTGTCCTTTGTGGCAGCCATCAGGGCTATAGATTTAAGCTTTCTAGCATCCCCTAACATTTCAAATCTTTGTAGAACCTCAAGTTCATATGTCTTTAGGGTGCCATAAAGCCTATCCAAGTCTAGAAGATTCATGTCCTTGGATTCCCTGATGGCTGAAGTTTTAGGATCCCATAATATGGGAAGGGCTCTCATGAACTTTTGATTCACATCCTTGTTAGCATATGACTTCCCATATAATCTCAGGTCATTTACTAACCTGTTGAATTTGTCAAACATTTCAGTAAGTGTTTCACCATTTTTCATTGTGAACCACTCATACTGTTGTGTCAACAGCTACAGTTTATTTTCCCTCACTTCCTCAGTACCATCACAAAGGATTTGTATGGTATCCCATATAGATTTAGACGTGGTAAGATTCATGATACTATTCAGCATATCATCGTCTAAACCATTATACAGGATTCCAGTAACCTTAAGATCCTTTTTCACCTTTTCTCTTTCCTCTATCGTCATTTCATCAGTTGTCTTTGGGACAAGCTTTTCAGGAATACTGACTCCATTAACGACTTCTATAGGAATGAGCTTCTTGGGAACGTGAGGTCCTTCTTCTAGAATCTGCAAGTATTCATCATCAATAGCTCTAAGATGAACTACCATTCTTTGTCTCCAGAAGAAGTATTTGCCCCTTTCCAACATGGGGACTTTACTGTTTCCAGCTTTATTGGCCATAGATAATGATCGTGTTTAGCAAGTGAAATCTGCTAAGAGGCTCTGATACCAATTGTTAGTGCAATATAAGCACAAGTGTTTGTAGAAGGGGGGGGGGGATGAATACAAACACCTGAAACTTTTCGCTCTTTAAAACTTATAAGGCTTACTGGAAAACAGTTGTAACTAACAGAAAAACTATAAGAAATGATCACACGGATTCAAGTTAAAATAGTTATATTAAAACTTGAGATTTTTCTGGAAATCTGTATAATCACAAATGTGATTTACAGCTACAAATTCTGTGAATAAAGTTCACAGCTTCTCACACTCACTAGCTTCTAATTTTCTTTGAAATATCTCTCTCAAGATCTATTACAAAGCTTCTCTCTAGTGTTTGTGTGCTTCAGTGCTTGTTTGATCTGTTGGATAGATTCAATCTCTGTTATGTTTGTAATGAGAGCTCCGTTGCTTATATATAAATCAGTAGGATGAAATCACGTGCTTGAGACGTGCTGCTCTTCTCAACTTAGCTGCAAGTATGTCACATCGAAACTTTATGTGTCGACTGCTGCATGCTTTGTTGCTACTTTTCTTCCCCTGATCTGTGTGCATTTAATGCGTGAGAGTTCTCATTGGACCATAAACAAACTTCAAGAAATATCTTTCCAGTTGATATTTCTTGCTTCTGTAACACGTTACGTTAATTTCCGTTTAAGAACTGATGACAGGTGTATGCTGTCACAACGATCCACTGATTGCCAGCCCTGATAGACTTTGATCAGTGCTTCTGGATCACCTGATGCTTATTGACTGGACCAGGGCTTCAACCTTCACTTGAGTTTCACTCAGTGCTTCTTGATCCTGATGGTTATGACTGACGACATTCACTGATGGCTTCCACTGATGTCATGTTGGTCATTTCCCCTGACGGGTTACCCTGATTGGTTTGCCTGACAATGACATATCCTGAAGTGTTTCCTTGATGAGTTGGTTTGCCTTCATCTTACCCTGATGGGTTCCCCTGCTAGGTTCCCCTGATGGGTTCCCCTGATGGGTTCCCCCTGATGGGTTCCCCTAATGGGTTCCCCCTGATGGGTTCCCCCTGATGGGTTCCCCCGATGGGTTCCCCCTGATGGGACTTAATCCACGTAACTTTTATTAGAATTTCTGATGTGCGGAATACTTTGACTGTTTACAAATAGCATTAGACATTCTTCTTCACTTTGTCAAGTCCTTTGAATGTTTCTGTTTTCTGACTTGTCTTGTGAAGTTATTAACCATCCACTGATGAATAAGTGTATCATCAGTGGGTGCAAAACTTGTGCTGATCTTAAGGTTTATAAAATACCTTAAGTATTTACAGTTGCACAATTTATTATATAATCATCATCATCATTTATCTCTAACACTTTTCTTTTTCACATTTTTTTTTGTAAGTATTTTAGGATTATTTTAATTTGTTTAATGTTTTTCTTACATAGTTTTCTTGCTGATATTTTGTAGTGCATGATTTAACTAAATTTAATTAGCTTGTCGAACAGTGCAGTTACAATCCCAAACATTTCATAAGCAGTGACGATCCCAAAAATTCCAGAAGCAATTTGGGTACCTCCAATGATTGACAACAACAATAAAAGAACATCCAAACATAAATAACATTAAATTAGTTAAATTTAGTCTCTAATACATTGTTCAAAATAAATTATAACAGTAAAAGTTTATGAGGCGCATATACATGTCTTACAATCTAAACATTTCTATTATAATCTCACACTTCAATCTTCCTCTAAATGTCATTCACAAGATGGCGATCAAAAATCTTTCATCAGTACATCTGCGCATTGCCTTTATCAGACTGTTTAGGCTTCGCGCCATAACCTGTAAATCATTTAGCAACATGACAGATTTACGCCCACAAGTACATATTCATGTAAGGGTGAGCCTTGAAAAGGGATAAATTTCTAGGATTTAAGTGTTTGTGAGGTTTGGCAGAACAATGTCGACACCTCTTGAGTAATTAGGAAGAATATAGGTTTTAGGGTCCTCAAGTGATAACGACGGATTTGACCCTTTACTTGAAAAAATAATTGAATAATTCACACGCACTTTGTGACCAAATCCTTTTGGCGCACGTGCCCTTAGGAACCTATATCAAACAGTATATCAGCTGGTTAGTCTGATCACCTTATGATTTCATCATAATGACATACATAGTCTGTTATTCCTGGATGAGTAATTGTAGAAAGGGGGGTTGAATACAATTTTTGAATTTGTTCCCCAATGGAAAGATCACAATATAACCTGAAAATATATTACAGAAATAAAAATACAGTAGAATATATCAATCAACAAAGAATGTATTTTATTAATTTTGAATCTGAAATTACAATCTAGTTATCAAGAATTGATACTAGTTACTGAAATTTTTTCAAGTGTGAACCATTGCAACCTAGAAAATAATTTCTATCTTCTCATGTTATGAAAACTTTCTTCTCAAATTCTATTAATTTTCTGTGTAAGATTATAGAGTATATATGAAAAATCTCTCTCTGTTTTTTTTTTCTGTAAAAACTATTTTCTGTAATCGGTTTTTGTGTTGTACTCTGTATATTTTATATACAACTTCTTATCTATAAACTTTTCTACTTTTCAACAACTACTCTGATCAATTAAAGCAACTTCTCTATTTTTCCAGTGAAATAGCCGAGAACTTGTAGAAGGGGGTTGAATACAAGTTCTTTGAATTATTTTCGATTACTTGTTCTTTAAGAAATTAACTTTTCTTGCGGAATATAAAGAAGAAGAACTCAAATCAATTTATAAACAATTGATTTTTATTGCTTAACAATTGATTACAAATTATAACAATCACAACAATATGATCATCAGCTTCTTTTCTATACAGTTTCGAATATATGAAAACTATGATCATCAACAAAAGATACAAAAACTATGAAAACCTATACAGCTTCGAATTACTATTTTCTGTAAACCTAATTATAGCTTCTCTAAAAACTAAAAATTCCAATTAATTCAGTTTCTATTCTAAATCATTAATGATTCAGGTTCCTTATTCGAATTAAACACAATCTTTCCTTTTTGATTAGGAACATATTTTTGGCTTGTTTCCTTACCAGCTACGTCTTCAATAATATCTTGATTTACGTGGAAGACAATCCTTATTCAATTTGAACTCTGTATCTCTCAGGAAATAAATAACGATTAGTCACTGACGCTTCCTCTTTAGTCTCTGGTGACGTCATCACTAGTCTCTGGTCTTTTAGTCCCTGATGACGTCAGATTGTGTAGTCTCCGATAGAGTTATTTAGTCTTCGATGCTTTAAGACTTAGTCTCTGATGACGTAAGCCTTAGTCTCCGATAGGTAAAATTAGTCTTCGATAGGCAAAACTAAGCTCTGATAGATAAAATCTTTAGTCTTTGACAAGTTTTCCCAGTCTCCGATAAGCCTTTTTGTAAACTCCAACGGACCAAATACACATTTTGACTTGTTGAAGCTTTGATACTCCATTCTAGCAGTTACTTACAAATAAAGAATAATTGTATCTCTTTACAAAGAATGAATGAATTACAAACAAAGAGATAACTATTGGCTACAAAACTTCAGTGTTACTAATTAACACTTTCTATACATTTGTACTCTAAGTAATCTAAAGACAATCATCATCAAATATTCTAAAACCTAACAATCTCCCCCTAATTATGAATATCAGATTGATAAGCATAATATCAAGGTTGATGATGATGTCAAAACTCAATTTACAATTACTTAGAAAAAGAATAAAGAATTGCTAATTACAAATGTATTCTGAACTAAGATCTTTGATCTATTGTCCAGCTTCCACCAAGACTCAGGTTTAAATTCCATAAGTCTGGCTTCAAAAAAAAATATTACAGCTTATTTCAACAAACAACATACCTTCCAACACAGCAATTTACCTTCTATTTTTCCTCAACAACTCTAGCCTGTCTATCAACAACTTTTTTAGGATTAGTTCAGTTTCTTCTTCTGTATCTTTGAGTAGACTAATAAATCCTTCTATATGTCTCTTAGTGACACTGTTGATATCTCTATTGTACTTGAAGAAGATTTTCTCTCCATGGAAAGTCTCATACCATAATCCAAGAGGTTTAAGATTAGCTTCTGGCACTGTGTCTACCTTATGCTTCACCTTCATCACTTTCTGAATCTGGCTTCGAAAATCCATGTTGAGATCAGAAGTCTCAAGCACAACAGTCAGCAACCACTCTAGATTTTCTTTGGTTTGTCCCTCCAAGGCTGGCTTCTCGAATTTCAAAGACTCTCCATCTTTTAAAAAAACATGAAGAAGTTCTTTGTTATTCTTACCTTTGATCAGATCAATTTTCTTTGTACTTTTCTTCAGGGATTTGATGATTTCTTCTGTACTAGCCATTTCAACCTTGTAAGACCTCTTTGATGGAAATGTTTGTGGCTTTGTTGGTCCACTCATAGTCACCAAGGCAATCTTGGTTGACCTTAGAGGATCTTGAGAGGTAGGCTTCTTAATTGGTGCTTTCATCACAGGTTTCTCTGCCTCTTCCATCTCCTTATTTTTCTTCTTGGTTATGGCTGCTTTCTGTGCACTTGATCTCCTCCTCCTCCCTTTCTACTGCCATGTCCTCTTCCTCTTGTAATTTTTGAGCTAATAGTGCATCAGCTTCTATCAGTTTCTGTTCTTGAGGATAGACCAATTCCACTTTCCATCCACTATCAGTTCAACTAGAGTCAGAAAGTAAGTCGTCTTCATGGCATCCCCCAATAGCTTGGGCTGTCCTGGTTGAGTTGAGATTTTCTTCTTTGATTCCTCAATCATGACCCCCTTGTCTTTGTCTTTTGATGTGCTTGGGACTATTGCAATGGAAGGAGGAGATGCTTCTGTTGTTGCTGTTGTTGTTGCTGCTGCTGCGGCTACTGTTGTTGCTATTGTTGTTGTTGTTGTTGTCGTTGTTGGAAGTTGTGTTGTTGTTGCTTTTGTTGCTGCTTCAAGATCCGAATGTTTCTTTAGGATCCTGTCCAACATTACTTGTAATTCTGCATCAAGGACAGGACCAGACTTTTGTTTTTGTACAGGAACATTGGATGGATCACTCTCCCCCTTTTTGACATCAGCATCTTTGGGTTTAGAGGAAGTGGCTAGATTTGGAATTGCCTGCATCAGTAGCTGTTCCATTCGGTCTTGTTTTTGGATCAAGAGTAGGATGTTTGCTTCTAGGGCTTGAAGTCAACTGTCAGTTTTGGACTTGTCTTTGATAAGTGTATCAATTGAAGTTATAGTTCTCATTGGCAAGTGTCCTTCATAGCACCTCCTGATCTTGTCTGTCTCCAACTCCATCCTTTCCTCCATTCGTTTGACTGCACCATTTATGCCAGTAACCAAGAAGTGGTGAAACTTTGTATGTTTCTTATCCACCTTGGTTACTTCTTCAAGAATGTCTTTAATTGATGGTGCAGCTGTAGTTGACCCTACATTGGTCACATAATCCTGCCTTAAATGGACGGCTGCTTCCTCGAGAGTATTTGAGTATGCGGCATCAAGTCATTCATCAACATTTTCCTCTGTAGGTTCTTCAGGCACATGTTCATCTACAAGCCGTGTCTTCAATGCAGACAAATGATCTTGTCTTTGTTGTAGACCATATAAAATCTCAAAGTCTGCATTGGACATTTCTGATATTACATTTAATGTTGCACTCCCTGTGCTTGAACTTGTCCTAGTTTCTTCTGTTTGGATATTTGTGGAAGGAGCAGAAGAAACTTGAGCTTCTTGTGAGCTGATTTCAACAGGCTATAAAAAGTCACCTGCTGAAAATTTCTCTCTTTTATTTTGTTCAAGGATCTCATCCTTGCTCACACCCTCTCCTTTTGCCTGGGGTTGGGCACCCAGCTTCTCTTGTTCTCCTTTTTCCAAGCATTCTAAAGCTTGACTCTCTTGTTTGTGTATATCCTCTCCTTTTTCCAGGTTAGGAGCCTGACTCTCACTATTTATTCTCACATGCTCACTTATATGGATAGGTGCAATATGTCCTACAGAAGTGGGGGTTGGAGAATTACTTGTGACTACATGGATAGGGGGCTCCTTTTAGGTATCTGGAGCTAGGGATCTATCCATGGAATGTGTTTGAGAGCTTGTCTCAAGTATTGGCTCCTCCTAGGAAAAATCAAGAGGATTGAAATGTGTTATATCAAAAGAATCAAGTATGGGAGAAAAAGGAGAAGAATGTACAGTGTGGAGTGTTGGTTGTTCCTTAGACATTGAAAATTGAGAAACATCAATTGATGACTCTGTGTGTGCACTCCTTGTGTCACTCTTTTCTTTTATTATCTCTCTTTGTGGTTTCTCTTGTTAGTGAACAAGAGGTTGTGCAGACTCTGTACAGGGTGTTCCTGGTTGGGAACTTTTTTCAATGTCAACATCCTTTTGGGAGGATGGTGACAGTTCACTGTTTTTCCTTATAACCTCCATTGCCTTTTAGGAGGCAATGGATTCCTTGTGGCTTAGGTTTATTACTTTCTTCTTTCTTTGAGGTGCCACCTCAGCTTCTTTGTCTCCCTCAGTCTCACTTACTCCCTTAATTATTTTTCTTTTTACAGGGAGTTTCTTGGCTGTCTTTGTGTTTACAACCATAGTCTTTTGGGAAACTGTGGAGGGGGCTATTGATTGTTGTTGTGAAGTGGTTGGAGGATTAATTGGGTTTTGGTTTTCAGAATCCTCAAAGAATGTCAAAGATTAGAGGTTTGGAAGCCTGTCAATGAGAGTAGATCTCATGACAGGAGGGAAAAATAAAGGAACCTTCACCTTTGCAGATTTGTGCTTCACATCAGTAAATATTCTTTTACTCTACAAAACAATTGGTACAACTTGCATTCCAATAATATTAAGGTTAGGGATTAGATAATAAGCAATCATCATCAACAACCTAGCATAATAAATTTTATTTTTATTACCGGATTTCAGTTTTACCAAAAGATTTTGTAGAATTAAAAGCTCAATGTTTAGATGTCTATCATACAACATACCGAAAGCAATTTGTTGTGTTAGTGTAGTGATAGTATCGTAGCCACTGCACTTGGAAGTAAAAGCTTTAGTGATTATATCAAAGAACAGTGACCACTCTTGCCTTAGATAGGGTCGAGTTATGGACCCAACAAAAACAATTTCTGAAGAATAATGTAAATTTTTAAACATAGAAAAAATTTCTTCATCAGAGGCAAAAGAGTCAAAGTTTTCATAAATAGGTAAATGTAAAGCATTATTTACTACGGTATGATCTATATTATAAAAATTATTATCATACCTAAAACTTACCATAGGAGAGTCAGCATTCTCATCCTGGATAGTAGCAGTGGACCACATAGCCGTGATAACTTCAGCAGCTTGTGTGGGAGCTTCATAAATGGCATTGGAAAGTGTGGAGTTTTGAAGAAAATTCACGAAAGGGTGGTACTGTGCTTCAAATTCATGCTTGTCTACCACCCCTGCATGGTTAGTCTTGATGATATCAAAGTCTCAAAACTTGAAGCATACTGTTTTGGTCGCCATTAAAGAGATCTATGCACTTTTGAAGAAGTTCTTTGAAAAGGGTTAAATTGCAGAGTATTTAGAGAGAGAAAATAATTTCAAAGCTTTGAGAGATTGTGATTGCAAAGGTGTTTGAATTTACTTTTATCAAACTATTAGAAACATTTGCAATTCAAGAGATAGTGAACCATTTTCTATCGTGGGTATGACTAACTACCAGATTACCCTCGATCGGAGATTGCACTAATCTCTGATATGTTCACTCATAAGAGACTAGACCCGATTAGTCCCCGGTAGTTCATTTTTGATTAAGTCAGAGACTAATTAAAAACACTGTCGGGGACTAAGATAGTCTCCAATAGTTTCATTTTTAATTAAGTCGGAGACTAATTAAAAACACTGTCGGGGACTAAGATAGTCTCCAATGGTTCAATTTTTAATTAAGTTGGGGACGAATTAAAAATACTTGTCGGGGACTAAGGTAGTCTCTGATAGTTCAATTTTTAATTAAGTCGGGGACTAATTAAAAATACTATTAGGGACTAAGTTAGTCTCTTACTCCAAAGCTTTCAGGGACTAAGAAAATATAATCCCTACTACAATTTTGTTTTTCAAAACTTTTCGAACAATCAACTTGATGATTATTAGCTTTAAAAATTCTATTTAATCAAAAACAGCTACATTCCAGAAATTAAATTCCAGCTTCTAAATTTCTGTCCGTTAAGAACTGCTTCAAACCAGAAATTAAATCGTAGCTTCTTATAACTAAACAACTTGTTCTTTAAAATTTTAATCAATTTTAGATGCATAATTCAACATTCCTAACTCATAGACTAATCTAATGAAAGTAGATTCATCTAAAGGCTTTGTGAATATGTCTGCAAGTTGTTTATCAGTTGCAACCCAGTGCAATTCAATATTTCCTTCACTTACATGTTCTCTTATGAAATGATATCTAATATCTTTGTGTTTTGTTCCTGAATGTTGCACTGGATTTTCAGTTATAGCTGTGGCACTAGTATTATCACAATAGATAGGAATTTTGGATAATGACATACCATAGTCTAGGAGTTGATTCTTGATCCATAGGATTTGAGCACAACAACTCCTAGCTGCAATGTATTAAGCTTCTGTTGTTGAAGTAGAAACTGAATTTTGTTTCTTTCTAAACCAAGAAAAAAGTCTGCCTCCATGAAGTTGGCAGCTTCCACTTGTGCTTTTCCTGTCAAGCTTGCAACCTGCATAGTCAGCATCTGAATAACCAATTAGTTTAAAATCAGATTCTTTGGGATACCATAAAACCAAGGTTTGGGGTACCTTTTAGATATTTGAGTATTCGTTTTACAACAATTAAATGTGACTCTCTAGGGTTAGCTTGAAATCTAGCACATAAACATGTAGCAAACATTATATCTGGTCTACTTGCAGTTAGATATAAAAGAGAGCCTATCATGCCTCTATAGCTAGTAATATCAATTTTCTTTCCTTTTAAATCCTTATCTAGCTTAGTGGCAGTAGGCATGTGTGTTTCTGCAGATGCACAATTAACTAAATCATATTTTTTCAATAAGTCTTTGACATACTTGGACTGACTGATAAAAATTCCATCAGTTGATTGTTTTATTTGCAATCCTAAGAAAAATGTTAATTCTCTCATCATACTCATTTCATATCTAGACTGCATTAGCTTTGAAAATTTTTCACAGAGTTTTTCATTTGTAGAACCAAATATAATATCATCTACATAAATTTGCACAAGTATGATGTCAGAGCCTTGCTTTTTATAAAATAAAGTTTTATCTATGATACCTCTAACAAATTTATTTTCAAGTAAAAATTGAGATAGAGTATCATACTAGGCTCTTGGTGCTTGTTTTAAGCCATAAAGTGCTTTGTCTAACCTGTAGACATGATTTGGAAATTTGGAGTCCACAAAACCTGGAGGTTGGCAAACATAGACTTCCTCTTCCAATTTCCATTTAAGAAAGCACTTTTGACATCCATCTGGTACACCTTGAAGTTCTTGTAGGCTGCAAAAACCAAGAAGATTCTGATTGCTTCAAGTCTTGCTACTGGTGCAAAAGTTTCATCATAATCTATTCCTTCTTCTTGAGAATATCCTTTTGCAACCAGTCTTGCTTTATTCCTTGTAATTGTACCAGTTTCATCCAATTTATTTCTGAAGACCCATTTGGCACCTATTATAGATCTATTCCTTGGTTTGGGTACCAGTCTCCAGACTCTATTTCTTGTGAATTGGTTTAACTCCTTTTGCATGGCTATTATCTAGTCAGGATCTTGAAGTGCTTCCTCAATTTTCTTTGGCTCAATCTTTGAGAGAAAACTGAGATATAGACATTCATTTTGAGTTGCACTTCTAGTCTTGACTCCATCCTCTAGACTTTCAATGATCAAATATGGTCTGTGGTCTCTCAACCAAGGAATTGCACGTGGCAGATTTGATCTTGAAATGGAGGCTTCATTTTCTAGATTGATGTTGTCTAATCTAGCTTCATGATCAGAGACTGCTCCCCCTAAACCATTGACTTCTTCATTATTAGCTCCCCCTGAGTTGTTTATCTCTATAGTCCCTGGTGTCAAGATAGTCTCCAATTGTGCATCAGTGACACTAGTCCCTGGTGAACCATTAGTCTCTGATGGTATACTAATCTCACCAGTCTCTTGTGATTCATCTAATACTCTTTTCTCTGATAGAGTATTAGTCCTTGGTACTTCATGCACAACTGTTAACTCCCCCTCACTTATGTAGGGATCATTACTATCTTGGGGTTTGTCATTGATCTCTGATGGATATTCCCATGCAACCAATTCATTCTCAAAACTGAGAGGTTCATGCAATCCTTGTCCCATCATTCCTGGAATCTTTAATTCTATCATCAAATACAACTTGAATTGATTCCACAATGACTTATCTCCAGTTATGTGCCTTGAACATCCACTGTCCAAGTACCATGATTTCTTCTTTTTGCCCTGCATAGTAAATAGTAACTAGTTAGAATTTTTTGGGACCCAGACTTTCTTGGGTCCTTTCTCACTAGTCGTAGACTCAAGACTTGACTCAGATTAAGTTGATTGTCTTTTAGCATTTTTGATTTTATTTGGACAATCATTAGTCTTGCTACCTTTTAGTAAGAGACTGCCAAGCTTTGAATTTTTAATGTTAACGCAAAGATGATCTAACCTTTTTACAGGTGATTTTTCTTTTATTATCTTTGAAGGTGCAGTCTCAGTTATAGGAATTTTATTTTTGCTCCTACAATGAATATCTATGTGGTTGGGGTTACGACATACATGACATGTCTTTCTAGGAGCATCAGGAATTCTAGCATAATTTGTATATTTATTAATGCCAATTTTTCCATTCCTATTTTTCTTATTTCTGCTTAACTCCACTGACTTTTCAGCCTCTTTGTCTGGAAGATTTTCCAATTTTTTACTTAACCGTGTCTTTGTCATGAACCCAATATTTAATCTTTTATTTTTACTGTTATCAACAATATTCACTGTCTTGTGATCAATTTCTATTTTTGCAGTGATTTGTTGATCTTGAGTGTTGATGAATTTGGGATCATTAACAAGAGAGACAAAATTAATTCTTTTTATTACATTTGCCTTACTAGTCAAGGAGTTCACAGCTTCAAATAGATCATCTAAATCTAAACTCTTGTCTAGTTATTCATCATAACCTAGTCCAGATTTTTGACCTATTGTTTGACACTCTACCAAGTCTGTCAACTTTTTAGAGGAAGTATTCCACTGTTTAATCTTACCTTGAGCATTTTCAAGTTGCTATACTAAGTAATATTCCCTCTTTTTCAAAGGATTGATCATATGATGAGCTTTGTTTAAGTCAGACTTGATAGTGTCAAATTGTACCAATCTCTCTTCAAGAAATTTGTTTCTTTTCAAGAGAAGGATACGTGATTCTTTTACATTAGTATGTTCAATAGTTAAAGATCTAAAACTAACATGCAAATCAGACATTTCTTTTTGTATGATTTCTATACTAGATGTATCAATTAAGTTAAGCACATTAAAATTCTGATTTGCGTCACCTACCTTTGTAGAATCACTTGACTTGTCACTTCGAGCCATTAGGGCAAAGTTGACAACTTCTTCATCAGAGTCGCTGTCAATCTAATCTTTACCCTCGGTAATCAAGACTTTGCTCTTTGATTTAGCTTTCTTGTCAGCAAAGTCATTCCCCGACTTCCTTGATTTTTTATCCTTAGATCTATCATTAGATCTAGGCTTCCTGCACTCATTGGCAAAGTGCCCTAACCCGTTACAATTGTAACATCTTATTTTCTTTAAATCGAAGGTGACTTTTTGACCCTCACATTTAGGGTTAGGCTTCCTTGATGATTTTTTTCCTTTTCTGCTAGCTCTAAATTTTTTGAATTGCTTCACCATGAAAGCCATGAATTCCTCAATGTCATCATTAGTGATTGATTCAGTTTCTTCATCAGTCGAGCTTGCACTGGAAGTTTCATCATCAGGATTCTCTTGAGACTTGCTTGTCTCAACCATCAACGCAGCTCCTCTATCCTTGTCGTGCATGTGTTGTCGTTGCTCTACTTCAAGTTCATATGTCTTTAAATTGTCGTAGAGTCTGTCCAGTGTGAGGGTGTTCAGGTCATGAGCCTCTCTTATAGCAGTAGTCTTTGGATCCCAACTTGGTGGGAGAGATCTCATGAACTTGGTGTTGACATCCTCATTATCATACGACTTACCAAGTATCTTCAAGTCATTGAGCAAAGTATTGAACCTATCATAGACTGACGTTATTGGTTCACTAGGCTTTGCTTAAAAGAACTCATATTGTTGAGTCAACAATGATCTCTTGTTCTTTCGGACTTGGTTAGTCCCTTCACACAGGACTTCGATGGTGTCCCCGATTTGTTTAGATGTCGTGCAATTAATGATGCTTGTGAACATATTTTTGTCAATACCGTTGTAGAGTATGTTCATTACCTTAGCATCCTTTAACACTAGCAACTTGTCTTCATTTGTATAATCACTTTCAGGAGCAAGTTCAAAGTGTTCGGCCACAACAGATCCTTCAACAGTTTTAGCAGGAATAAATTTCTTAGGTAGATATGGACCCTTCTCAATCCTATCAATATAATCTGGATCTATTGCTCTCAAGTGCATGTACATCTTTTGCTTCCACATTGGATATTCTTCTCTTTTAAGAATTGGAATCCTGGTTCCACCATCACGACTTCCCGCATAAGCCATTATGCTACAACTGATTGCTTCATCGTTGGCCATCTCTTGGAACGTGTTAATTGAATAAATTCAATTACATGCTCTGATACCAATTGTTTTCCTAGTGAAATAGCCGAGAACTTGTAGAAGGGGGGGTTGAATACAAGTTCTTTGAATTCTTTTTGATTACTTGTTCTTTAAGAAATTAACTTTTCTTGCGGAATATAAAGAACAAAAACTCAAATCAATTTATAAACAATTATTTTTTATTGCTTTAACAATTGATTACAAATTCTAACAATCACAACAATATGATCATCAGCTTCTTTTCTTTTCTGTATAGTAAAGATACAAAAACTATGAAAACCTATACAACTTCGAATTACTATATTCTGTAAACCTAATTACAGCTTCTCTAAAACTGAAAATTCCAATTAATTCAGTTTCTATTCTAAATCAATAATGATTCAGCTTCCTTATTCGAATTAAACACAATCTTTCCTTTTTGATTAGGAACAGATTTCTGGCTTATTTCCTTACCAGCTACGTCTTCAATAATATCTTGATTTACGTGGAAGACAATCCTTATTCAATTCGAACTCTGTATCTTATTAGGAAATAAACCACGATTAGTCCCTGACGCTTCATCTTTACTCTCTGATGACGTCATCACTAGTCTCTGGTCTTTTAGTCCTTGATGACGTCAAATTATGTAGTCTCCGATAGAGTTATTTAGTCTCTGATGCTTTAAAACTTAGTCTTTGATGACGTAAGCCTTAATCTCCGATAGGCAAAACTAGTCTCTGATAGATAAAATCCTTAGTCTCTGACAAGTTTTCCCAGTCTCCGACAAGTCTTTTTGTAAACTGCAACGGACAAAATACACACTTTGACTTGTTGAAGCTTTGATACTCCATTCCTACAGTTACTTACAAATAAAGAATAATTGTATCTCTTTACAAAGAATGAATGAATTACAAACAAAGAGATAACTATTGGCTACAAAACTTTAGTGTTACTAATTAACACTTTCTATACATTTGTACTCTAAGTAATCTAAAGACAATCATCATCAAATGTTCTAAAACCTAACATTCTCTTTATCAGTAGTTGTAACAATGATGTTACCTAACAACTCTGTTAAGTCATATCATTGTTAATTAATATCTTAGCTTTTACAGATCAGCTTACCAACTTTTTCAATCCAAATTATAACTTTGTTATGGAATTTGGTCAGCTTCTCCTTTATTAAAGAACTCTGGTAGAGGTATGTAATGTCAAGTCATTTATCCTCTGATGACTTATTCATCAGTGGATATGTATCCCGTGATATGACTTTATTCATCAGTGGATATTTATCCTCTGATATGACTTTATCCATCAGTGGATATGTATCCCGTGATATGACTTTATTCATCAGTGGATATTTATCCTCTGATATGACTTTATCCATCAGTGGATATTTATCCCCTAATGACTTTATTCATCAGTGGATATTTATCCCTTGATGACTTATTCACTTATTCATCTGTGGATATTTATCCCCTGATGACTAGTTCATAAGTGGAGATTTATGCCCTGATGACTTATCCCCTGACCAGATTTGTCCCTTGACCAGTTGTGTGGCCTCTTTAATGCAATAAAGAGTCCTTGTCTTTGTCTCTTACAACTTCAACAATAGTTTCCAATAGTGCAATCCTTAGTCTCCGATATGTTAGTGCTTAATCTCTGATGCATTAGTTCCTAGTCTCCGATAGGCTTGTCTGACTTCAACTTTGTTGAACTCTCTCAATGGATTCCTGGTAGTCTCTGATGATCACCTACAGTCTCTGATGATAGTCTTTGATACTACACTACTGCAAGTTCAAGTACAATTCCAAGTTCTAAGGATTCTAAGTATTGTACTTTATCATCAAATGTTATAATTCCTAGCAATCTCCCCCTATTTACGATTATCAAATGATAAACATAAATCAAGGTTGGATGAGGATGTCAAAACACAACCTTATAACACCACTTAGTTAGAATTAAAATTAAAGATGTGTAAACCCCATTGTACCTGTTCTGTTCTACTAATAGTGATGACTGCATTAATAGCTTTGTTGGCTTTCTGCAGTTCTTCAGTCTCAACCATCAATCTGCTAACATCATTAACAATGCACCCCATATCTTCATTAGAATTACTCTTTACTCCCCCTAGCCTAATCATTCTCCCCCTCTTTGACATCAAAATTTAATGTTGAAGGGTAGAAATGGATAGATTAGGTTGACTTAGCAGGAAGAAATGTTTGAGCTCATTTTGAAGACCATTGATCATGAAGTGTTGGAGTTTCATGTTTCTCTTTTATGTGTTGATCAATTCTTCATAAACATCATGTGTGTACAACTGCACTTGATCCTTGTGTAATCAAATATTCTGGTATAAGGTGTGCTGATACATCATCCAATGCTTCTTGTGTTGCTTTCATCCAACCAAGCATCAACAATTTCTTGTTCAGGTTCATTTGTAGTTTGTGAGATCTGACAGTTGTTTTGATAATGTCCTTATTAGACATGTCAGTTAGCAATTGTTATTTTGTATCTCCAGAACTAACTTTTTTTCTCAGTATCCTATGATTTTTTATTAGAATGGTGATCAGAGAATGCATGGGCTGTAAAGGTAGTAATGTGTGAACAATTTCTCTCTATTCTTTTCATCAAAGATCTCATCCTTGTTCACACCGTCTACTTTTGCTTGACTTTTACAAGTCAGCCTCTCATACTCACTTTCTTTACATTTTTGTTTTAATCTCTTTTTCCTCACCTTTTTCCAGGCACAAGGTCTGACCCTCATTTTGTATTCGCTCAGGCTCACTAGAAATATGAACATTTTCTGTTACGGATGACCTAAAGTGGTGTAGGAAGGAAGTAAGTGTTCTGCATCAATGGATGTTCTTCAATTCTAGCGTCAAATTCTTAAATTTCTCTACTGGAGTAATTCTGGGACATACCGCAGTATTCCCTACTCCTGGATGTAGTTTACGGGCAGTGTTCCTTTTGAGTCACCTCCGGCTGTAACTGGGCTCTGATACCAACTGTGACGACCCCAAAATCCCTTACAGGACCAGGGCTTCGCCAAAAGAAGGAAAGATAACTACACATCCATTCATCGCATAAATACTAACAAAAAGAACTAGTAAAGAGTTATTACAACCCAAAATATTACATTCTCAACGGAAGCTATTCAATCTCTATATTATAATACAAAACATCACTTTTCAAAACATCTTCCTTTCTCCCTTCCTTATTGGCACCAGAAAAGGTAAGCCAAACTTAGTAGTTGATCAACATCTTGTAATGCCTACTCAACCTTTTTAGATTCAATCTTTGATAGAAAGTTGAGGAATAGGCATTCATTCTGAAACACTTCTTGTTGTCACACCTTTAGTTGGATCTCCTATAATGTGCTCCATAGGATGATCTCTTGTCCATTTTGTCTGCAGGTAATCTTCTTGAGGAAGAAGCTTCATTTTTTCTTGTCCTCCATGATCTAAGGTGCTTTCAGCTTCTTGAGAAGCTCTCCCTGAAACAGTGGATATTTCTAGATTGGAGTTTAAGATATCCCGTGATTAATTATCCACCTATAGCGGATCATCCCCTGATGCAGTGGGGTTCACCTTCGTGGCATTCAACTTCATCATCTAAAGAGTCTAGAAGATCCACTTCATCTTCATTCTCAAATCTTAGGATCTCATGATTTCCTTTATCTTGCATTCCAATTATTTAATGATCAGTAAATGCAACATGAAAAGATTTCATTAAAATGTTCAGCCTAAGGTTGTAGACCCTGTATGCTTTGCTTGTTAGAGAGTAACCTATGAAAATTTCTTCTTCACCTTTGGGTTCAAATTTTCCTAAGTTCTCACCTTGACTTTTTAGCACAAAGCATCTGCCACCAAATATATGAAGAAATTTGACATTAGGTTTCCTGTCTATCATAAACTCATAAGGAGTCTTGTTGTAAGCTTTGTTGATCAAGGTCCCATTTTGAGTTCTTAGGAGGTTTTACATAACTGTTTTTAACCATTTTAGAATGCAATTGGTTCTTAAAAGTTAATGTCTTCTTATTAGGGGATGGTTGTCTAGCATGCATGAAGTTTCTTGCTTAAACTTCCATCCACAAGTGCCACTAATTTTTCATTTATATGGTCTTGACTTAGACTTTCTCTCTGATGAACCTCTAACTCATAAGTTTTTTGGTTCCCATAGAGCTTCTGAAAAGATATTGAGCTCATATCCTTGGCTTCCTTTATGCTTGTGGTCTTGGCATCCCAGCTCTTTGGCAATACCCTAATGAATTTCAGATTTACATCCTTGTTGGCATAAGTTCTTCCAAAGATCCTCAAGTCATTGATCAACTTGTTGAATCTATCGAATAAGCTTGTTAGAGACTTACCAGGTTTGTTTGTAAATATCTCATATTGTTGGATCAATAAGGACTGCTTGTTCTCCCTCACTTCCTCAGTCCCTTCACACAACACTTGTATTGTCTCCCAAACTTCTTTGGCAGACTCACAATTAATGACACTGTTAAACATGTCATTTTCCAAACCATTATAGAGAATGGTTATGACTTTAACATCCTTTATGGAGTCTTCCTATTCTTCAATTGTCATATCTTTTGGGAGTTTGGGGATTGAATGCTTAGGGACTATTTGGCCATCTATTGTTGCCGAGGGAACAAGCTTTATTAGTTTAGGAGGTCTTTCTTCCAAGATAGTTATGAAGGAAGGATTTGTAGATTTCATATGCATGTACATCCTTCTCTTCCATAAGAAATACTCCTCCCTCACCAATAGTGGGATCTTCATATTTTCACTTTTATTACTCATCTTGACCTTCTAGTAGGTATGTTAACTAGATGGCTCTAATACCAATTGTTATGCCTGGATGTGTAATTGTTGGGATCACAATAAAATCTGAAAATATATTGTGGAAATAAAAACACAATAGATTATATCAATCAATAAAGAATGTATTTTATTGATTTTTAATTCTGAAAATATAATCTAGTTATCAAGAATTTATACCATCTACTAAAATTTGTTCAAGTGTGAACAACTACAACCTGGAAAATAATTTCTAGCTTCTCAAGTTATGAAAACTTGCTTATCTAATTCTTTGAATTTGCTGCGTAATATTACAAAGTATACATGAGTAATCTCTCTAATTGTTTTTTGTAAAAACTATCTTCTGTAACCATTTTTTGTGTTGTACCCTGTATATTTTATATACAGCGTTTTATCTCTAATCTTTTTTGCTTTTCAACAACTACTTTGTTCAATTAGAGCAGTTTCTCTTTATCAGTAGTTGTAAAACCTTTATTACCTAACCAATTCTATAAGTCACATCATTGTTACTAAATCTTCCTCGCGTCATTTCAGTCCATCTAACCGAAGACCTTCATTCATATCTAAGTGAGAAAATAATTGTCTTTTTAATCTTAGCTTTTACAAATCCGCTTCCCAACCTTGTCAATCCAAATTATAACTTTGTTATGGATCTTGATCGGCTTCTCCTTTGTTGAAGAACTCTGGTAGAGGTCGGTAGGTTCAAGCCATATATCCTCTAATGACTTATTCATCAGTGGATATGTATCCCCTGATATGACTTTATTCATCAATGGATATTTATCCCCTGATGAGTTATTGAAGTATTTATGGGTGGATATTTATCCCCTAATTACTAGTTCATAAGTGGAGATTTATCCGCTGATGACTTATCCCCTGACCATCTTCATCCCTTGACCAATTGCATGGCCTCTTTAATATAATAGAGAGTGTTTGCCTTAGCCGTTTACAACTTTAACAATAGTCTCCGATAGTGCAATCCTTAGTCTCTGATATACTAATTCCTACTCTCTGATAGGCTTGTCTAACTTCAACTTTGTTGAACTCTCCCAATGCATTCCTAGTAGTCTTTGATGATGACCTGCAATCTGTGATGATGGTCTCTGATAGTACACTACTGCAGGTTCTAATACAATTCCAAGTTCTAAAAATTCTGAGTATTATACATCATCATCAAATGTTATAACTCCCAACATAGTCAATGCAAAGATTTTCATTTATCGGGTTTGGTTACCAATGCCTCAGTGTCTTTCCCCTTTAAAATCCTAGGCTCGGGATGCCCGACAGATGCATCCCACTAGCCTTTATTTACCCACATAGATATACTTCACAAGTATAGGGTATGAAATAAGTTTCTATATACTTATCGGATTTACTTTGGCGTTTTAAGGAATTTAAATAGCTAAAAAATTGGGCAAAGATATTTAGTTTAAATACAACATATTTCACGTGCATAACATTGGATAATAAAGAAGTTGTAACATTGGATTCTTACATATATCAAATGAATGATAATACATATTAATTGAAAGAGATAGAGTGACTATATAATTGTCTTTGGTCCTTACCTTAATATAAATTCACTTGTGTAAGTTGTGAATCATGTACTTTTATATAACAAGAGTAATTATAACTAAATCATAACATGATAAGGTACATATAAAATGTCAGTGTGCTTCTTAAATCTGTGATCGATTAATTGAGTCATCATCCGTTAAATTTGTGATTCGATCCAGGCCGAATCGAAACCTGAAGTATTTTTTGGGCTCCAAATAATTTATTTGACTTACTTGGGACATTAGATTATTTATTCCTTAATTAATCTTAGCTTAAATAATTTATTAATCATTTATTATTAATCATTTATTCATCCCTTAAATTATATTTAATTACCCTAAATATAAATATAATTATTTGATAGTCACATAATTAAATTCTTAGTTGTTATTAACTTAAATGATTTATTAATCATTTACTTAAAATTTAAGATTTATTCCTTAATTATTATTGCATTTCTTTAAGTAATAAGGACAAGTATAATTCATTCTTAATACAATAATTATTTCTTGTTGAAATAACTTATGTATAATAAAGAGGTAAAATAAAACAAGCAAATTATCCTTCGACAGTATATGCATCAGAGGATAAATTGCACATCGGAGTGTAGTTTCCTTGGTTGGTAATTTCATTGGTGGATAATTTTTACTGAGGGTAGTTCATCGGTAGATAATTTCATCGTTGGATAATTTATCCTTGGTAGATAATTTCTACCGAGAATAGTTCATCGATGGATAAGTTTCTCATCGGTGTATAATTTCTATCGAGGCTAGTTCATTGGTGTATAATTTCAATCAAGGGCAATTCATCAACCGATTTACTTCATCATCTTCCTCTTATCCACCGATACCCTAGGGCGTGGTGCCGGCAACATTGTCATGCCCCCAAAACATCAATTCGACACATTATGGCAGGGAGATCACAACCATGAGGTTCGGTGTCGACGAAAAATCCCACAGCCACCCTGCCTTTAGCTGAAATATGATAGAGACAGGACTTGACAATCGTCAAGGGTGGAACCTCCATGTTTTCCTACGTGAAACTTCAGTTATAGCCGAACTCGACCATTTTAGTTCATTTCAATCGATTCAAGCATCACATCAAAGCTTTAGGCTTCCATGACTTATACATCACCTCTATTTTGATTTTTAACAATACAATCATAAATAAAAGTTAAAATTTTAGTTTGGGTCCTTAAAAGTTCTTGGTCAAACTAGAAACGATGCTACGGGTCATGGTTCCAACAATAGATCAAGGCAAAATGATCCTCGATGGTGCAGAACCAAAGTGATATGCATGATTTGAGCAAAGACACATACAACACGGTCTAAATTTAGTCAAACCCAAACTAGGGTTGGTGGTGTTCACAATTTGTTCTTAAATTTTGATTTTCTATTTAAATAAACTTTAAAATTCTATAACTTTCAAACCATTAATGATATGGACATGTATTATATATAAAAAAGATACTAAAAAAGATTCTCTACACAATGGCATTAATGAAAATGATAAAATAGTGCATAAATTTTAATGCAGTATGTTACATCTTTAAAGCTTTTGTGAGAATAAATGCTTGATCCCTCAACAAATGTCTGTAATGATTTAGATGTGGTTGGTGACTAGAGATTTAAGGAGGGGCTAGGGTTTTGATCTTATTCTATATATAATAAGTTAGGAAAATTTTTGGACATTAGATACTTTTTAACAAAAATTTACTTAGATTGACAAAAGAAATTTTCCTTCTTTTTTCCATTTAAAGACATGTTGATTTTTGCATTCAAAATGTTATTTTCTCTTACATTTAATATTTATAAGAGATATATTATTGTTCTATATTGAGTTTATTAAAACTTCGAGAAGTTGGTTCGCATCAACAAAACGTAAATATAATCATGGGATTTTTGTCCTATCCAAATCTCAAACTTTTATAATGACACATTTCACATTTCATTACCATTTCATGTTAGTGAACGCACACGTCTCAATTTGCGTGATTTTTACGTATACAATATTATAAAATTATTGATTCTCGAGAGGAAAAAAAGTTTCATAAGTATCGCAAATTAGTATTCATACAATTTTTATTTGTATTTTCGTTTTCTCACATCAGTCCCCCCCTTAAAATAAGTTTCATCCCTGAAACTTAACTAATGAAAAAGATGGGGGGTAGTTTTGTATCATCATTTCCTCTAATTCCCATATTGCTTCAACATCATGATTCCTTCATAGTACTTTCACAGAGGGAATCTCCTTATTCCTCAAAATTTTCACTTGTTAGTCCAGAATTTTCACCAGGATCTCTTCGTAGCACAAATCTGGTTAGGCTCAATAGGATGGTAATCAATGATGCAAGGGTGGTATCTCCTATAGGGACATAACACTAAGACATGGAAAACATCATGAACATTTCCTAACGCTGGGGGTAGTGTCAGCTGGTAAACTACTTCACTAATGCGGCGGAGTATTTCAAACAGCCTGATATAGCAGGGACTTCACTTCCCCTTATGTCCAAAGTGCATGATGCCCTTTCATGGAGAAATCTTCAGTCATGCATAACCTATGACTTCCAATGTTTGATCTTTCCTATATTGGTCTGTGTACTTTTTCTGTCGATCCAGTCCAGCTTTCATTTTCTCTTGGCTGACTCTAATTGCATCTATAGTCTATTACACCATCTTTGGTCCTCCGAGTTTCCTTTCTCTAACTTCATTCCAATACAATGGTGTTCTGCACTTTCTACCGTACAAAGCTTCAAATGGGGCCATTCCAATTCTTGCATGGAAACTATTTTTGTAGGCGAACTCGATGAGTAGTAAGTGTTCCTCCCAATAACCACTAAAGTCCAATGAACACTCCCTTAACATATCTTCCAAGGTCTGAATCATTCTCTCAGATTGTCCATTAGTCTGTGGGTGGAATGCAGTACTCATGTCCAATCTTGTCCCCAAATAGTCTTGAAAACTGTGCCAAAACCTGGATGTAAAGAGTTGATGGCAATCTAACACAATTGAGATCGATACTCCATGTAGGCTGAGAATCTCCTTTATGTATAGCCTAACTAACTGATCCATCTTGTAGTTATCCTTGATGGGCCAAAAGTGAGCGGGCTTGGTCAATTTGTTCACTATTACCCATACTGTGTTAGCTCCCTTTAGAGTCATTGGTAGTCCAACTACGAAATCCATTATGATGTATTCCCATTTCTATTCTAGGATTTCAAGTAATTAAAGTAGTCTATTCGGCTTCTAGTGTTTAGCTTTGACATCTGACAGGTGAGACATGTACTGACCCATTTGGCTATCTCTCTCTTCATGTTCAGCCACTAGAAATTCTACTTCAAATCTTGATACATCTTTGACCCTCCTTGATGCGTGGAGAACCTAGAACTGGGACCCTTTTGTAGTAATTCTCTGCAAAACTCCACTTTTGCCAAAAATCAAACTCTATCCTTAAACCTCATCAAACCGTCGTCGTGGATTTGGCACTTTCCATCTTCTCCTTTGATCAACTTCTCCCTAAAAGTCCTCTTGAGCGTCCTTTATTTTTCCCCATATAGATAATGTCTCCAAATCTTCAACGCGAATACGATAGCAACCAACGTCATGTCATGGACTGGGTCCTTTATTATCCAGCAAGCTCAACACCTATGCAATAGTCAATCTTTTCTTTAGTTCTTGGAAACTTTTCTCATATTATAGAGTCCATGTGTACTTTACCATCTTCTTTGTCAAATTCGTTAGTAGAATTGCTAGCTTGGAAAAGTCTTGTGTGAACTTGCGATAGTATCCCGCTAATCCTAAGAAACTTCATACCTCAGTAGGAGTCTTTGGTTGCGACCAGTGGGTGATGGATTCAATCTTTTTGGGGTCCGCTAATACTCCATTATTGTGGATCACGTGGCCCAAGAATTTCACCTCTCTTAGCCAAAATTTGCACTTTGAGAATTTGGGTAGAGTTTCTCCTTCTTCAATGTCTCTAACCTTATCCTCAAATGTTCAACATGTTCTTCTTCCATGTTAGAATAGATGAGGATGTCTCCGATGAACATAATGATGAATTTGTCTTGTTGTAGCTTGAATACTCAGTTCATCAAGTCCATAAAATCAGTTGGGGCATTAGTGAGTCCGAATGGCATAACTAAAAATTCGTAATGATCATATCAAGTCCTAAATGCCAACTTCAAAATGTCCTCACCTTTAATCTTCAACTAATGGTATCCCGATCTTAAATCAATCTTTGACAAATATTTTGCGCCCTTGAGTTGATCGAACAAATCGTCAATCCTTGGTAGTGGATATCAGTTCTTTAGCATCACCTTGCTCAGCTCCCAATAGTCTATGCAAAGCCTCATCGATCCATCCTTCTTCTTCAAAATAGTACATGTGCTCCCCACGATGCGACCCTCAACCTGATGACTCCTAGATCCAATAACTTTTGTAGTTGCATCATAAGCTCCTTCAACTTTGAAGGGGCCATCCTATACAAAGCCTTGGAAATTAGCATAGTCCCTATTACTAGCTCGATTTCAAACTCCACATGTCTGTCTGGCGGTAAACCAGTACTATACATGTCACTACATGGTCTAACATCAAAGCATCATGTACGGTCATGTTATATGTCATAGCTTATGGGAGGACTGATACAGTGTTGGCTCCTGTTAAGGGTGGCATGCCTTAACTCTTCTTCTAAGGGCAAGTGGTAGAAATGTGGCCCTAGACACCATATGTATAACATGTATTCACAGTTGCCAGAGTGCGAGTGGTGCCTTGAGGTTGATGTTGTTGCTGTTATGGACAGTATTAGGGTTGGGCAACAGTGGTTGTCTAGTTTGGGTAGTTTGGTGAGATGTGCCCAGGTTGATAGCATGTTGTTATTGTGAGTACCTCCTTCTTCTTGTTTTATCACCACCTAGTTGGCCTATGGTCTCCCATTTACTCCACCATTCTCCCAATTAAATTCCTGTAACATCTTGCCACTTATTCTGGCTACTTTTGTTCTCTAGACAACTTCAGCATAAGTGTCCAGACATAGGACAATGGTCTTGTCATGGAGCCACAAATTCAAACAGTACTAAAATCTCCTTGCCTTCCTCCCCTCAGTGTCCACCAGACGTGGAACATACTGTTTGGAGCTCTTTTAACTTATTCTCGTATTCTTCCACTGTCATATTTCCTTCTCTCAGCTCTAGAAATTGCTTTACCAGATCATCAGTGGTGTTGATTGGGAAGTACTGGTTGTTGAAAATTTCTTTGAATTGTGCCCATGTGAAGCTTTAATCACTGTCGGCTGCTACATCCTCACCTTTGGCTGCTAGCCTCTTGGACAATTTTCGTTGTTCAATGCCTTCCCACTAGCAGTTTGCTTCTCCCTTAAGCATATATGTGGCATACTTAGTCTTGAGGTCTTTAGTCACTCCAAAAATTCGGAAGGCTTTCTCCACTTCCATAATCTAGGTCTAAGTTACAGTACGACCTTTGTCTCCATTGAAGTTAGGTGGACTGGCATTCATAAAATCCTTGAATATCACCCTATTGGACTATACTTGCAGTGGGGGTGGTGGGTTGTTTGTTCATTGAGTTGCTTCCCTTCTCATGCTCATTAATAAGGTGATGGGATTGTCCTGATTGGGATCGTCATTGTTATTTTCCCCATTGTTGTTCTGGTTGATGCTTCCTTGGTCGTTGTGGTCATCTGCGTTGTGGTTGGCGTGGGTGTTTCTAGTTCAGATGATTCGGGGTCTTTCACTGGAGGCATTATCTACAAGTTGGAAAAATCAATGTCAATTACTTTTTCTTTTGTGAGAAAAGTTTCACGAAATTCGTGTGAAACTCTTTCGCATAAATATAACAATTCCATAATTTAATTCATCAATAATAAACGTAAATAACTCATAAGGGATTTCAAATGTAACTTCCATAATATATATAATAATAATAGGATGCATTAGTGGGGTTTATAATCTACTCCTATACTAATAGAACTATGACGAATAACTATGAGTGCCATGTTAAAATATACTTATGGCTACCATAAACTATTATAACAAGAAAATCTGCTTTGAGGCCTAAATGCAAAAATATGTGGCCTAAACATAATTACTACCACTACTATATGATGTCCTAGATAGATAGCGTAGAACTTATAGAAGGGGGGATTGAATACAAGTTCTTGAAACTTTTTCAAGTTCTTCTTCTTTAAAGTAATTAAACTTGTGGAATATAACGAACAAGATAAATCTGTAAACAATTGTTTTTATTGATTAACAATTGATTACAAATACTAACAATCACAAGTCGATTGTTAGCTAGAATATCTGTATTGAATGAATAAAATCAATAAATCATACAGCTTCCAATCTCTGTATTCTGAAAAACAATTCAACTTCTAATCTTTGTATTTGTAAGCAATATAGCTTCTGAAATCTATTCGTAAACAACAATTTCTATACTCTCTTCTTTAAGAAGAGCTTATTATCTCTGTAATCTCTCATATATTCTGTAATCAAAGTTACAGCTTCTTATTCTATTAGACAATATTTCTACGATTTACAATCTGAATAAGAATACTAATCCAATAGAAACTTTTTTGGTTCATCCTTTACCTGCTTCGTCTTCAACACAACTTCTTTATTTGCGCTGAATCAGTCTTTTATTTGAATTAGAACTCTTCACTGCATCAGGGAGTAAGTTCACTTTAGTCTCTTATAGCTTCAACAATAGTCTCCGATAACATAATGCATAGTCTCCGATAGGCTAATCTTTAGTCTCCGATAGATTAATTCTTAGTCTCTGATAGGCTTGACTAACTTCAACATATCTTCAGTTTTGGCAGTTAGTCTCTGATAAACTAAATATAATCTCTGATTTTGTTGAACTCTCCAATGCAATCCTGGTAGTTTCTTATGATAAATTTTAACTTACTCTCTTACAATGATATTTTACAACAATCAAAGAGTAAATTACCAACTACAAAAACTTAAGTGCTACATATAAGCATTTATTGTATATTTGAAAATCTAAATATTCTAAGTATATCCATCATCATTAAATGCTATAAACCTAATGATGCGCTTAATATAAGCCTTTGGAATTCAGCTCTTCCATCATCCTAGGCACATAATGGCATGCCTCCTCGACATTTTCTACAAGGTTGTGCATAAGTTTTTCTCTGTTATCCTCAGTGGGGTGCAGAACCTGATATGAGACCCTCCAAAGGTTTCGGAGTCTAGTGATCCTCTAATGTGAAATGGAATGACAAATTGTGGCAGTATTGCGCATCGCCATCTCTACCTGGATGAGGCGGACCGTGCACTTGAGGTAGACGCAGAATCCATTTGGGAATGGTATAGGAATAGGCACCGCCGGTGGTGGTGCAGCGGATAAGATGTCCGCTACTACAATTGGTAGGACCACTATTGGCAGTGGTAAGGCAGCAAGCGGTGAAGATGACTAAGCTAATGGGGGTGAAGCTAGAGGAATAGGCATTATGTGTACAAAGACATAATGAGATCCTGCCTGAGATGGAGACTAGGGCGAAGAGCCCAACTAATTGCGGGGAGGAGAAAGGCTCCTCATGTAGAGCAAAGAATCTAACCTCTCAGATGGATCAATGGGGTCTTAGACATCTTCTAGGTGGGATCTTCAATATCCTTGTCAAGGATATGAGGGATCTAGAAGCATACCACCTGGGTTGGCCTGATTACCCTTTTTCGAGGGGTTACAAGCCATCGAGCGCCTGGGGTGGTGAGAATCCATAGCCAACATCTGGATGAAGGCGATTACAGTAGGTTGAAGGACCAACAACATCCCATGTAGTAAGCACAACAACAAGAGCATGCTTAGGAGACACCTCATTCGGGGCCTTAACATCATTAGTGGTGGGGACATGTTCATTAGGACAACTCGGGTGTGGAGAAGGGGTGTAGTCAAGAACATACTCCTCGTCAAAGCTGACGACCATGGGGGCCTTGGTCCTATTGTCTTGCCTCGAAGTCATCTATAAGGTAAACATAACCTATGTCAGTACCATAATAAGGTTCATCATAAATATAGAGTTTGACATAAATACTAGTGCGATACATGAAATGTAATGATGTTTATTTAGGTCTTGGACTTAGAAATTTCTATCCCCTAAATCGTACAGCCTCAGGAAGTGGGGAGAGTCTACCTAATGTTCATAGTCTGTCTATTCGTTTTTACATCCTACTTCCATATCCTTGTGCCTTAAGATTCCTTCATTCTTCCTTAAACCTCTAAACATCATGTTCTACCCTCCTGTAGAGACTGTGGTCTCATAATTTGTGATTGGGGCTCTGATACCAACTATGATTGCCCAAAAAAATCTTATAAAGACTTTGGGCACCGCCAATGATTGAAAACATCAATAAAAGATCATCCAAACATAAATAACACATGTAATAGAGAAATTTATTCTCTATTACATTGTCCAAAATGAATTCTAACAACGGAAGTCTCTAAGGGGCCTATACATGCCTTACAATCTAAAAATTTCTATTATAACCTAATGCTTCACTCTTCCTCTAAATGTCATCCATCGAAGGGCGATCAGAAAGTTTTCATCAACACATCTTTAGCTTGCCTTTATCAGACTCCTTGGCTTTCGTGCCATAACTTGTAAAAAATTTAGCAATATGAGCAATTTACACCCACAAGTATATAATCATGTAAGGGTGAGCCTTGAAAAGGGATAAATTTCTAGGGCTTAAGTGTTTGTCAGGTTTGTTGGAAGAATGTCGACAACACTAGAGGGATTCGTAAGAATATAGCTTTTAGGGTTCTCGAGTGATAACGAGAAATTTGACCCTTTACTTAAAAAAATATTTGAATAATTCAGATACGCCTTGTAACCAAATCCGTTTGGTGCATATCCCCTTATGAACCCGTATCAAACAGTATATTGGCTGGCCAGCCTGACCACCATCTGATTTCATCATAATGGCATATGTAGTCAATGCATAAATCTTTCATTTACAAGGGTTCAGTTACCAATGCCTGAGTTTCCATCCCATTTAAAATCCTAGGCTAGGGATGCTAGACAGATGCATCCCACTAGCCTTTAGTTTCACACACAGATATACTTCACAATTATAGATTATGAAATAAGTTACTATATCCATATAGGATTTACTTTGGCATGTTAACGAATTTGAATAGCTAAACAACTGCCCAAAGATATTTTGTTTAAATATAACATGTTTCACATACATCTCAACAAGAGATCATATGTTACTTAATTTTGAGAAATTGCAACATGAATAAGGAAATAACATAACATCGGATACTTACGTATATCTAATAGATGATAATACGTATTAATTGAAAGAGATAAAGTAAGTATATATTTGCCTTTAGTCCTTTAGCTTAATATAAATTCACTGGTGTAACGAGCGGGACTCTGTGAATCATGTACATTTAACATGAGTAATTATTACTAAATCATAACATGAGAATGTATACATGGGTCAGTGTTCTTCTTAAATCCATAATCGATTAATTGAGTGGTCATCCGTTAAATTTGTGATTCGGTTCAGGCCGAATCGAAGTCCAAACAATTTTTTGAGCTAATATTACATTGTTTTGAGACTCCACATAATTTATTTGACTTACTTTAAATTAAATTAATCTCAGATTAAATGACTTATTATTAATTAATTATTTATCCCTTAATTATTATTTAATATACCTAAATAAAAAAATATAATTATTTGATTGTCACATAATTAAATTCTTACATGTTATTAACTTAAATGATTTATTAATCATTTATTAAAAATTTAGGATTTTATCCTTTATTATTATTTCATTTCTTAAATAAGAAGATTAAGTATAATTCATTCTTAATACAATAATTATTTCTTGTCGAAATAACTTATATATGATGAAGACGTAAAATAAAACAAGCTAATCATCCTCCGACAATATATGCATTAAAGGATAAATTATACATCGGAGGGTAATTTCCTTAATGGGTAATTTCATCGGTGGATAATTTCTATTGAGGATATCACTGGCGTATAATTTTCACCGAGGGTCATTCATCGGTGGATAATTTCTGCCGAGGGTAGTTCCTCAGTGGATAATTTCTCGTTGGTGGATAATTTCATTAGTGGTTTCTATCGAGGGTAATTCATCAATGGATAATTTCTCCTTGGTGGATAATCTCTACCGAGGGTAGTTCATCAGTAGATAATTTCATTCAAAGGTAATTTATCGGCCTATTCATTTCATTGTCTTTCTCTTATCCTCCGATTCCCTAAGGCGCCACACTGTTGACACTGCTGACGCTACCATACCCCCAAAACATCTATTTGACACGTTACGGTGGGGGAGATCACCACCATGAGGTTTGGCGTAGGGGAAAACCCTATAGCCACCTTCCCTTTGGCTGAAACACGACAAAGAGAAGGCTTGACATTCCTCGGAGGTGGAACATCCATGTTTTCTGATGTAGAACTTCAGGTATGGTTAAACTCAGCCATTTTGATTCTTGTTAGGTCCCAAAGGGCAAAACACTACAATGGGGTTGAATAGTGTTTTCTCAAAAAAGTAAAAGCTTGCTTATAAAAACAGCAGATTAAAAACTTCATACTTATAAAAGATCTTGCTTAATTTTCAAAAATAGTTAGCAACAGAATTTTAGAAAAATTCCCCTTAATAAAAACAAAATGACTTAAAGTGGCTGTTTTCCCAGTGATATAGCTGAGAACTTGTAGAAGGGGGGGGGGGGGGGGGTTGAATATAAGTTCTTTGAATTCTTTTCGATTACTTGTTCTTTAAGAAATTAACTTTTCTTGCAGAATATAAAGAACAAAAATTCGAATCAATTTATAAACAATTGCTTTTTATTGCAATATATTGTACATTCATGTTTGATGATCCATGTATAACTAAATAACCACAACGATTAACTAAGTAAGCACAGTGATTGTACAGATATCATACATAAGATGCAGACAAACAATAGTTCAAGCAAACATACTGATATTTTAAATAATGCATGTGATGAATGTATTATTTTAATTAACAATTACTTACACAACAAAGCTGAGCTCTCGGACGGAGACACTGAAGAAAGAAACCTACAAAATCTCAGCCAAGTTTCAAGCCAAAGACGATCTCGCTCTCTCTCCTTTCTTATGAACCAGGTCAAAATAGCAAAAGTTTTAACTTAAATACTCTTTTTAATAAGATTAAAGCATATGCGTCAAACAAAGAAGACAACCGACGCAAATAACATAACCATTTGCGACGGATATTTAAATCAAACGACGCAAATGTTTGAATAATTTATTTTTTAAAATTTTTAAAGCATTTGCGTCGGTTAGTCTAACAACCGACGCAAATACTTGAAAGTATTGGGTCGGGTCTTTAACCGATGAAGATGCAAATGTGTTTTTGTTTACCTGTACATTAACTATTTGCGTTGGTTTGTTAAACAAGCAACGCAAATGTAGGGTTTGCGTCGCTTGTTTAACGAAACGATGCAAATACCTAACACTATTTGCGTCGGTTTAGTAAACACGCGACGCAAATGTAGTGTTTGCGTCGGTCCTTTAAAACAAACGATGCAAATACCTAATACTATTTGTGTCGGTTCGTTAAACAAGCGACGCAAATGTGTTATTAATTTATTTTTTAATTTTTTTATAGTTTTTGCGTTGGTTCTTTAAAAGAACCGATGCAAACACAGTTTGTTTTATTTACCATAATGCCACCGTTCTACTATATGCGACAGTTCTATTAAAGAACCGACCCAAATTAGATGACGCATAAGTCAGTTTCTATACTAGTGTGCTTTAACAATTGATTACAAATTCTAAAAATCACAACAATATGATCGTCAGCTTCTTTTCTTTTCTGTATAGTAAAGATACAAAACTATGAAAACCTATACAGCTTCGAATTACAATTCTCTGTAAACCTAATTACAGCTTCTCAAAAACTGAAATTACAATTAACTCAGTTTCTATACTAAATCAATACTGATTCAGCTTCCTTATTTGAATCAAACACAATCTTTCCTTTTTGATTAGGAACAGATTTCTGGCTTGTTTCCTTACCAGCTACGTCTTCAATAATATCTTGATCTATGTGGAAGACATTCATTATTCAATTTGAACTCTGTATCTCATCAAGAAATAAGTCACCGACTAGTCCCTGATGACTTCAGCTTTAGTCCCTGATTACGTCATCATTTAATCTCTGATGACGTCAGATTGTGTAGTCTCCGATAGAGTTATTAATCTCTGATGCTTTTAGGCTTAGTCTCTGATGACGTCAGCTTAGTCTCTGATGCGTTAGACTTAGTCTCTGATGCATTAAGCTTAGTCTCTGATGATGTAAGCATTAGTCTCCGACGCTTTATCTTTAATCTCTGATGACGTAGCTGTAGTCTCCGATAGGCAAAATACTTAGTCTCCGATAAGTATTGCCTTACTCTCTGATAAGCCTTTTTGTAAACTCCGACGGATCAATTACACATTTTGACTTGTTGAAGCTTTGATACCACTTTCCAGCAGTTACTTACAAATAAAAAATCAATCTATCTCTTTACAAAGAATGAATAATTACAATCTAAGAGATAACTACTGGCTACAAAACTTCAGTGTTACTAATTAACACTTTTTATACATTTGTATATCTAAGTAATCTAAAGACAATCATTATCAAATGTTATAAAACCTAACAGTGGCAATGATGGTAAAGTCTTTGCTAAAGAGGATTAGCTAGGACTAAGCAAAGTAAGGACAGAGGAATAAGCAGACTAAATAAATAGTAGTAAATAGGAGAGAGCAAGAAGATTTTTATACTGGTTCGGTCTAAGTTTACTCCACTCTTCTTCACTTTTACTTGAGAAGACACTCACTAAGAATGTTCACAGAACAAAGTACATCAGGACATTTAGTTCAAAATATAATGGGTCACTAAGACCTACTAAAGTTACACAAACTAAAAGATGTAAACAATCTTTATTTGCTATCTCTAAGCAATATACTCCTTGTTGAGTAGATTAGATAGCACTTGGTCAAGCTTGTAAAAACATATCTTGCTGACCACTTAGGATGTCAGATTGTTAGAGCAATTTCTTGGTTGTTCAATAGTCATAAATGAAATTTATGACTTTTATTTATAGTACTCCAAAAATATATCTGTTGGAAATTTGAAATAGTCATAAATGAAATTTATACTACTCTTGGTTGTACTCTTTTGACAGTGACTTGTACCTTTACAGTTGTTCTTTGCTTAATCAAAAAGATAGTCATTATTTTGTCTTCTAGTGTTTTTTAAAAAACCTTCTAGAAGTTGAATAAGCAGGGCAAAAGTTAGGGTCTTTTTCTGACATTTTTTCTTTGATCTAAGGAAAGAATCTTGTTGTATTGGACCTTACTTATTTCCATTATAAGCAAGTTTGTCCTTGAAAGTTTTTTCATAGCTTCAACATCTTTCCTGAGTAATGAACAAAGTCTTCACTTGTGATTAAAATCCTTGCTTAACTAAAAACTGAATATATCTACCTAACAAGTTAGATATTTTTCTATGTCCTTTTACATCGAATAAGTAAGGACTATATTACATCATCAATTCTTATAGAAGTAAAGACAAAGTTCTTTAAGCAAGACTAATATAAGCAGGGCATTATCAATCTCCCCTTAATTAATGATGTCAAAATGAGTTATTTTGATCACTTCAGCAAGAAAAAAGTTATATTTCATTTCATTTTAAAAAATAATATAGTTCATGAACAAATTGAATTTCAGCAAATAAATGAAAGAAATTAAAAATTATTCTTCATACTCTGGCTTCCCTTTATCATCTGTAGAGTCTTGCTATTGTTCCATTCTAAAGTTTAGCAGCTTTAGCCTTCTTCTTTCTTCAATATACTCCTTTTGTTTCTTTAATGCGTCTTGCTCTTGTCTCCTTCTTTCCTTCCTTTCCTTTTTGTGCTCGTATTCCCTTTCATATTGCTGATCTCTGAGTTTCTTCATTTCCAACTCATACTATTTGATCTTGGGTTTAGAGTCTTTGATGCTTGTAAGTAGCTTGAGACTTTTAGCAGGCCCTGACTTCTTTAATATAATATCAACTTCCTCAAGTGCCTTCTGAAGTCTCGTGTAAGGAGAAGGATTTAGAATCTGCACAGAAGAGTCATTGTTAGATTTGGGATTTCATCTTTTGACAACAGAAGCCAAAGCAACAGGAGTAGGAGTAGGAGTCAGAGCTTGATCTTGTGGCAGCTCTTATTGCTACTATGCTTCTTGATCTCTCTCCCCCTTTTTGATATCATCAACCATAATAGGGAGAAAGTAAATCAACTTCTTAAGAGTTAGCAAGATCTAATCCTGCTTACGCTCAATTTATGTGATTCTATCTGTAAGCTCAGAATCCGCAGAAGCAGCCTTGAAAGTTGGAGCAGAGTCAGTAGGAGCATGTTGGCCAGCAACTTGAAGGTTAGAAAAATTGGCTAAAAATTTATCTATCTTGGAATCAAGTTCGGCAAGACTTTTCTTGGTTAACTTTTTGGCCTGAGAATGAGATGATGGAGTAGACTTGGAGGCAATAATTGGAGGCTTGGAATAAGTTGAAAGATAAGTGTCCTCAAGCCTAACGAGTATAATGGACTTTGTTCAAATATATGTTCTAAGTCTGGCACAAGAAAAATCTTTTGAAGAGAAGTCAGTCGGAGGAGCATATCTTGTAGTAGGAATGTTATTAGCAAAAGCAGCAGCAGTTTCATCCAAATGGGGAGTAGAGCCGATCATATCCCATGATACTCTCCAAGGGTTTTCAACCAGCGCAGTGAAGTTCAGAACTCCTCTGAAGGAGTCAGAGATAGTACATATGCCCATTCTCCACTAGTAGGAATGAAGCATAAGAAGAAAGAGTATGAAATCATCATGAACCATGTAGGAAAAGAAATCACCTATTAACCCAAGCTAGAGTCTTCTGCTTTTTGTTGATGCTTCGCTAGGAATAATTTTTTCCTGAAGTTCCCTTCTTGTAATGGTTGATTTCCCATAGATGCTGCTGACGTTGGTAGCATAAATGTCCTTTGATTTTTTATTGACCAAGAGTTGGAGAAAATGCTCAGAGAGTACAATTTTCCTCTCAGTAAGCTCATAGAAAGAAGTGTGCCTGAGGGGTGCATCAAATCTAGGTTCTTTGAGCCATGTCAGTAGGATTCTCTTGAGGTGTCTTACTATTGAGTCAAGATCATAAGTAAGGAGATAGTAATCGTTTTGAAGTTCATAGCTATTTCCTTTAATGAGAACTTACTTGACCATCATAACACTAGCAGCAGCTGCCTTGTCCAATCTCTTTTCGACTGAGTCTTCATTTACAACTTGCTCCCCCTCAGCATCTGGTTCCTTAGACAAGATATTGATCTCATCTAGGTTCTTCTATGATGTTCTCAACAATCTAGGCCTTGGGGTCGAGGTCAGCTTCCTCAGCATCCGCTATGAGCACCGCTTTGATGAGTTCTTCAGATTTTTATTCTATTGTTCATTTAATCGGAACTTCGTTATCACTACTATCTAAATCACTGCTACTAGAAGCTATAAGCTTCATTGCCTTTCCCTTCCCCTTATCAGCAATGTGCTTTCTATTAGTTGGTTGCACATTTTCTCGAATGGCAACAGGAGGCAAAACAATTCTTCTTGCTGCAGTAGGCTTTAAAATCCTTGCTGATTTTACAGGCTCTGCTGATTGATCATTTAGAAACTCTTCCTCTATGACAGACTCTGGTTTGATGAGGTCAGCAAGCCTTATATTTGTGTGCTGCTATGCTCCAATAATTTTAAATTTAGCAGCAAGCTCCAATAGGAGAGTCAACAAGCTCCAATATTTTAGTGGTGCTGATCATTTTAATAGGAGTGGCAACACTAGATGTGGACGACAGTTCACCAGTAAGAGTTGGTTGATTTGCAACAATTGCATCTTCCATTATAGCATCAATCTCCGTAAAATGTTCATCAGATGAACTTTTTATTGGAGTAGTACCAGTAATCACTAGTGACTTCTCAACAACTTGATTGTTGTTGATCTCTACAAACAGTTCATCATCTTTTTCTTCAGCAAATATTATAGTAATGGGGACTGCAATACAGAATCCCTGTAGGTCTTCTATTTCTTCCTCATCGTCTGAAGGTGGCTTGATGTCTAATCCTCCTTTGGCAATTGCTTCAGCAGCCTTATCCTCTTTATATAATTTCATAAAGAAATAATACATTTCTCTTTCTTCGGCATTCAACATAGGTGGATCAAATCTTTCACCTGAGCAACAACACGCCTTTTTCTGGTGGATTTTGAAGCAACATGAGGTTAATTTTAGGAGCAAGACATTCTAAGTCCTACTGTTCTTCAGCAACTTTCACAGTATAATGTTAGGTCCTAAAGGAAAAAATACTAGAAAGGGGGTTGAATAGTGTTTTTCAAAATTTAAGTCTTGCTTATAAACTTTACAGTTTTAAAACACTTCTTGCTTATTAAAAAGCTTCCTTATATTTTGTAAAGGCTTAGCAGCGGAATTTATAGCAAAGAACCCCTTTTTTTTTTTTTTTTGAACCATGGCTTAAAGCAGCAATGTCAATAAGTCTTTGCTAAATGAGTTTAGCAGAGACTGAACAAAGGCCGGATAAAGGAAATAAACAATGTAAAGGATTAAGTAGCAAAGAAAAGTGAGCAAGAGAATTTTTATAGTGGTTCGGTTGAAGCCTACTCCACTCTTCTTCTCTTTACTTGAGAAGACACTCACTAATAATGTTCACACAGAACAATAAGCAGTAGGACACTTAGTCCAGATTCACAATGGGTCACTTAGACCAGATAGTCACACAGACTAATAACAGATAAAATATCTTGCTTGCTATCTCTAAGCAATGAGCTCCTTGATGAGTAGATTAGATAGCACTTGTTCAAGCTTGAGTTTGTGTCTTGCTGTACTCTTAAGATGTCAGAATGTCAAAGTAGTTTCTTGGTTATTCAGTTCTCATAAATAAAATTTATGACTCCTATTTATACTACTCCAAAAATCTATCCGTTGAGAATTTTGAAATAGATCCGTTTGGAGTTGTACTGCCTTGACAATGACATGTACTTTTCTAGCTGTTCCTTGCTTAGTTCAAAAAGATAGCCGTTATTTTGTTTTCTAGTGCTTTTTGAAAAAGCACTCTAGGAGTTGACTTAAGTAGGACAAAAGATAGTTTTTTTCTTACACTCTTACTTGTATCAAGGTAAGAGATCTTATTATGTCAGTCCTTGCTTATCTCCATTCTAAGCAGGACTGTCCTTATAAATTTCTTCATATCTTCAAAACCCTCCCTGGTCGATGAGCAGAGTCTTCATTAGTGATCAAAATCCTTTCTTAACTAGCAAAATATATCCACCTAACAAGTTGGATATTTTTCTATGTCCTTTTACATCATATAAGCAAGGACTATATTACATCATCAATTCTTATATTCAATAAATGTAATTCTTTAAGTAGTAGTAATATAAGCAGGGGCGCATCAACAGTCTCCCCTTAATTGATGATGTCAAAATGAGTTATTTTGATCACCACAGCAAGCAACAAGATGTTTCATTTCATTGATCAAAAAGATTTACGTACAAGAGTGAATGTAAATGAAACACAATAAAATACAATGAAAAAGTTTAAAAGCAAATTATCAAAACTATTCTTGCTAATTTTCATTATTAGCAGGTTCTTCAGATCCTTCTTGATCTTCTCCTCCGAACTTCATCAATTCCAATCTTCTCCTTTCTTCGGCTTCCTCCCTCTCTCTTCTTATAGCCTCCTTTTCCTGCTTCCTCCTCTCCATCATTTCCTACTTGCAATTGTACTCCCTTTCATTCTGCTGGTCTTTGAGTCTTTTCATCTCCAACTCATACTGCTTGATTTTAGATTCAGACTCTTTGATGCTTGCAAGCAGTTTGAAACTTTCAGCAGGCCCTGACTTCTTTGTCATCATATCTGTTTCTTCAAGGGCCTTATGCAGTCTCATATAAGGAGAAGGATTAAGAATTTGTATCGCAGACTTAGGAATATGTTTGGGAACTCTTCGTTTAGCCACAACAGTAGGAGTCGCAGTAGGAGTAGGGATGGGAGCAGGAGTCAAGGTTGTTTGATCTTTGGCTGTTTGATCTTGTTATTGTTGTGCTGAATCATGATCTCTCTCCCCCTTTTTGATATCATCAACCATTAAAGGGAGAAAGTCAATCAGTTTGTTGAAAGTGAGCAATATTTGATCTTGCTTACGCTCCATTTTGTTGATCCGGTCTTCAAGATCAGAGGCAGTAGAAGGTGCCTTGGAGCTCTGTGTAGACTCAGCAGGTTGGGCATTGAGACTCGCTAATACTTTATCCATTTTAGAATCAAGTTCAGCAAGCTTCTTCTTTGTTGACTTGGAGGAATGCAAGCGAGCCGACTTTGATTTCTTAGAGGCAGCAGGAGGAGGCTTAGAAGGATAGGATTTTTCAAGTCTCATTGGAATAACAGAATTAGATCGAAGGTAGACTTGATGACGTGCAGATGAGAAGTCTTCAGTGGAGGGATCAACAGGAGGAGTATAGTGTTCAGCAATAGGGATATTTGAAGTAGGGATTGGAGGAAATTTGTGTTGGCGCAGGTCAACGCGAAATCTTCTGGCAAAATTGGTTGTTGTGTAATCAGAGTGGGTAGTTGAAGTAATCGTGTTCCAAGCAGCTCGCCATGGATTTTCAATCAACACAAGAAAATTTGGCACCCTTCTGAAGGAATCTGAGATGGTGCGCATCCCCATCCCACACCAATAAGATGAAGCATAAGTAGAAAGAGTAGGAAATCAGTAGGGAGTATGTGCGAAAGAAGTCATCATTCAGACCAAACCATAATTTTCTGCTCCATGCTGATGGTTCAGAAGGACGGATTTATTCTTGGAATTCTCTTCTCTGGATAGTCGACACCCCATAGATATTGCTCATGTTCGCAACATAAATGTCCTTCCCCCTCTGACTGGCCAATTGCTCGAGGAAATGTTCATAGAAATCAATTTCCTTTTCTCCTCTTTCATAGTAGGAGGTATGTCTGACTGGTGCATCAAATCCTACCTCCTTTAGATGTTTCAGCACGACACGTCTGAAATGCCTTACTGTAAAGTCTAGATCATATTGGAGGAGGCAGTAATCAGTTTGAAGTTCAACACTATTGTCCTCTATGAGATCCCTTCTGACCATTCGGATGGCAACAGCAACAGCCTTAGCCATTCTTTCTTCTACAGATTCATCAACTAAGGTCTGCTCCCCCTCAATAGCATCCCCATCAGCAGGGATTATGTTGATCTCTTCTTCTTGTTACCTTCTTTCATCAGCAGGCTCCCCCTTAGCAAGTACTAGGGTTGGTGAGCGGCCACTAGGTCCTTCCAATAAATGTTTAGTAAGGTAGGTGTTTGGATTCAGACCTGCTTGCTCTGTGTCTTGTATCAGCAAGGCCTTGATAAGTTCTTTAGATTGTTGCTCCATCCGCCTTTGTGCAAGGATCTCATCAGAGCTACTGTCAGAGTCACTATCAAAGTCACTGCTGCTTGACTTTCTAATTTTCTTTCCTTTACATTTTCCTTTTTCAGCAATGTGTTTTCTTTTTGGAGGGGGAGCTTTTTCTCGAATAGCAAATCCTGGTAAAACCAGTCTTCGTGCAGTAGAAGGTTTGGTGGTAAGAACTGGAGTCTCTGTTGTCTGATCATTGTGAAATTCTTCCTTTGTGATGGACTCTAGTTTTATCATATCAGCAAGACGTATGTCTATATGCTGCACTTCACCTGTGATTTCAATATCAGCAGCATCGTCCTTATTTTCTGGACCTGTGACACTGTCGAGTGTGTCAGCAAGCTCTAGAACTTCGGTGATGCTGACCAATTCAGTGGCAACAGCATCACTTGTTGCTGATAGTTTAGCAGTAGGGGTAGGTTGATCAGCAACAATGATTGCCCCAGTGAAAGCATCGATTTCTTTGAAGAATTTGTCAGATGAACTCTTTTGAGTATCAGCAGGATCTATTGAGGAGGAGACAGTAGAATGATACTCATCTATTCCCTTAAATAGATCATCCTCTGCTGATATAGTGGTGATAGGAATAGCAAAGGGTATATCATGATGTTCTGGTTCCTACTCATCGTCAGTGGGAGGTTCAACATCTTGAACCTCCTTCAGCAATAGATTGAGCAGCAACGTCCTCATCGTATAATTCCATAAAGAAATCGTACACTTCTCTCTCCTCGGAATCGAGGGTGGTTGGGTCAAACTCTGGATCAGCAGCAACTACCTTAGTTTCTTCTTCGGCTGCTGAATTTGAGCAGCAACTCTTCTTTTCCTGCTGGGTTGGACAACAGGAAATGTAGTAGCAGCAGATATTCGTTCAGCAGGAACACTGGCATATTTTATTGCTTTCTTTGTCCTCCTCTTTGTTGTAGCCCTTGCTAGTGCAACAGGGTTTCTCTCATAATTTTGTAAAATTGAGGGGGGTGATGAGCTTGCGTTTTGGTAGCTTCTTCGATTTGGTCCCTACTGGAAAATTATCTTCAAGAACACCTTTGAGCAGCAGGGACAATGTTTGTCCATGCTTAATCTTAATTTTCTTCTTGCTGGAGAAGAATTCTTTGAGCAGATCGAAGAATATGTGGGCCCAATTAATCTCCTGCTCAGACTTCAGCAGGGAAACTAGAGAGATGACCTTTGCTGATGCCTCGTCTTGGGAGGTAAACTTGCACAACAAGGTCTTGTGTATGATTTCGATGAGGAAATCCCATTTCTTTAGGAAATCTTTCCTCTTCTTGGTATTATGGGTTTTGACATACCTAAGATCTGCTAGCACAGCAAGGACTATGGTGGATGGGGGCAACAGACCTTGACTTGTCATCTGCAGAGTACCCCTGATGGTTGCTACTGTAATGGAAACTTGTTGTCCATCTACATGACCTCTGATGCTGTTGTCTCTTACTTGTGCAGTCTAGCAAAATTCCCTTAGAATTTCTTCATAAATTAGGTAATCAGCAGAGATTACATATCTGATGCCACTTTTTCTCAGTAGTCTTATAACTTTGAGTATATCAGCATCTTGTTGATCATCAGCAAAGGAATCTAAGTCAGTGATAGACTCAGACTCGATTTTCTCAAGCCAGTTTGCCATCTTGTTGTGTTTGGTCAGAAAAAGTGGTGGTTTAAGGGTTGAAGAACGGTAGTTTTTGGCAAAAGTTTCTAGAGAGAGAAAGTTAGTTTCAGAGAGAGATCAGAGCAATTTGAAGGTGAATACAAATGAAAAGGGTTAAAAGGTTTATTTAGGGGGTGACACTAGAACAAAAACTGTCTTATGCGTCACTTTATTTGCATCGATTGTTTAATAGAACTGTCACATATAGTAGCGCGGTGGCATTGTCGTAAGTAGAAGAAAAAGTATTTATGTCGGTCCTTTAAAAGAACCGACACAAAATCTATGAAAATATTTAAAAAATAAATTAGTTCAACATTTGCGTCGCTTAGTTTAAAACACCGACGCAAATAGTTTTGGATTATTTGCGTCAGTTATTTTAAAGAACCGACGCAAAATATCTATAAATAATTAAATAATAAATTAAAAAAGAATTTGTGACGCTTTTTTTAAAGAACCGACGCAAATGTTTTGGACGAATATATTTCTATGGAAAAATAGAACATCTTGGAGAAGTCTTTGCTAAGGCTTTTCAAGTCAATCTATGGTTATTGAAGGATCCTTTCATGCATTACGTTAGGTATCAAGGAAAATCAATTCTCACATCAAAAGGGACGCCTCTTTTGATGAAAAAATGGGTATATTACTTTGTTAATTTATGGCAATGTCATTTTTACATGTGGTCTCAACCGAGAAGGATCTATATAAACCAATTATATAATTATTCGCTCGACTTTCTGGGCTATCTATCAAGTGCACGGCTAAACCAATCTTGAAAGGAAACATGTTCCATAGTAAACAAAGGAAATTCGTCGGTTTGATTAAAAAAAATTCTTGTTTTTTGACTAAACAGTTATGAATGACTTGACAATTTCAATTCAAATCGACTAATCTGGTATGGTATATTTTCACGTTCATAGGAGTGCGTCTATGTTTCTGCTTTACGAATATGATATTTTTTGGGCTTTTCTAATAATATCAAGTCTTATTCCTATTTTGGCATTTTTTATTTCTGGAGTTTTAGCCCCGATTAGCAAAGGACCGGAGAAACTCTCTAGTTATGAATCGGGTATAGAACCAATGGGCAATGCTTGGTTATTCTTTAGGCAACATCCGAAGCCAAGGCTATGTATATAGTTCTTTTGCTACGCTATGCGTTCACTAGCTGCTTAGTTACCTTCACTCAAAAGCATCTGATCTGTTTACCTCTCTCGTTGGTCAAGTTCAATTACATCGAACCTCTCATAATGGCTGGCCATTCATCAAGAGAGGAAGCTGTTAGTTATTGATCGGATGTACTCTTTCGCCTCGCCAATGAACCCGGGGCCGCGCCTAACATTTCGTTATTTTTTCTATATTATTATATACAATATATTATATAGAATGTGATATGTGAAGTTTTCTTCTCTTTGATGGAACGACGTTTCTGATAATGGACCGACGCTAAATCTTTAAAAATAATTAAAAAATAAATTAATACGAATTTGCGTCTCTTATTTTAAAGAACCGACACATATTCTATAATATTAGTAAAATAAGATAAGTTATAACTTTTGCTACGTTGGGTTCGTAAGAGAGGAGGGAGAGGTAGTTCGTCTTCAGCGGGTTGCTTGGCTGAGTTTTGCAGGTTTCTTTCTTCCGTGTCTCCGGCCCGGCAGGCTGCTTTGTACTGTAAGTCATTGTTAATTAAAATAATACATTTATTACAGGCATTATTTAAAATATCAGTATGTATGCTCAAACTATTGTGTGTCTGCATCTGATTTATTTCGTCGGGGTTTTAAGAAAGGTTATACGAAGTGGATTTGGCATGGTGAGGGAATAGGCTCTGATATAACTGGTAGCTCAAGGTTGAATTATGTAACCGAGTGCGATAAATCGGTTGATAATGATGAAGATGATGTGAACATTGATAGGGTGGAAGATATGATATAAGATCTGCAAGACCATATGATGCCACAACTGGATATATTTGAGAGCTTGGTCCGTGATTCTAAGAAACTTTTGTATCCCGGGTGCAGTGATAAGTTGACAAGGTTGTCAACTACTTTGAAGTTGTGCAAGTTGAAAGTAAAGAATGGATGGAGTGACAAGAGTTTTACAGAATTGTTAAAACTTTTATGAGAAATACTTCCGGTGAATAACGAGCTTCCCACTTTCACGTACGAGGCAAAGAAGATGTTGTGTCCTATAGGTATGCACGTGAAGAAGATACATGCATGTCTAGATGACTGTGTGTTGTTTCGAAATGAGAATGAACATTTACACACATGTCCTAAGTGTGGAGCATCTCGGTACAAGCGAGAGGGTAATGATTCTTTTAAGGATGAAAAAAAAGGGCTCCTACCAAGGCAGTTTGGTATTTACCCATAATGCAACTATTCAAACGCCTATTTGCAAATGCAAAAGATGCAAAATATTTGAGGTGGCATGCGGAAGGGAGGAAATCAGATGGGATGCTTAGACACCCGAGTGACTCTCCACAATGGAGAACCATTGATGGAAAGTTTCCTGAATTTGGTGGAGAAGTTAGGAATCTACGTCTTGGACTTTGTATGGATGGGATGAATCCTTATGGCACTCTAAGCTATCAACATAGCACTTGGCCAGTTCTTTTGGTGATTTATAATTTGCCTCACTGGTTGTGTATGAAGCGCAAGTATATTATGTTGTCCTTGTTAATCTTAGGACCTAAATAACCTGGGAATAACATAGATGTTTATCTTTAGCCGCTTATTGAAGATTTAAAACTTTTATGGGATGAAGGTGTGATGGTGTTCGATGCAAATACTCAAATGGATTTCACATTATGTTAGATGTTATTTTGCACCATAAATGACTTTCCTGCTTATGGAAACTTGTCAGGGTACACTGTCAAAGGAGCTAAAGCATGTCTAATTTGTGAAGATGCTACTATTGACCACCGTCTAAATAATTGTAAGAAAAATGTGTTTATGAGTCATCGAATATTTCTTCCTTGTGATCACCCTTATCGTAAGATGAAAAAGGCTTTTGATGGACATATCGAGTCGAGAAGCCCGTTTGCCTTTAACTAGGAAAGAAGTCTTTGAGCGGGTTAAGGATATTGATGTTGTATTTAGAAAGTTGTATCAACCTCTTAAGAAGAAGAATTTTTGGAAGAAGAGATCCATATTTTGGGATCTCTCGTATTGGCAACACATACAAGTTAGACATTGTCTTGATTTTATACATATTGAGAAAAATGTTTGTGATAGTACGTTGGGACATTGTTGAATATACCTGGAAAGACAAAGAACGGGATCAAAGTCATAAAAGATATACAAGAAATGGGTATACGACTAGAGTTTGCACCGCAAGAGTCGGAGAAGCGTACATATCTACCTCTAGCTTGTTATACTTTGTGTAAAAAAGAGAAAATTGATTTTTGTAAGTGTTTGTTTGGTGTGAAGGTTCCATATGGATATTCTTCAAACATCAAAAGGTTTGTGTCGATGAAGGATTTGAAACTGCTGGGTATGAAGTCACATAATTCTCATGTGTTAATGCAACAACTATTACCAATTGCAATTCGAGGGATACTGCCGAATCACGTGAGACTTGTTGTTATGAAACTTTGTTTTTTCTTCAATGCCATCTGCAACAAGGTGATTGAACCTATCATGTTGGATAAATTACAAGTTGATATTGTTGTCACACTATGTCAGTTTGAAATGTATTTTCCACCTTCATTTTTTGACATTATGATACATTTAGTTATTCATTAGGTTAGAGAGATTAAGTTATGTGGCCCGGTATATTTGCGGTATATGTATCCTTTTGAGAGATTCATGGGTATCTTGAAAGGGTATGTGAGGAACCAATATCGGGCGGAAGCTAGTATAGTTGAAGGATATTAAGTTGAGGAGGATATTGAATTTTGCACAGAGTATTTAGCAACTGTCAATCCAATTGGTATACTCAAATCTCGTCACAAGGGAAGACTTCACGATGAGGGTACATTGGGATCCAAATGGATCTCTCCTGGGTGTGAACTGCGCGATAGAGCGCATCTCTTTATCCTGCAATACATGACTGGAGTTCATCCTTACTTAGATTGTTATGTAAATTTTATTAGGAGGCAGAATCCTTCAAAAAGTGGCATTTGGGTCACAACTGAACATAATCGCTCATTTGTTCGATGGTTTAAAGACCGTGTAATGTGCCAGTTGTCAGATACACCAAATGTCGTTTCTAATACGATAAAATGGTTAGCATATGGCCCCAACACGCTTGTGAGATCTTATGAAGGTTATGATGCTAATGGATATACTTTTTACACCCAACGTCAAGATGGAAAGAGCACTATGCAAAATAGTGGAGTTACCGTGGAAGCTTCATCAACAGAATTTTGTAGAGGCAAATCTTTAGGATTGAAAGATGTGAAAAACTCATACTATGGGGTGATTGAAGATATTTGGGAGCTTGAGTACCGAGATTTCAAGGTTGGTCTCTTTCGTTGTAATTGGATTTATATACGACATGGTGTTAGAAATGATGACTTAGGATTTACTTTGATAGATTTTTCTCAGTGGGGTCACGTGGACGACCCATTTATACTCGCAATGCAAGTAAAACAAATATTTTATATCCAAGACCCCGTCAATCCTAAGTGTTCAATTGTTGTTCAAGGCAAGAGAAATATTCTTAGTATTGATGATGTTGTTGATGAAGACGAGTATAACCAATTTGATGAGAATCCTCCTTTCTTTATGGGTCTACCTACCCCGTATGGTGACGATAATGTAGAAACAAACTACGACGTAATGACTATGGTGAAGGGTTATGGATTGATGATGGAAACTAAGTGACCAATGTTTCAAATTTGTACATTAAAGAAGTTGTAATTACAAATTTGCAAATAATGTCGATGAGCAAATTATTGTAAATTTTAATTTGTTTTAATATTCCAATAGCTGTAGCTAATTGATTTGTCAAGTCAATTTTATATACATGAAAAGGTTGATTTTGGGAAGTAGTTCTTGGAAACAATCATACACCAAAGTGTGCATTGTAATTATACAGCGTAGTGGTCTATTAATAGGAAAAAAAGAAAAAAAACTTAAATTAAATTGCGTCGGTGCTTTAAAAGATATGACACAAAATATATTATTTGCGTTGGTTGGAAAAAAAAACACGACGCAAATAGTTGAATAGGAAAAATTAAAAAAAAAATTAACTACGTCGGTAGAAAAGGTCTGACGCAAATAGTCTAATAATTTATGTATATACAATTGCGTCGGTGCTTTAGAAAACCTGACGCAAATAGTCTAATAATTGCGTCTACCTTTTTGCGTCGATTGAAGATAAAGCCTGACGCAAATAGTATAATAGGAAAAAAATAAAAATTCCTAAAATTGAAAGTAAATGTTATTTCTGTTGGTCCGAGTAGTGAAGGCCCGACACAAATAACCCCTGCATGAAAAAAAAATTACATAAGTACAATTGCGTCGGTGTTTTAGAAAACCTGTCGCAAATAGTCTAATAATTGCATCCACCTTTTTGCGTCGGTTGAGGAAAAGACCTGACGCAAATAGTCTAATAGGAAAATATATAAATAAATAAGTTAAAATTTAAAGTAAAGGTTATTTGTGTCGGTCGGAGGGAAGGCCCGATGCAAATAATCCCTGCATGAAAAAAAATAAAAAATAAAAATTAATGTATATATATTTGTGTCGGTACTTTAGAAGACCCAACGCAAATAGTCTTGAAATTGCGTCGGTCGTTTAAAAGGCCCGACGCAAATAGTATAACATTTGCGTCAGTGCTTTAAAAGACCCGACGCAAAAAAGTTGTATGTTTAATTACAGGTATGTCACCGTCCCTACAAAATACATAATACCGCCTTTTCATCTCCATTGCGCGGCATAATCTGAAAAAAGCTCCTGTAAATCATTTTGAAAACCCTAATCTCCCGATCGATAGATTCTTTGTAAACTCTTTCATTCCGTTGATTGTACTTCCTTAGAAAAAAGGTCAGTACCGTCCATTCCGTTCATTTGCTAGTATATTTTGGTGTTACCATTTGAATGCTTTATTAAGAGATATATGCATGTCCTCTGCCTCTTACGTTATGCTATTCAGTTGCTTGGTATTGTTCAATTGTTATTCAGTTGCTACACATTGTTCGCATCTTTGCTATACATTGTTCACACTTTTAACATCTTTGTCAGTTTCTATACATTGTTCGCACTTTCACCACCAAGAAAGAACAAAAAATTTGTTATTTATTTATTTATTTTTTGTAAATTTTAACACATACAAATCCGAAAGCGTTTTCCACGAGTAAAAAATTAGAAGGTGTAGAAATAGCTCAAAAATCGCAAATTAAAGAAAAGTTGGACTACAGGGGATTTTCCATTTGCCTAAACTTGAATTTGTCTGAGGTCTAGTGCAACCAGGTCAAGGCTGCATTAGTGATGCATATAATCTGAAACAACTTGCTGCATGCTCTGTCCTTTACTTATGTGTTATTTTGTTATTTTTTATGACATTGACCAAGCTATAAGGCAGTTTGATAATAGTAACAATATCAGAAACATATCAATTAAATTGGTCCATTATACTATCAGAAACATTCTAAATCTATTCGAGTCAACAAGAATTTATAATTAACACTATAAAACCCTCAAAGAAACGGGCGACATACCTTAACCATGACACCTGAAAATTTTCTTTAGGGGTTTTGAAAACATTATGTAAAAAATTGACCTTTGTTTCTGTTGCTATTGTTCTTAATTTATGTTTCTTCAGTAATGTAAAGTGAGTTTGTATGCTTATGTTGGCCATGTTTTTGACATTGTCTGTTTTATTTTGTGTAATGCAACAGCTATATATCATGGACCAGCACAGTTAGAGTGAGAGACCTACTAAAAAAACTAGAGATCCAACATCACGCAAAAAATTGAAAGAGAAGTCTGCGAATAAATAATTCGATAAAGTTATTGAGTTTGATGATCAATATGGTTATCCAATTGGAAAATATGCTGCTGAATTCAAGTCGTATATAGGAGCAGTAGTTAGAGTGCAAGTGGATATTAATATTCGTAGTTGGGATTTAGTAAGTGATGGATTAAAGGATACGATATGGGAAGACAGTAAGGTACGTACGAATTGAAAAGAAGATTTAGTTGTTTTAACATATATTGCCGTTGAAGTTTATATACAAGTTTCTTATATGCATTATTTTACTATTTCAGACTGAGTGGAATATAAAGTATGATGTGAGAAAAAAGGACACATTAAAATCTATTGGAAAAATTTGGAGGGATTTCAAGTCTAGATTAGTCTGTCGATACTTGCGTGTAGACAAGGACCCCTGCGAGTCCTATGACTTCATCACTAAAGAACAATGGGATAAATTCAAGAATGATCATACAAGTGAAGAATTTCAGGTATATTAGTTGTATAAATTATATTGTATATTACTGATTTTTGTGATATGATTGTTTCACTCACTACAACATCATGTTTTCATTTTATAACAGAGTAAAAGTGACAAGGCAAGGGAGAACCAAAAATTGAATGAGTATCCACATTATCTTGGAAGAATTGGATATGCATCCAAAAAAACTAAGTGGATGGTTGATGACCCTATTGATTCTTTACCTTCTTTCGAATCCATTAATTCATCGATTATATCAAATGATCGAACTGATCGTAGTTACGATTGGATTCGGGCGAGGGTTAGGAAGAGGGATGAAGGTGATGGTTATTACTTTTCAAAAGAGGAGACTAGGGATGTGATTAACAAAATGGTAAGAGTATTTAGTACAGACATTTATATTTACATATATGCTTAAAATATTAATCATTAAATTGATTTTGGTACAGGTGGAATGGAAAGAAAAAGCCTCTCAAGATTCATGGACTCCTCATGGTCATGATGACATATTGTTGCGTGCACTTGGAAAGAAGGAGCATAGCGGGCATGTCAGAGGGGTTGGAGGAACAGTTCGCGTAGGAGATGTATTTGGGACTGACAGAGGCAAGTCTCGTAGCAGAGTAATATCGATGGATGAGTTGGCTACGATTACTCAAGAAATAGAAACTAAAGTCACAAATAGAGTGAGGGAGGAGTACCAAGTACAAATGACTCAAATGAATATTAAGTACGAAGAAGTCATTGGTACATTGAATGCGAAGATTACGGGCATTTTGAATCATATTAGCCAGATAGGTATGCCTATTTCAGCCGACTCTTTCGGGGTGAAAATGAATACTCCAACGAATGAAGTGATTCAAAGTAGTTGCCACTCGGTGGATCCTATCTTAGAAATAAAGGTATACTTATTTTTTCTCATTTTTCAGTCTTTAAATCACAAGTTATCATATAAGTGCCATATATGATCTTAACTGAATTGTTTTTATATGTCATTAACGTAGAAGCCGACTCCATGCCGTCTATGTGTGATCCTTTCTGAGACTGGCAGAGTGGTTGTGGCTAGAGGGACTGTTTTTCCACCGAATTCTACGGGTGATGTTGTTTATGGTCAGCAAATGGAGTCACCCAATGTGAGAGTATCCATTGATGATGTCGACGCAGAATTTTAACTCGTTCCCCTTCCCGTACCTACTAGTGAACATAAAAGAGTAGGTGACGCTGCTGGTAGCTTTGTTCAGTGGCCTAAACAACTTGTAATGTTGGGGCAGGTAACAAATTTCAAATTAACATTATTAATTATAAATGATTGTTGTCAATTCATTTAATTGATGTAAATGTTATTGTTTAACTTTATACCTAATTAGGATCCAATCTTACTGGAGAAGGGTAAAGCGCCTCAGTCCCCACCCGGCCAAAAAAATCAAGTTCATAGCAAAGGGTCGTCAACATTAGATCTCAAATTGAGTGAAAAATGTCAACGTTTACATAGTCTTACTATGACGATGCCTTCCGCGGATGACTTGATTTCAGTTCCTTTAGATTATGACATTTGCGTAGATGCTCCGAGGGAAGTAGAACAATCTATTTATGTCTCGAGTGAGGATGTACAACAATTTTGTAGAATGGAATGGTTGAATGTATGTGTGATACAAATTTTCATGAGGTGAGACTACAATTTTCATATAGGTACATTTATCATTTATATTGATACAAGTTTATTTTATAAACTTACTAACGTTTAATTTGTGTATTACATTTGTAGGTACGTGAAGGAGATGTCTAAGGGATCTGATGTACATTCCTTTGGATTCATGTGTCCGAGTCAACTAGCAAATGCAATAAATGATCCAGATGGCACAACTCGATACATGACAAATATTTTGCTAGGTTGTCAGTCGAAGAAATTCATCTTGGCGTCGTACTTCGAACAGTAAGAACATAATTTAACATTGTTATTAGGTAGATTCCTTTGCTAGCTTGTTCATTAATAAAATTTAACATTATTATTTAATTTCTAAAAATGTAGGGAGCATTGGATGTTGCTTCTTATATCATATGATAAAAATGCAATATATGTGTTCGACTCATTGAAGAGGGAAAGGAATATACAAATCAAGGCCTTAATGACAGTGTAAGTAACTTATATATTAATTCCTAACTTATTAATATAACTTAACCGTGTAAAACTCCTTTATCATATTTATTTACTCATATATATATATATATATATATATATATATCTAATTTTGTAGGGCATTTAGAGTATATATTGCTCAAGGTGGCAAGAAGAAAAAAAATAAGTTGCATTAGTATAAGGATGAGGTTAAGGTATAAAATAGTTGCTAAATTATCCAATCAGAGTTGACTTTGCTGGTTTGTATAATATAATTTGAGCAAATTTTTAATCAACTTGACTATTTATATAGTGTTCTCAACAAGAAGGAAGTGTCGAGTGTGGTTGCTATGTCATGCAGTACATGTATGACATTGTCAAGTTACATCACCGGGCTCCCTTTACAAAATGGACCGAGGTATATTGTTTTTAATTATATGCATATAATTAACTATTTCAGTCTAATAACAAATTTACCTTGTATAGTGGTTTTAATTATATTTCTAATAATGATTTCTTTTTTAATATTCTACAGGGTTTGAGTGGAAAAAAGTCATATTCTAAATTTGAAATTGATGAAATTCGAGACTTGTGGGCAGAATTTTTTATGAATGATTGTATATGACCTTTGAACAGGTTTGAAATGTAATTTTAGGAAATATAGTAGAATACAGCAAATATATGACCTTTGAACAAGTTTGTAATGTAATTTTAGTAATAGATATCACGTTGTGATTGAACAGGTTGTAAATTTTGATTTGTATATATATTTATCTTTTGCAAATGAAGTTGTTCAATTTTGTATTTTTGCCTTGTTGTGGCATTAGAAATAGTTTTTTAATGTACATGTTAGATATGGTATATTTTAAAATGAATATTTTTTTTAAAAAATAACCATTACCATTTGCGTCGGTTCTTTTAAAAGTGAGACGCAAATGATATTTATCATTTGCGTCGGTTCTTTTAAAAGAACCGACGCAAATAATAAATGTCATTTGCGTCGGTGCTTTTAAAAGCACCGACACAAATGATAGTTTTTTGCGTCATCTGTTTAACCAACGCAAAATGGTCATGTTTTTGCATCTCCTCTATATGCGTCTCCTGTTAACCGACTCAAAATAGGTATTTTAACCGACGCAAATGATAAGTTTTGTATTAGTGTGAAAAGAAGTTGAAGAGTTTTAGGGTAGTTACTGAGATGAGTAGTGGAGGAGTTAGTGGGAGAAAAATGCGTGAGTAGTGGTGAGAATTAATTACGGAAAAGACAACAACCATAAATAGATAATGGGGCAGAGTGTCATTAAATGTGAAGAGAGAAAATAAACAGCTGACGTAATGATAGGCATTTTACAGTAGTAAAATTGTAAGTGAGCAAAGGAAAATTGATAAGTCATAAGGTGACAACATGATGATTATATGTCTTTGCTAGTGATAAGTATTGATGGAATTCTCAACAAAATATATCCTGCTTATATACACAGCAAGAACCATTGTCCTTGCTGGTCTCTGTTCCCACTGAGTGTCAACAGGAAAATTTAACTTGTAAGCAACAAGAACATCCTTTGTTTATAGTATAAGCAAGGTCTTTGACTTAGTTTCTGAAACAACACTTTTGTGGAGGACGCTCCCCTTTTTTAGTGAAATTTGCAGCATGGTCGATGTTGATTAAGATAGCAGCATTGATGAATGCTGCTCAATGTCAACAGGCACTTTTATCAGCACTGTCAATCAACAAGATCTTGGTAGATTTCAGCAGGACATAGAGTTGACACAGCAGGGTTAAAGAGACTGCTTAGCTATTAACAGGATCTTTTTCTTCACCTGAGCAAGAATATCATATTGCTAAGAACATAAGTCCTTGCTTAAGCATACAAGATATTAGTACAACAAAATCTACAGTAGAATCTTACTCTAAATTTAGCATGCCTAATTCACTTAGTAATTTGTTAAAATGATTTTCATCCAAGGGTTTTGTAAAAACGTCTGCTAATTGATTTTCAGTAGGAATATAGTTTATCTCTATTGTTCCTTGTTGTACATGATCTCTAATGAAATGATGCCTTATATCTATATGTTTAGTCCTAGAGTGTAAAACAGGATTATAAGCAATGGCTACAGCACTAGTATTATCACAGAATATAGGGATAGACTTGAAATCAAACCCATAGTCAGCAAGTTGATTTTTCATCCATAGAATTTGTGCAACGCAACTTCCTGTTGATATATAGTCAGCTTTAGTAGTGGATGTCGATACAGTGTTTTGCTTCTTGTAGAACCATGAGACAAGGCTTCCTCCTAGAAATTGGCATGTACCACTTGTGCTTTTTCGATCAATTTTACACCCAGCAAAGTCAGCATCTGAGTATCCAGCAAGGTTAAAGTTAGAATCTTTTGGATACCATATTCCTAAGTTAGGAGTTCCTCTAAGATATCTTAAAATTCTCTTAACAGAAGCTAAATGTGATTTCTTGGGGTTAGATTGAAAACGTGCACAAACACATGTAGTAAACATAATATCAGGTCTGCTTGCAGTTAAGTAAAGCAAGGATCCGATCATACCTCGATAGCTTGTTATGTCTACTGATTTACCTTGCTCATCTTTGTCCATGTTAGGTTTTAGAATATTTGATGATGATTGTCTTTAGATTACTTAGAGTACAAATGTATAGAAAGTGTTAATTAGTAACACTGAAGTTTTGTAGCTAGCAGTTATCTCTTTGTTTGTAATTTATTCATTATTTGTAAAGAGATAAAATTATTTCATATTTGTAAGTAACTGCTGGAATGATGTATCAAAGCTTCAGAAAGTCAAGATGTGTATTTGATCCGTTAGAATTTGCAAAAAGGCTTGTCGGAGACTAGGAGAATTGGTCAGGGACAAAAAAGATTTTATCTGTCGGAGACTAGTTTTGCCTATCGGAGACTTAGACTTAAGTCATCAGAGATTAAGTCTAAAGGAGTCGGAGACTAAAGCTTACGTCATCGGAGACTAAAGTTAAAAGCATCAGAGACTAAGCTGACGTCATCGGAGAGACTAAGCCTTAACGCGTCAGAGACTAAATAATTCTATCAGAGACTATACAAGCTGACGTCATCAGGGACTAATTGCACCGGAGACTAGTAATGACGTCACCAGAGACTAAAGATGAAGCATCAGGGACTAATCGTGATTTATTTCTTGAAAGATACAGGGTCGAATTAAAAAGGAATGTCTTCCACGTAAAGTAAAATATTATTGAAGACGTAGCTGGTAAGGAAACTAACCAGAAATCTGTTCCTATCAAAAAGGAAAGATTGTATTTGATTCGAATAAGGAAGCTGAATTTTGTTCAAAATAGGAACTGAGTCAATAATAATTCAGTTGCTAGATAAGCTGTAATTAGGGTTTTACAGAGAATTGTAACTTCGAAGCTGTATAGGTTTTTCATAGTTTTTGTATCTTTTCCTATACAGAATAGAAAAGAAGTTGACGATTACATTATTGTAATTGTTAGGATTTGTATTCAATTGTAAATCAATAAAGCAATTGTTTATAAATTGATTCGTGTTCTTGTTCTTTATATTCCGCAAGAAAAGTTAATTTCTTATAGAACAAGTAATTCGAAAAGATTTTAAAGAACTTATATTCAACCCCCCCTTCTACAAGTTCTTGGCATCTCACTGGGAAAACAATTGGTATCAGAGCCTGTAATTGAATTTATTCAATTAATATGTTCCAAGAGATGACCAATGATGAAGCAAGCAGCTCTAGCATAATGACGTATGCGGGAAGTCGTGATGGTGGTACTAGAATTCCCATACTTAAAAGAGAAGAATATCCTATGTGGAAGGAAAAGATGTATATGCACTTAAGAGCAACAAATCCAGATTACATTGATAGGATTGAGAAGGGTCCTTATCTACCTAGGAAATTTATTCCTGCTAAAACTGTCGAAGGATCTGTCGTTGCAGAACACTTTGAACTTGCTCCAGAAAGTGATTATACGAATGAAGACAAGTTGCAAGTGTTAAAGGATGCTAAGGTAATGAACATACTTTATAATGGAATTGATAAAAATATGTTCACAAGCATCATAAATTGCACTACATCAAAGCAAATCTGGGACACCATCAAAGTCCTGTGTGAAGGGACTGACCAAGTCCGAAAGAACAAAAGATCATTGTTAACACAACAATATTAGTTCTTTCAAGCAAAGCCTGGTGAACCAATAACGTCAGTATATGATAGGTTCAACACTTTGCTCAACGACTTGAAAATACTTGGGAAGTCCTATGATAATGAGGATGTCAATACTAAGTTCATGAGATCTCTCCCACCAAGTTGGGATCCAAAGACAATGACAATAAGAGAGGCTCATGACTTGGATATCCTCACACTGGATAGGCTCTACGGGAATTTAAAGACCTATGAACTTGAAGTAGAGCAACGACAACGCATGCATGGCAAGGATAGAGGAGCTGCGTTGATGGTTGAGACCAACAAGTCTTAAGAGAAGCTTGATGATGAATCTTCCAGTACTAGCTCAACTGATCAAGAAGATGAACTGGATTCTGATGATGACATGGAGGAATTCATGGCGTTTATGGTCAAACAGTTCAAGAAATTTAGAGCAAGTAGGAAAGGAAGAAAATCGTCAAGGAAACCTAACCCTAAACGTGAAGGTCAAAAAGTCACCTTCGACTTAAAAAAGATAAGATGCTACAACTGTGATGGGTTAGGGCACTTTGCCAATGAGTGCAGGAAGCCTAGATCTAGTGATAGATCTAAGGATGAAAAATCAAGGAAAGACTTTGTTGACAAGAAAGCTAAATCCAAGAGCAAAGCCTTGACTACTGAGGGAAAAGATTGGATTGACAGCGACTCTGATGAAGAAGTTGTCAACTTTTCCCTAATGGCTCGTAGTGACGAGTCAAGTGATTCTACAAAGGTATGTGATGCAAATCAGAATTTTAATGTGCTTAATTTACTTGATACATCTAGCATTGAAAGCATACAAAAAGATATGTCTGATTTGCATGTCAGTTTTAGGTCTTTAACTATTGAACATACCAATGTAAAAGAATCACGTGACAATCTCTTGAAAAGAAACAAGTTTCTTGAAGAAAGATTGGCACAATTTGACACTATCAAGTCTGATTTAAACAAAGTTCATCACATGATTGTTGCTTTGAAAAAGAGGGAATATTACTTAGTAGAGCAACTTGAAATTGCTCAAGCTAAGATTAAATAGTGGAACACTTCCTCTAAAAAGTTAACAGACTTGGTAGAGTGTCAAACAATAGGTCAAAAATTTTGACTAGGTTATGATGAAAATCTAGACAAGAGTTCAGATTTAAATGATCTATTCAAAGCTGCAAACTCCTCAATTAGCAAACCAAATTTTAAAAGAATTAATTTTGTCTCTCCTGTTTTTGAACCTAAATTTATTAACACTCAAGATCAACAATTCACTGCAAAAACAGAAAGTGATCAAAAGACAGTGAATGTTGTTGATAAGAGTGAAACAAAAAGATTAAATATTGGGTTCATGACAAAGACATAACTAAATAAAAAACTGGAGAATCTTTCAGACAAAAAAGTTGAAAAATTGGTGGAGTTAAGCAGAAAGAAGAAAAATAGGAATGAAAAGATAGGCATTAATAAACATACAAACTATACTAGAATGCTTGATGCTCCTAGAAAGACATGTCATGTATGTGGTAACCCTAACCACATAGCTATAAACTGTAGGAGCAAAAATAAAATTCCTATAATTGAGATTGCACCTTCAAAGAGAATAAAAGATAAATCACCAGTAAAAAGGTTAGAACATCTTTGCATTAAAACTGAAAATTCTAAGCTTGGCAGTCTCTCACAAACAAGTAGCAAGACTAATGATTGTCCTATTAAAGTTAAAACTGTTAAAAGACAATCAACTCAATCTGAGTCAAGTCTTGAGTCTACAACTAGTGAGAAAGAACACAAGAAAGTCTGGGTTCCAAAAATCTCAAACTAGTTACTCTTTACTGTGCAGGGCAAAAAGAAGAAATCATGGTACTTGGACAGTGGCTGTTCAAGGCACATGACCGGAGATAAGACCCTGCTAAAACAGTATGAAGAGAAAAGTGGCCCAAAAGTCACTTTTGGAGATGACAGCAAAGGCCATACAAGGGGATATGGCAGTGTTGAACATGGAGATGTCATCTTCACAGAAGTAGCACTGGTTGACGGTTGAACCAAGAAACAAGTCTGCCTCCAAGAAGTTGGCAGCTTCCACTTGTGCTTTTTCTATCAAGCTTGCAACCTGCATAGTCAGCATCTGAATAACCAATTAGTTTAAAGTCAGATTCTTTAGGATACCATAATCCAAGATCAGGGGTACCCTTTAGATATCTGAGTATTCTTTTGACAGCAATCAAATGTGACTCTTTAGGATCAGCCTGAAATCTAGCACATAAACATGTAGAAAACATTATATCAGGTCTACTTGCAGTTAGATACAAAAGTGAGCCTATCATGCCTCTATAGCTAGTAATGTCTACTTTCTTTCCTTTTAAATCCTTATCTAGCTTAGTGGCTGTGGGCATAGGTGTTTTTGCAGAAGTACAATCAACCAAATCATATTTTCTCAGTAAGTCCTTAATGTACTTAGACTGACTGATGAAAATTCCCTCAGTTGACTGTTTAATTTGCAATCCTAAAAAAAATGTTAATTCACCCATCATGCTCATTTCATATCTAGATTGCATAAGTTTTGAAAATTTTGCACACAGTTTTTCATTAGTAGACCCAAAAATAATGTCATCAACATATATTTGCACAAGTATAACATCAGAGCCTTGAATTCTATAAAACAATGTTTTATCTATGATACCTCTTACAAATTTATTTTCAATTAAAAACTGAGAAAGAGTATCATACTAGGCTCTTGGTGCTTGTTTCAAGCCATAGAATGCTTTGTCTAACCTGTAAACATGATTAGGGAATTTGGAGTCTACAAAACCTGGGGGTTGTTGAACATAGACTTCTTCTTCCAATTTTCCATTAAGGAAAGCACTCTTGACATCCATCTGGTACACTTTGAAGTTCTTGTAGGCTGCAAAAGCAAGAAAAATTCTGATAGCTTCAAGTCTAGCCACTGGTGCAAAGGTCTCATCATAGTCAATTCCTTCCTCTTGAGAGTATCCCTTTGCAACCAGTCTTGCCTTATTCCTTGTAATTGTACCAGTTTCATCCAATTTGTTTCTGAAGACCCACTGGGCACCTATTATAGATCTGTTCCTTGGTTTGGGTACCAGTCTCCAGACTTTGTTTCTAACAAATTGGTTTAATTCTTCTTGCATGGCAATAATCCAATCAGGATCTTGAAGTGCTTCCTCAATTTTCTTTGGTTCAATCTTTGATAGAAAACTGAGGTACAAACATTCATTTTGTGTTGCACTTCTAGTCCTAACTCCATCCTCAATATTTCCAATGATCAAATATGTTGTGTGGTCTCTCAACCATGGTCTAGCTTTTGGCAGATTTGATCTTGAACTAAAGGCTTCATTTTCTAGATTGATAAAATTCAATCCAGCTTCATGAGCAGAGTTTGCTCCCCCAAAACTATTGATCTCTTCTTCATTAACTTCCCCTGAGTTAAATATCTCAATAGTCTCTATGTGTGCATCAGGGATACTAGTCTCTGATGTATCATTAGTCTCCGATGGAGAATTAATGTCATCAGTGACTTGTGTTTCATTTTGTTCCAGTACTCTAGTCTCTGATAATAAATCAGTCCTTGGTACTTCATGCACAACAGTCAACTCCCCCTCAATTAAAGAGGAATCACTGTTATTTTGGGGATTTTCAGCATTCTCAGTTGGATATTCCCATGCATCCAATTCATTCTCAAAACTGAGAGGTTCATGCAATCCTTGACCAAGCTTTCCTGGAATCTTTCTATCATCAAATGCAACTTGAATGGATTCCACAGTGACCTTGGTTCTTAAGTTATAAACTCTGTATGCTTTGCTTGACAGAGAATAACCTAAGAAGATTGCTTCATCAGATTTATTGTCAAATTTTCCTCTTGTCTCTGATGAATCTCTCAGTACAAAGCACTTACAACCAAACACATGTAAAAACTTGAGAGTTGGTTTTCTCCCAGTCATTAACTCATAAGGTGTTTTGTTGTATGCTTTGTTTATCAAGGACCTGTTTTGTGTAAAACATACAGTGCTTATAGCTTCCTCCCAGAAATAGGTAGGAAGCTTAGCCTCTTGCAACATGGTCCTTGTTGCTTCAATAAGGGTTCTATTTTTCCTCTCAACAACTCCATTTTGTTGAGGAGTCCTTGGTGCAGAGAACTGATGAGTTATACCTTTTTCAGTGCAGAATTCAATCACTTGGGAATTCTTGAATTCTGTTCCTCTGTCACTTCTTATAACCCTCACTATTCTTCCTGGCTCAGTTTCTATTTTCTTGACATGATCAATAATTAACTGAGCAGCTTCATTCTTTGCAAAGAGGTATTTTACCCAAGTATACCTTGTGTGATCATCAACAATTACCAGTACATATCTATTCCTTAAGATAGACATCACATTCACTTGACCAAACAAATCCATATGGAGAAGTTGTAAAGGGTCAGTGATTGATGTTGCTGGTTTGTTTTTGAATGATACACTTCTTTGCTTTCCTTTCTGGCATGCATCACACAATCCATCTTGTGTAAATTCCAATTGTGGAATGCCAGCTACCAATCCTTTCCTCACAAGACTATTGATATTCTTGAAGTTCAGGTGGGAAAGCTTCTTATGCCAAAGCCAACTCTCATCAGTTGAAGCTTTGCTATAAAGACATGTGATTTGATCAGTTGAAGAAATGAGATTTGCAATGTACAAATTCCCTTTTCTTTTTCCTGTCAAAATCACAATCCCTGATTCTTTGTCACTTACTAAATATTGATCTTCTTTAAAAGTGACATTGAATCCCTTATCACACAGTTGACTCACACTAAGTAAATTGTGCTTTAAGCCATCAACTAGTGATACCTCAGTGAAGATGACATCTCCATGTTCAACAGATCCATATC